>CM035433.1:67296914-67324414 GCA_020310875.1 Ceratopteris richardii | reverse complement strand
ATTCCAAATGGATGTTTAAACAGCCTTATTGCATGTTTGTACACTAAAAAGGATTAAGATGGCAGCCCAATCATTCTTATGCTGTATGTAGATGATATCCTGCTGGCTGGGAAGAAAAAGAGCACTCTAAATGCTCTAAAGCAGCAGCTGAACTCTGCATTCTCAATGAAAGACCTTGGGGAAGCTGAGCATATTCTTGGTATGCGGATAAAAAGGGATAGGAAGCAGCATACTTTGCATTTATCCCAAGAAAAGTACATTGAAAAAGTGCTAGACGGATTTAATGTGGCTGATGCTAAGCGTCGTGGAGTGCCATTGCAGCTACATATTAAGCTTTCCAAGGATGACTGTCCCAAAGATCACCTATTTATGCTATGGTTTCCACTCAACGAGACATTGCTCATGTAGTGGGAGTTGTTAGCAGGTTCATGGCTATCAAATCTAACTTGAGATATTTGAAAAGGATCAAAAGTAAATGCCTATGTTATGGAAAGGGTCCATTGGAGTTAAAAGGATTCTATGATTCAGACATGGTAGGTGATGTGGACACTCGTAAGTCCACAAGTGGCTATATATACACCCTTGTAGGTGGAGCTTTTTCATGGTGATCTAGACTTTAGAGGATAGTTGCAATATCTACTACAAAGGCTGAATATATTTCAGCCACAAAGGCTTCCAAAGAAGCCATTTGGTTAGCCGGCTTGTGCAGTGAGTTTCCGATGCTTGAAAAGGCACTTGTGCTTGGATGCGATAGCGAGAGTGCCATATGTTTGGCAAAGAATGCCACGTTCCATGCTTGCACAAAGCATATTGATGTGAGATACCACTTCATTAGAGAGGCATTAGAGGATGACGTGATCACTTTGATCAAGGTTGATACTTAACAGAATCTTGCAGATGCTCTCGCGAGGTGTCTACCCAAGGCACAACATCAGCTATGCATATAGATGGTGGGAGTTAGCTTGATGGAGCCTCCTTGGTCCTTTATGTGGGAGCTTGTTGGGGATAAAAGCCCCAAGGACTCTTTTTTTTTTATACTTTGACGCATCTATGTGAAAGCTCTCAGCGAGAGCTTTTCCATACATACTTTTGTTATATTTTTTGGACCCCAAATCGGGGAGTTATAGGCATTCACATTATTTATGACTTTTGGTCATTGGCCATGTGTGAACATTCCATCTTCTTCTCCAAATTTTTGTTTAGGCTTCTCAATCTACTTTCTCTCTCCTCACGCGACAACCCACTCCCTTGGTGTTTGGAGCAACCGACCACACCACCACACATAGAGAGAGAGAGAGAGAGAGAGAGAGAGAGAGAGAGAGAGAGAGAGAGAGAGAGAGAGAGAGAGAGAGAGAGAGAGAGAGAGAGAGAGAGAGAGAGAGAGAGAGAGAGAGAGAGAGAGAGAGAGAGAGAGAGAGAGAGGTACATACTATGCTGTGTTCAAACTTTTGAAAAAACACTAGGTGTGGTATGAATATTTATCTATGAAAAGCCTTGCCATGTGATTTCATTGGCGAACTGATTTGCAAATTGTTTGTTTCGAGATGATTACAAGAAATGTGGGCGGATTTCAAAATATGCTGAAAAGAAAGATGTTGCTAAAATCTTTCCCAGTTGGTCTCATGATCTCACAATCACCACATGAAGTACACAAAATTAAATGATAGAAGTAACGAATAGCTTCTATAGTAGAGTTTTGGAATCTATTAATGCCTCATCGTAGATTCAGCATTTTTTAAATTGTCTCGAGGCACATAACAAATATATTTGATCTACATTCCTTCTCTAATCATATCTTTAGTAAGATAATTTGAAATCTTTACCTCATTCACATGCTGCACTTGTACAGATGGCGAGAACTTGCAGGATCTGTGTTTTCAGCTCTAACACAAGAGTTCATGAGAGATGTGGTTGCAAAGGTAAATCACACAATGCTGATGATATACATGAATATATTTATAGATTCAAATCATCAATCAGCCATTTTTTTGCAACAGGTGGATGAATTGTTAACAAGAGGAGTGAATGTGGCAATCTATAGTGGACAGGTAATTTCACAGCTCATTTATTGCAATAGCTGTGGTATCGACCGCAGTTTCTTGAATACCATATATGCTCTTATTTCAATGTACTATATTTCATATTGGTGCGGCCAACTGCATACTACATCATTGTTAAACATTGTTAATTTAGCTGTAATAAGTTTGCAAAACATCTTATGCGTGTGGTCTGTCCTTGCAGTTGGATTTGATTTGTGCTACTCAGGGGACAGAAGATTGGGTAAAGAAATTAAGGTAAGTCCCTCACAAGGTTGGGATCACACGCACATGCACATAGAAGGAAAAAGTACAAGATGCATGAGAATGCAAGAGCAGAAAACATGAAGTCTAGACCAACAAAAGAAACAATTCAGTTATATAAGAACGTGGGAACTGTAAAGCAGCATAGAAATCCATAGATTATAGATTCATCAGATTTTCGGCCCAATGAACAATCATCAAATGCATTTAAATTGTCCAACAGTGAATTATTCTCAATTTTATCACAACCTAAGTGGCTTAGCCATATGAAGCTTGAGTGAAATTTCGATATTGTGGTGTATAAGCTCCATGTAAGAACTCTCAATGCACTAGTAATATATCCTGTGAGGTACTATTTGAGCATTCATATTTAAATTGGTTTCAATATGCACTTACACGACACATGGACTGAAAACTTGCAAACATATATGCATACTTTAGTGTACATGTTTCCCTTGAATCACAAGTGCAAGATCAACTACATAAGACCATCATTTTGGTCCTGTTCGGAAAAGGACATCTTGTCCTTTGTCTTGTGGGTGACTTCTAAGTGACGGAAAACAGACCAGCCATGGCAACACCTGAACATATATGCATACTTTAGAGTACATGTTTCCCTTGAATCACAAGTGCAAGATCAACTACATAGGACCATCATTTTGGTCCTGTTCGGAAAAGGACATCTTGTCCTTTGTCTTGTGGGTGACTTCTAAGTGACGGAAAACAGACCAGCCATGGCAACACCTGATCAAGGAAAGAGCTGATATTACTGGCACAGACCTTGTACTGCCTTTGCCTCTGTCATTCACTGATTCTAGGAGATACTGGGCAGAGTGATTACGGTAGGGTGCACCCAAAAAAGGAAGAATCTTCCCAACTACCTTGTTCTACAAAAGGACTTCTCTAAGGCAATTGACATTATAAAAATCTACTTTCAGCTGGGTTATGTATGCCATCTACTAGACTATGCTGGACTAAGCGTCTTGACTAATTTATTGAACAATTTGCTGGTCTATTTTGGACTAAGACTTTGTGCAGATAAGCTATTTAGCAACGCATCTTCTTGGTATATAACCTATGTATTTGCTTCGCTCTTTATTTGTAGACCTTTATGCAACAGTTGTTGGAAGTGAGGTAGACCCAATAATAATATTCACAAGTTTACAGGATCTTCCAATAGATGAACCTTTGCATACACACCTTAAGACTCAAATTAGATGAATGAGAAATAGAGAGAGAATACACAATTTTCAAGTGTAATTTAAGCTGAATGCTTACCTACACTATCTTGTTATGAATGTCAAATTATAATGTGTGTAAAGGATACAAAACTGAATGTATGCTTACAAAAACTAAACCTAGGCTGAATTTAGGATCTAGATACAAGAAATTGTGAATAACATGCCTAAGAGGTATGAAGAGTGTGTGTATGCATTATTGAAGTGAATAGAAACAGTTTATAACTGTTTGTACAGCTAACCCTAATTTTGAAATTAGGGTTTCAGAAACTCTAAATCAGAAATTGACCTAAATAGCAAGAAAACTCCTTGTGTTAAAGTAGAAGGCACAAAGACTTGGAACAAAAGCAACAAAAGAAGAAGAACTGAATTTAGAACTTGCTACTTACAAAATTCAGCTAAAGCTGATGGTCGGCTGCCGAAATCTCCTCCAAATCTGCACCAAAACTTAGGTGCATCTTCTCCAAGAGTTAGAACACTTGAATAGGCCTTGAGTGATCAATGAGTGATGCTCAATGTTACCCAAAGCCCTTCTTTTATAGGTTTTAGTAGCTTTGGCGAAAATTTGACGAAAAGCTTGCAAAAAGCAACTAAAAACTTGTGATAGCATTAAAAAAGTGATCAGCTTTTCATGATTGCTTTTATGGCCCAAAATTCTAATGATCTCTCAATCTAGCCATCTTATGAGTAAGAGAGTTAGGTTTCCTTGATGTACATGATCCGAAGATTCATAATATGCAAAGAAAATGTTTTGAGCAGAAATTAGGGTTAGGGTTTTCTTGCATTTTGGGACCTTTGATAACATAATGTTATATATCAAATGAAAGCTCTCCTCAAGTACTATCTGATGAACGAATAAAAATTTTGGACCTTCTATGACCAAAATTTGGTTAAGTACCAAAAATTAGGGTTGCTGGAAATTAGGGTTTTATGCTATTTTGACATTGTTTCCAACAATCCTCTCTTCAATGTCATAATGGCATAAGGTACCAAAATTTGCAAAACTTATGATGTCTCTAAATATATCTCTTAACTGCACTCTAATGAAGCTTGTGTGGACTCTGCATGAACCTGGATACTTGAGAAATTGCAAATTGAATGTCAGGATGTGTATCACATAAATTCATCAAGCAACTAACTCCTTGACTATACAAAGTAGTATCAAAAGGTTCTGAATCAGCTTCTGCTTGTAATGACACGTTAATATCCATAGGTGTTTGCATAGGCTTGGAATCTGTTATTTCAAACCTTTCCAATAATTTCTCAATGTACTTTTTGCTGTGTTGTATAGAGACACTCATTCCTTTATTTGAACTCAAGTCTCAATCCAAAGATAATAATGTAAAATACCTAAATCATTCACATCAAATGTATTCTTAGATCGTGCTTTAAAAATCTGAAGGTCTAAATCCTTGGGACCTGTCATAATCATATCATCAACATCTATGATAATAGTAATTAAGACACCTTTTTCTTCTTTAACATAAAGAGTACGAGAAGCTTTTGAGTTTTCAAAACCAATAGATAAAAGATAGAGATGTATCTTCTCACCATGCTCTTGGCACTTGCTTTAAACCATACAATGCTTTGATAAGCTTGCATACTAAATGCTCTTTACCTGTAGTTGCTGAATGTAGACATCTTCATGAAGATCACCATTAAGAAAGGCTATGATCAGTATACATTCCAATCAAAGAATGCAACAAGAGAAAATATTGTTTTGACTACTGTTATTCTAGAAGTAGGTGCAAAAGTCTCATCATAGTTGATTCCTTTTTTTTTTGGTGCATAGCCTTTGACAACTAACCTTGCTTTATAACTGCAATAGTACCATCTGCTTTACTTTTAAATTTTGAAGATTCACTTAACACCAATTGCTTTTTTATCTTTTGGTAACTCACAAAGCTTCTATGTTTAATTCTTATGAATAGAATCAATCTCTTCTTGCATAGCTTTCTTCCAAATAGAACTTTGTAGTGCATCTTTAACATTAGTTGGTTCATTCTCCCGAGCTACGTATTTTACCTGATCTATGTTCTACGTATTTTACCTGCTCTGTTTGTTCTTTCCTTGTCTTACTTCTTCTTCTACCTGTGAAGTTCTTTATACCACTGTCCTTCCAAGTTTGATATAACCACCTCGGAGTATTCTTGAAAACGGATGCAATATCTTTTTGATCTTTAGTATCTCTTTCTTCTTGAATTTTGGAACTTTTTCCAACTTCATAAGTTGGAACTTCAAGAAGTACTGATGACGAACTAGATATAGAAGTAGGAAATGAAACTTTCTCTTCACCTTTATCAAGTGCAACTTCTAGGATTTGAGAAGGTTCATCACTCCTTGTATGGCTAAATGTAAGAATCCAAATTCCTTCTAAAAAATGCATAGTCTTCTTTTATGAATCTCGAATCTCTGCCTTCTTATCATGAATTTGACTTTCTGAAATATATGCATTGCGTGAGAGTAGGGTATTACGTGTTTCTGGAACATAGAATTTGTATCCTTTGCTTTCAATTGCCTTACCAATAAAAAAAAGCTTTGATGGCTTTTACATCAAACTTACCATGATCCTTCTTCTCAATGTGAACATAAACTGGTTAACCAAAAAAAGTTAAAACTTTGAAGAAACTCACATTGGGTTTTTTACCATAATAAGCTTCATAAGATGTGATGATTGTTGGAAGTCAATGTACATATAGTCCACTTCCAGCAAATTCACATTTTGGACTTAGCATTTTTTGTACAGTTTGGGTAAAACTTTTTTAAGCTTGATATATAGAGCTTGGCAAGAGCTATCTAGTGGTATGCTTCATTTCTTCATCAGAGGTCAGACTTGGGGGAAAAGTCAAACCCTAATTCAGCCCAAAATGGAGGAAGAACATTTTGAAGTCCAAACTCTTGGAAAGCTAGCTTATTAAGTCAGCATGGCAAAAGCAGGATAATTTTAGCGATTAAAATTGAAGCAAACACAATTTTTAGCGATGGTATTTTTTTAAAACACGAAAAGCTAAATTTGGCGATGAACTTTTAAAAAAATAATGATCGCAGCTTTTTCACTCACGAATTGATTTTTTCGCCAAAAACTTACACATGCTTTATTGGGGAGCACAAAAACTATATAAGAGCACTATGGACACACTCTTGGACAATTCTTGAGCTAGAGTTGATGCTTACTTGTGTCAATCTTGGAGTTCTGAAGCTTTGGAGGTGAAGGAAGGTGAAGGAGAGGCTACTCTCTTGGAGCAAGGAGTCTTCTACAAGGTGGTGGCAGCTATCTTTTGTAAGTTAACCTTATTTTCTGTTTTTAGGGTTTCTGAACCCTAATTTCAGAATTAGGGTTTGCTGATTTTCAGATTTGTTACACTTTCTTGTGAGGTTAGGCTCACTTCGTTGCTCATTCGCTTCACACACACTCAGATTATAACAGCATAATCTGAATTCTGTACATCATCATCTTCTTGGCTATTCTTCCATTTAGTGAGTGCACCACATCATATGGTTGAGTAGTACTCCCATGTTGTAATTTAGCCATCTATATTTAGTGAGTAAGCATTTTGCTTACGTTACTTATCCTTGTCTCAAGATGTCTTTCTTTCTATCTCTCTTATCATCTTGTTTAATTAAGTGTATGCTCAAAGGTTTTTAGTATTGGAAGATCCTGGGGCCCCAAATTCCAACACTGACCTTGAAAGCTTTTGTGGAAAACGTGTTCAAAATTTGATTGGTTGTAGGTACTACATCAAATCAAAATTTAGGAGAAAGCTTTTCGGATGACATCATACTACGCATCATATCACTCATTTCGCAGAGCTTTTTGTGAGTTCATGCTCATGGTGTGTGTGCGTTGTGGGGTGTGTGTGAGCATGTATTCACTCTGAGTTCTATACCCACTATTGGGCACTAATGAAGTTAGTGGGGATGTCATAGTATTGAGTCGATATTGTGCATAATGGAGCTGATATGCAATTAGTCTCGTGGTTGACTATCATGAGCTTATAGTTGCACTTTCATTGGAGGGTGAATTTGGGGTTTGCTTGGATTCATTCTCGTATATATCAACAAGTATCCTATTCTTTCTCTATGCAACACCATTGTCTTTTAGAGTGTAAGCAATAGTGACTTGATGAGAGATACTTGTCGTCAAGGAAAGATTTGAAGTCCTTTGACATGTACTCTTCTTCTCTATCATCCCTTCTCAAAATCTGAATTTTTGTCCGAATTTCATTTTCAACCATAGCTAAGAACTTCTTGAAAGTAGGAAAGACTTCTGACTTTGCTTTAAGACCATAAATCCATGAATATCTCAAAAAATCATCAATAAATATGACGAAATACTTGTAATTTGAATGGAATCTGTTCTCATAGGACCATTCACTTTGAATGTATGATTTGCAACTTCCTTGTGACCGTGATGTATTCATGTTTCTTGAAAGGAAGTTTGTGAAGCTTTCCTTCAAGACATCCTTCACATGATTCTGCATCATATGGTAAAGCAAAAGTAGGCAAACTCTCCACCATTTCTTGTTCTTTGATGTGTTTGAGAGCTCTGTAACTAATATGACAAAATCTGGCATGCCATAACTTCATGTTCTCCTTAGGTATAGAAACTTGGTAACATTAGCCGGACAAATTTTAGACAATACAAACATGCCACTTCAGTTTTCAAATTGAAGTAGACAATGCTCCTCATTAGGTGAGAGTATTTGACATGAATCTTTTTTAAAAACAACTTTGTATCCATCTATCAAGAAAGTAGATATCGAGAGCAAATTCTTCTTCATTTTTGGAACGTGCAGAACATTAGAAAATATGAAATTTCCACCTGCCCTTGACTTTAAGTTTACTTCTCCAACACTTATAACATCCAAATCATGACCATCTCCAATGGTCACTCTTCTACCTTAAGAGTCAGAAAGTGAAGCGAATACCTTCTTGTAACATGTCATATGCTTAATAAGTCCAGAATAAAAAATCCAAGGATTTTTAGAGATTGCATTTAATGGTGCTTGATCAAAAGCTAATTCTTCAATACTGACACATGCATAAGATTCTTCCTTTGAAGACTAAGGCTTTGAATCATCTTTAATATTATTACTTGACGCTCTTTTCTTCTCATTATAAGTCCTCTTTTTTAATTTTGCTATGAAATGACCTGGTTTCTTGCAATAGTGGCAAATTGCTTCCTTTGAAGTAGATGTAGTTGAAACATACTTCTCTTTTGACGTGGAAGAAGTACTAGAGATAGATGCGGTAGAAGATGGAAGTGGAAGACTTAAAATGGAAGACTTACTTTTCTTCTTACTTTGTTGACTCTTCTTCTCCTTCTTTGTTATCTCCTTCTTCTTCTTACCCTTTGATGATGATACACGGCTTCATCATTCTCTTCCATACTCTTTTGTTGATCTTTATGTGGAAAACAATGTCACAATAACATCAAACCCTAATTTCTAGCAACCTTAATTTTTGTGACAACCAAATTTTGGTCACAAAAGGTAAAAAATTATTATGAGCTTATCAATTAGTACTTTCAAGAGAGCTTTCATTTGGTATATAACATTCAATCATGAGAGGTGCAGAGATGGTAGAAAACCCTATCCCTAATTTCTGCTCAAATAGGCTTTTTACACAATCTTGTTCCTCTCAACATGAGCATTAAGGAAATCATACTCTTAAGGTCAGTTAAAGCTTAAATCATGAGATCATGGCTAAAATATGTCGGAAAATCAAATTAGCGATACTAAAAAATAATTGATATTGGTGAAAGATGCTTTTTTGGAGTGTTTGCGCAAGTTTTATGCTTTTAAATGAGGTTTTTTGTAAAAGCTTAATGTGGACAATTCTTGGCCTATATAAAGACCAATTTATGCTCCAATAGAGTTTTTACACAATCTTGTTCCTCTCAGCATGAGCATTAAGGAAAGCATACTCTTAAGGTCTATTGAAGGTTAGATTATGAGATCATCGCTAAAATATGTCAAAAAAGAAAAATTAGTGATAGTAAAAATTAATCATTATTTTTGGCGAAAGATGCTTCTTTGGAGTGTTTGTGCAAGTAAAAATTAATCATTATTAATTTTTGGCAAAAAGAGAAAAAGAAAAATTAGTGATAGTAAAAATTAATCATTATTTTTGGCGAAAGATGCTTCTTTGGAGTGTTTGTGCAAGTTTTATGCTTTTGGATCAGCTTTTTCATAAAATCTTAACGTGGATAATTTTTGGCCTATATAAGGACCATGGGGTGGTGTTCTAACTTCCGGAGGAGGTGTGCCTTAACTTTTGGTGCAGCGTTGGAGGAGATTTTGGAACCAACCATCAGCATATTGCTGAGACTTATGAGTAGCAAGTCTATATTTAGTTATTCTTCCTTTGTTGCTCCACAAGGAGGAATCTTCCTTGTTATTCAGCTTAGGGTTTGTTGTACAAACAATTCTTAACTGTTTCTATTCACTCCAAACTCACATATACACAATCTTCATACATCGAAGGCACTTTATGAACAAACTCTTGTATCTAGTTATCAAAATTCTACCTAGATTCAAATTTGTATAAGCATACATTCAGATTTTGTATCTACAATCAAGGTAGTCCGGTGCGTTCAATTCGGTGCACGTAAGGTGCGAGGACTGAATGGGATCCGAAGGTAAGGTGCGTAAGGTGCATCGTTACAAATACACATATGCTCATAAATATAGTATATACATATTAGATCTATATTTTGCATGTTAAAACCTATAAATAACAAATTACAACCATAATACCATTGATGAACCATGTGGCATAAAATTCGAGGGAGAAAATTCTGAACTCTGATAAATCATAAATATGAAGTGACAAGTCAGAAACATACATCTATTCTGGAAGCTGGATACATCAAAAAGGAGTATGTGACCTGCATACTATCGAGTATCCAATGTCAAAAAGTATGAATCCAAAAACTAACATGATACATCGTACTCTGCAGTCTAAAGACTGACATCAGTGATCAATGATCATACATGGTAAGATAAACATCTATCATCTGCCAAAAAGTCTGAATCATCGTATGTAATGCCATATATACATCATAGAATATCTACTCTAGATCATCTATGCCAAAGGAATCCTCAGATGATGAAAGAGAAATATCATCTCTAGGAATGACATTCCCTTCATCATCATACTCTTGTTCCACAGTAGGAACCATCTCTGCAAACTCATGATCCTCTGGTGCATCCTCTACAATGTCCTCGAGCCGTGCCTCTAAGACAATGGGCTGGCCTCTGCGTCGAGGATGCATCTTGCGTCTCCTGGTATAAACTGGTGCCACACTCGTAGATGATCCCTCCTCGGGTGGATCTCTCTGAGGCCTGGAAGTAGCACGTGATCGTGCTCTCGTAACCCTCCTATCGATGCTTTCAAGCTCTGCATGAAGCATCCTGTAAACTTGATCCTTCTCATCAAGAATGGATGCCTCTATGCAAACTTCCTCTGATGTGAAAGCACTCTCAAAATCAATAGGTGAAGTCTGAAAAAAAAAAACAATAAAGTTTAAGAATATTATAATTTATAAATTATCATTCATGAATCATCACATTAAAATTAGTCAAGATTCAAGAAATATTTACACAAATTATAATTATCAATATTATTACATGCTTTGGACCCGTAAGAGATCGCAATGTACGTAATAGTCGTAAATTGGCCTTACAAAAGACCACACGATGCAACTGCTCCACACTCAAACGGTTGCGGAGCTTGGTACATGGGTTGGAAGAGCAATCCTACATTTATCATTGATCATGATTCATTAAACATTATTATCTATAATTTAATATCCATGAACATTTGATTATAATTATGTAATAAATCACAAATGATAAATCAAGGTTCAATATATGGTATACCTGTGACAAGACCCTGAGCGCGTATGGTGCAATTGAAGGGTGACCATAACCATAATGATTCCACCACTCAATAGGTCGAGATGTGACGTCTGACCTCAATGAGGTGGATCTAGCATAGACAATACCAACATTGCTCATATAGGCCGAAAACTCACTATCAAATATCACCTGCTGGTCAGGACTCATAATGCGGTCCATGTATAAGTTCTTCATATGTCGCATGTGAGGTTGTGACCATACACGTGGACCCTTAAAGTAAGGGTGTAAAAGTGGTGCAAAACTATGAATGGGTCGTGATAAGAACTGCCATCGCGACTCCACTAGCTCCATCACATCACATAGTCTACATAAAAAATTATAAAAACAAGAAGCAATTATACAATCATCAATGCACATTGTAATCACAAATAATTATTAATTAAGAAATTAGAATTCAAATGTACTTGGAAGTCGATAGAGTAGTCACTGATGAAATAGCCTCCTCCATCCATGTGTACATATGATACAAAAGGCCAAGTGTAGAGCCCTCCATATCGACAAATCGCAAAACTGTATGAATCGGTCGCAAGATAGGCATAATGCGCTCTATCTCTGCCCAAAAATCCATGTCGAATATCTTTCGTTGCACAAAATTTGCTCTCTATGTGCGTCCTCTTTCCATCCTCCGCCATCGAGGGTCTACAACCGTGATGCGTAATGCATCCATGCATACATGTAGTCTAGCAAAGACATGGTAGATGTAGCCAAATCGGGTTTCTGCTGGACGAATCAACTCTTTCTCACTATAAGCTTGAAAAATAGCTAATGCTTGGTGATTCTTACGTATGAAAGAAATCACCTTTTTTGCATCACTGACCACAAGAGATAGCCAAGGGAGCTTCCCTATATCCTCGATCAACAAATCTAAGCAATGTGCAGCGCATGGACTCCACACAATGCTAGGAAACTCAGCCTCTATCAACTCTCCCATTCTCTTACAATTTGAGGCATTATCAATGACAACTTGTACAACATTTTGCACACCAATTTCCTCAATGGAAGCTTTAATGTGCTCAAATATAAACTCTCCAGTGATGCGTGTGCCAGCACGACTACAATCAATTGCCTTAAGAAAATAAGTTCCCAAACAACTAGAGACCATAATGTTTATGACGTTGTCGAATGTCGCTCCATCCATCAGTTCAGAATGGAGCATCCATATGTTTGCCACCCCAACTTAATGGGCTCTAGAAGATTCTCAATTCTCTCTTTCTCTTCTGTGAGCATGGAGGTACGCAACCTCTTGTAATCAACTCCATGCCAATCATCAGAAGGGCCTACTTGAGCTATTGCTTTTACCATTCTCTTCCATGCATCTGTGCGAACAACATTGAAGGGAATGTTGCACTCAAGTATGCAACGCTCTATCTCTATGTCAGCTACTCTCTGGCGTTGCTTCTGCAAGCGAGTGGGTAAATAAGTGGAATGAAGAGAGGAATGTGATGCTTTAAATCTTTGAGATGAATGTTCACCCGATGGATTAGAACATTCATTCTCATCACGTTGAGAAAAGGTGCGACTTTTCAATGTGCTCGCACTATGTCCTATCTCCTCAACTTCCTCTAATACATCCTGAGAAGCTGCAAGAAACTCACGACGACGAGCCATTGCAACATCTTGAGAAAGCTTATGCTCTTTGCACATAATCTCTGCAATGTCTTGTGGAACTTCTGTGCACCCACTAATGCCTGATCCTCCTAATCCTGATACATGTCGAATAAGACGTGTAGTCGTGGTAGAAAATTGCTTGCCACAATACTTACATGTCCATCTCCTTGTACTAGAACCGGATGAAGTAGTATTCATCAACTCATTGTGAATGGTATGAATACCCCATAATGGTGAAATTCCACGAGGCATGGTGTCACAAATAACTTATGAGTTGATAACTTATAAGTTATAAATGATAAATCTAGTCTCTCTCTCTCTCTCTCTCTTGATGATCAATCTCAATGTGTCACGTGTGTCCAACTTCAAAATTCGAAGTGCAAACTCGGGGAGGGCTGAGACTGAAACTGAATGCGGGCTTGCTGATTCGACGCTAAAGCTGCTGAATGCTATGAGCCTTGACTCTTGAGGCAAGAAGGGTTAGGCATTGGGCAAGAAGGTTGAGGTTCAAGAAGGTAGGACAGTCGCTCGCTGAGTTCGCATGTAAGATCTAAGCTAGGGCTGCAGTTGGCCAAATTCGAACTTCGAGCGCCAAATCAACCCCCATGTAACGACGCACCGAATATGAAATTAGCACTGCTACGAACCGCACCGAACACACCTGAAAATGTATAAATTCGACGTACTGAATCAACCTTGTCTACAATCAGCACACATTCAGTTTTGTAGTCATATACACACTTTGTAATTTGACAGTGAGTATCAATTATTGTAGGTAAGCATTTTGGTTTACTGTGACACTCTGAAAAGTTGTCTATTCTTTCTACTTCTCATTCATCTAATTTTGAGTCTTAAGGTGTGTATACTAAGGTGCATTTGTTGGAAGATCCTGAAAACCTGTGATTATTGTTATTGAGCCCATCCCAATTCCAACACTTTATCTTGAAGTAATAGGAATTGTAACTATTCAAATGAAATTTCTCTATCTCTTGTAGAGAGAGATAAAGAAGTACAAAAGATCGAAATGAAGATGGAAGTGAATTTAAAAGTGTTTATCGTCTCCTCGTTTGAAATACTGACTCGAACATTAAGTAACTTATCACGTAAGTCTTTGAGCTGTAAAATATGTGATTGATCTGACCCACCAACTTTCATCCTTCTGTTGGCTAACTTTCTCCTTAGACGAGCTTTCCTAGCAAGATTTTTGCTTTGATAGAGATCCTCTAACTCCAACCAAGCCTGACGAGATGTTATGCATGACATGAATTGGGGTATAATATGCCTCTTGACTCCCATAGCAATGAATGGAAGTGCTTGTGCATCCCTTGAATCCCATCTTTATTGCTCTTATGTAGTAAGTAATCTGGTAGTATCACGGACTTTGGATGATGAAAGGGTTTCAACTTTCTTCTTCTTCTTCAATACACTCCTATTATGGAGAAATTGGGGCAGCAGGTCTTTTGGAAGATGAAGCAACATCTTTTCTTGTTTTTCTTTGCCTTGGGTACTTGCCATTGACAATATCACAAGTCTTTCGATACTAACAAATTCATCATCATAAAACTCTACATTGGATAGTTAGACATTCCTTCAAGCTTATCTTCATTCTCAAGTCTATAATATCTCATCTTGTTAAGGGTGTATGTCAACAATGCTTTGATACCAAATATTGGAAGTGAGGTAGGCAGGATCTTCCAAGAGATGAACCTTAGCATACACACCTTAAGACTCAAAATTAGATGAATGAGAAATAGAGGGAGAATACACAATTTTCAAAGTGTAACGGTAAGTTGAATACTAACCTACACTATCTTATTATGAATGTCAAATTACAATGTGTGTAAATGATACAAAATTGAATGTATGCTTACAAAATTGAATCTAGGCTGAATTTAGGATCTAGATACAAGAAATTGTGCATAAAGTGCGTAAGAGATATGAAGAGTATGCGTACGTGTCATTCAAGTGAATAGAAAGAGTTTAGAACTCCTTGTATAGCAAACCCCAATTTTGAAATTAAGGTTTCAGAAACCCTAAATTAGAAATTGACCTATATAGCAAGAAAAACAACTCCTTGTGTTTAAGTAGAAGACACAAAGCCCTGGAACAACAGCAACAAAAGAAAAATAACTGAATTTAGAACTTGCTACTTACGAAACTAAGTTAAATTTGAAGGTTGGCTACCGAAATCTCCTCCAAATTTGCACCAAAACTTAGGTACACCTTCTTCAAGAGTTAGAACACTTCAATAGGCCTTGAATGATCAATGAGTGATACTCAATGTGACCCCCCAAGCCCTTCTTTCATAGGCTTTAGTGGCTTTGGCGAAAATTTGATGAAAAGCTTGCGAAAAGAAGCTACAAAGCTTGCGATAGCATTAAAAAAGCAATCAGCTTTTCATGATTAAAAATTGCTTTTTGGGCCCAAAACTCCAACAATCTCTCAATCTAGCCATTTGATGAGTAAGAGAGTTAGCTTCCCTTGATGTACATGATATGAAGATTCATAACATGATAAAAAGCTTTTTGAGCAGAAATTAGGGTTAGGGTTTTCATGCATTTTTGGACCTTTGATAACACAATGTTATATACTGAATGAAAGCTCTCCTTAATTACTATATGATGAGCTAATAAAAAATTTTGACCTTTTGTGACCAAAATTTGGCTGAGTACCAAAAATTAGGGTTGCTGGAAATTAGGGTTTTGTGCTATTTTTTTGACATTGTTTCCAACACCAGTATTGTTGAAAGTGCATCCATAATCCTTGACTTACATTCTCTAAAATTTTTAATGTCATTGCAATTTTGAGAGATTGTACATTTTAACGGATATCTCGTCCCAAGGCAAGAACCCTACTACTATGGCTTCCCGGGTTGTCCAACTACAGTTTGGCACACCCGGTGGAAGCATGCTCTTCCTAGTGGGATTATGAGCATTCTTTGACTTGTTCGTGTTCTCAAAAGGAGGCATTGAGCCCTACTCACATACCTATAAAGACTTTCCAACGGAGGTGGACCCCATTAAGTCGAGGGCCAAGAACAAAGCACTTGGTGTTCATTGAGCCATCTTCAAGCTTCCAAGGAAGTGCATTGCAAACAGAGGTAATGGCTGAGGAGCTTATTGCATTGCTTTCTCAGATCAATACCTGATTCCCTTTTTATCAAGGTGGAGCTCAAGAAGACCCGGAGGATCACGTCCGTAAGTTTCTATTTATTTGTAAAAATAGAGGACTTCAGAATCGAGAGGATGTACTTGTTTTTCTCTTTCCTTCTACATTAGAAGGCTTGGTCGATAAATGGTTTGGTCAATATGAAGATGGACATTTCACTACATGGGAAAATTTGATCCACTTTTATTGAGACATTTAAATTGGGTAACTCTAATGAATGCAATCTAGATGAACTTGAAAGATTGAAGTTGCATGCTGGTGATAGTGTCGAGGAGTTAATGATGGGAGCTCATGTGTTAGTGACAAAAATTCCTAACAACCTCGTGGACTTCCTCATCAAAAAATGGATTGAGAGGGCATTACCAATTGCAGTACAACAAAAGCTACGAGAGCTATTGAGATCGGATGCAAACTTATGAGAGTTTGAAGTTGCCTCCATGCATGCGAAGTGAAGAAGCAAGGATTTGGTTTGAAGAGCCTACTTCAACATCTCGAGAGGAAACCATCGTGCAACTATGGAAGGAATTGGAACTATTGAAGCTTCATAAAAGGCTTATGGAAGAAAAGGCTTCGTTCCGAGGACCCAAAGCTTAGGAGCTATCCCCACTATGGCAAGAGATTGAAGATTTGAAGATAGTCAAAGAAGAAAATCTTCACTTTGGTGTGTTTAAATAATAAATATAACTAGAGGCAATCTATCTTGCAAGATAATCTAATTAACTAACAAAACCGCCACAGAGAAGAGAGAGCACGTATGCCCAACTCCACTAGTATATATACCTCTAGGTCAAGGGGGTGCATGTCCTTGGGTTTGTCCAAGTGTCCAACCAAGTATCTCTCATGTGGACACTTTCTCAAGGTTCCTCATATGCCTTCTTATTTTCCAAGGGCTATCGCATGCCTTTTAATTCAAATGAGGATCCTTCTACACATACATCCAAAGATGGCAAAAAACTTCTCCCAAGTCTAAGAATCCCACACCTTAAGATAAATCAAGCTTAAGGTTTACAACCATTCAATTGGGAGCTCATATGAATAAATACCCAAAGGTTAAAACCAAGGGTTCTAACCCAAAGGTTTAAGCATGTGCCAAGGGTAGGGTTAAACTAAGACCAATATGGACCATATCTAACCGTTAGAATCCATATATTTAACCTTCCGAACTCATGATTTATACAACATTCTTCCCCCCTTAAAACATTTTTCGACGTTAAAAATGTGTAGATGTATAATATGTGGAGTATTCCCCCATGCCCCATGATTTATACTATGAGCATGGTCATTTCTCTCTTTAGATTCATCTACCATAATCAGACAAGGGTTACGACCTTTCTCAATATGAAAGGATAGGAATCATAATCGGTGTCCAAATCACTTTCCCTCTTTCCAACTCGATGTACATGCATACCTTGTATCTATGGACTAGTGAAATGGGTGAATTTCTTTGATGGCCTTAGCTTAATTGTTTCCCTTCTATGCTTTCATGATTCTCAAGCTCCATAAAATCTTACATGTCCGTATACTTTGGAAATGTAAGATTCTAAGAGTATCAAAAATAGAGTTCCTACCCCTATCTTGAAAGGACCGGAAGCTAGATTTGTCTTCCTTTTTCAACAAAAAGGAGATGAATGGTCAAACATTCTTTACTTGAGTTACTCTTCTATAGCTCTTTTCAAATACAAATGTACTTTTTGTATTTGCAGGACTTCGCAAAATGTATGACTTAGCTAAGTGATTCTACTTAGTCCTTGCCTAGACATGCTCAATACCATGAGTAGATCTACTATCTTCTCAATCTTTGGCAAGTTAGGTGGACCTCTATCCATCAATCAACTCCTTGAAGCATAATGTTCAAGTATTTTAAGTGATAGATAAGACCTGATTTGTAAAGTTCATCTTCGACTAAAGTGGATCCTTGTCTCAATCATCCTTGATTTTCCTTCTTTTCCTTTGATTAACTCTTGAGACATTTTCTTGTTCTTCGATTAGTTAATCTTTTTGGAAAATTGGTGCCTACCCAAGTCCTTTGTTCATCTTAGCTTGGGAGGTTCTTCCAAAGAGCATTAGTTCTAACCATCTTGAACCAACTTTGGTTCATACCATAGATAGTTAAGTATACTAACCTCAAAGGTCACCCACACTTTGGGAGGAACATATCATTCTTGTTTAATCCAACTTTTTAGAATTGAGAAACATTACTTATTAAGTCATCAAGATACCTTTCTTTTAATCAGGGAAACCTTCTTGCCAGATTCCCTCTCTATTGAATGGAGTTGAATGATTCAAGTTTTCTTTGCTTTTAGTCCCATGGTCTTTCAAAAAAAGATACCTCTTTCTGGACATCATATCTTGAACATTCTTGAATCACTTGTTCTCATCATCCAAAGATTCAAAGAAGATCTATAAGAAAGCCCATCAACCCTCACAGTAAAAAAATCTCCTTGAAAATAACACTGGAACAGAATGGTTAGCCGCACAAAGTCATCTTCAGCAACATGGAACACAACTGTACATACATCCCTGCTATAAAAGCTGCGGCCCACTCTTAAAATTTAAGGAACTTTTTGACTACTGTAGAGCAATTCGCTCTTTCAAAAACATATAAATCCACACATTGCATAACCTCATAGATATCTTGATTACAGAAGAGCCAATTTCATTGGTAGAATTAGTTTGCTTACACAGGAAACAGAGAGGAGAATGCTTGTTCGTAGACATATGAACATCAATGAAATAACATCAAAGATGGCTGCACGATTAGTTATCATATTCATCTTCATATGATGATCTTATTGCTTGATTTTGACGCAGCACCTGGTCTTGAAGAGATAAAATAAGAAGTCAAATTTGTAACTCAAAAAATGCATATGGTCACAGGTGGGAAGGCATGGCTGCCTTCAAAGATGCAAATCGGAAGCCATTATTCTGCAATGGCACTGGAAATACTGCAGGTTTTGTTAAAGCTTATAAAAATTTGACATTCTATTGGGTTCTTTTCGCAGGCCACATGGTAAGATGTTGAAAAATAAACAATTGCTTTGTGGCAGAGGACTGCATACATAGAACTCCTTTACCTATGATAAATTTAATGTCTCAATAACTGCAGGTGCCAGCCGATAATCCTTGCATTGCTCTGGAAATTGTGGAGTCAATCACAAATTCAATATAGACCATCACTTGGAAACCATGTGCTGGTGATGTATCTCTTCATGAAAATTTATTTGATAGTAGTGATTTGAACAAAAGGACCAGCAATATATGACATCAGTTACCTCAGCGAAGCCAAAATTTGGCTACTTTACCACCTGATGTCAACCCCTTGCTCTCTGCAACATTCTTTTGGGTGTTTTTAATTTTTCATTATTATTAATAATACTAAAATAACAGTACATTTAAATTATTTTAATCAGAAAAAATAATCACTAACAATAAGGGCAAGAAATACAGAGGAGACCAATGACCCTCTCATGCTTAGGCAGGGCACCATTCAACTTCTATGTTGCTCCTCCATATTCCATAGGGGTGAGCGTCTATAAGGAGTTAGCTTTTGTAGCTCCTAATTCTTTTGTAGAAATGACGCTTCCTGAAAGGGTTCTATTAGGTTCTTCCGTGCATTCCTTTGGAGCCAAATTTATACCGCTTCTTTCATCGCATTCCATAGTTGCACCAAGTAACTAAACCCATAGCTTCTTCTCTCAGGGCTTGTTCCCATATGGACATTCTTTTAAGCTTTGTACTATTCCCTAGGGCTTAGCGAGCTTTGAAACTCATGGGTCAAGGCATCATGCATACTAAGGAGTTCCAGATCTAATGTTGATTTTTCTTGGCTCGCTTCATTGCCGTGTCGTTCATAACAACATTACAATCTTGTTTTTCGATCATTTATCGCTAGAGATCTTGCAATTTTGGATTCCATCTCACGTTGCTTAATTGCATCCTCCACTTATGTTGATATCAACATGGGATTAATACCCTCAACTTGAATGCCTTGATGTCTTTTCTACATGTCTATTCTGTAATTCTAAGCTTTTCTTTGGGGTCCCTTTGCCCTAACTGCCTCTTTCTTTTCTTTTAATTTTTAACTTGAAAATGACTGTGAACGTACTAAGTAGGGAACCAGCCAACCAATTATTTATGTGTAAGATGTGATTGCCTCCTTTATATTTCGGTAAGCAACAAATATCTCAACTAGTTTTTGAAACACCTCTTCTATGAAGGGCAAGTTCTCGTATAAGTTTTTCTCTTGTTCACGAATTTCAAAAATTTCCTCACCTGTTTTCACATAAACAAGATCAATTCCATTTGCCATTGTTTCCTCATTGATGAAAAGATAGTGTGCCATGGAGAAGAATCTTAAAATATCTACAAGTTTTGACTTGTGACCCTTTGGATAACACTACAAATGTTTTCTAGAACATTAATTGTGGATCATAATGCATGTAGCAGATTTAGTGAATCTAGAGAAGAATATGAAAACTATTTCTAAATCTACAAGCTCTACTTCAAGGTCTAGTTTCTAGATTGTTATGACATTTATTATCTTTCTTCACATTGACACACATGTATGAATATAGATACATTCATACACACACATACATATTGTTGAAGCTAAGATCCAACTCGTTGATACCAACCAATCAAGTCCAAGGAAAAGGATTATGAATTCTAGCTCCCACCATCTTTAATTCATATTAAAAAAATCCTTTCTAATCAATAGTTTAGTTTTAGGTGAATGTTGATTGATCAACTAACTCTTTAATTTGGGAGTGCACTTTTTCAAATGAATAAAACCACTTGTATGACATAAGGTGGGTTGTTTCCCATGTGTCTTTCACTAGATTAGTATGTTCTTTAGCTATAATGAATGAGAGAAGCAATCCCCTACTTAAGCTAGCCCTTTGCCTACTTTCATCCAAAGTTTGATGCACCATATCTCTATGATGTGCTAGACAATGGCTAATATATATATATATATATATATATATATATATATATATATATATATATATATATATATATATATATATATATATATATATATATATATATATATATATATATATATATATATATATATATATATATATATAGCCCCTAGTTATTAGTGGTTCACTTAGCTCATGCATTAATTTGTATTGATTCAACTTGAATTGGTTTGCGAATGTACTCCAAAGTTCACTTCTCTCGGATTCAAGTCTTCATGTAATCGAGGAGAATTGTTCATAACATAGAGCATATGTCACTATGAAGTGTTGTGCTTACAAAAGATCATAGTAATTCTTTGTCTAATCTTTGAGTAATCTGAGAAGAGGCACATACATCAAGATGGAGCTTCATTGAAGCTAAAGGAGGCAAATGATCAACTTGTTTTCAAAGGAAAGTCATTTGGAAGGTAAAATCCTTATCATTTATCTTCAAAAAAGCCTCAAGGAGGAGGGTTAAAAGATCACATAGGTTTTAGGAAGAAGAATATGGCATAATTCAACACTCAAATAGAGAAATTAGGTAGGAATAACTACCAACCTTGGAGGTATAGAGTATCAAATTTTCTTTCTTATGGGCAAAGGCTTGTGAGATCTGGTGATTGGAATTGCACCAAAGGCTGAACTTGGAGAGAACCCTACCCATGAGGAGATGAGGGCATATAGGGAATGAAGTGAGAAGGATACGAGAGTGATATTTATCTTGTCTCAACACATAGCGAATCACATGGTTGAACATATCTAAGATTTGGATACAAGTAGCATAGTGTGGATAGTACTTGAGAGGCTATACTACAAGAGTAGAAATGCAAGGAAGATTTAACTCAAGGATGAGCTAAACAACGTTAGAAAATCAAGAAGATTTTCAATCAATGATTACAGCTTGAAGATTAAGGAACTTGTGAATGCTCTTGGATCAATAGGATGGCGTATAGAGGATGATGACCTAGTGGAACACACATTCAATGGTATAAGGGTTGATGACAAATGGAAGGCATCCATTGCCTCGATATATATAAGGGATACTTTACTTGACTTAGAGCAACTTGTAACACTTATGCTCATAAAAGAAACGGACATTGGACATGGGAACTCAAAGGGAAATCAAGCTTGAGTACTATATATAGGTAAGTCAAGAGATAAAAGGAAGAAGAGGAGGTTCAAGTAGAGGAAGAGTAGGGTTTGGCCAATGATAAATCTCATCAGGAGGCCGAGATTAGAGAAATGGAGACAGATCTCAAATAGGAAGAGGTAGAGCAAGAGGAAGAGGATCCATAGGTGGCTATTCATTGAATAACAACAATGGAGATAGGTGCTATGTGCATGAAAAACCATTCCACTTTGTAACCGAATGCTATCAAGCAACAAATCAAAGGAAAAAATTAGAGGTGGATCAAATTATAGTGGTCAAGGTAACTGTGCCAATGCTACTTTTGATTTGCATTGTGAGAATTTGCTAGAAATGATGGATATCAGTGATCAATGCACATCAACTAGAAGATGAGTTGCCTCAAGGATGTACTCAGTGTGCCAATAATAACCAAGAACCTTGTATCATGTGCAAAAATGGTTGAAAGAGGATGCGAAAAGAAATTCAATGAGAAGGGTTTCTTTGTGTAGAAACCCAAGGAATGGTAGACAATCATTGACAAAGGGGAGAATCAAGGAAGGCTACTAACATTGGAGGTAAAACCTAATCAATCATACACTTCATACTTTCATTATGTATCTTGGTAGATTGTAGGCTTGGACACATTACACAAAAGGATAGGTCACATTAATGTTTAGAGGATGAAAGATATATTGAGGAAGGGCATTATGGAAGGGTTATGTGACTTCCACTCTCAAACAAATGAAGCACTTATGTGAGGCTTGTCAATTAGGCAAGCAAAACAAGCTACATTTCAAGAAGAATACCTACATAAATAATCATCCATTGCATATCATATGTATAGATGTTTGGTACCCAAACAAAGAAGCATCATTGGGAGGAACTAAGTACTTTTTCACATTCATAAAATGATTTCACTAGAACTAGATGGATTTTGTGAATAAGGAATAAGCTAGATGTATTCAATTGCTTCAAACAGTTCAAGTTATGAGCATAGGAGAAGTTAGATAGGTATATGAAGGTTCTAAGATCAGATGGAGGTGGAGAGTATTTCTTCCAAGATTTCTCTAATCACTTATGGTTCCAAGGGATCAAGATACTATCAACTTTCAGGTACACACCCCAAAAAATGGGATAGTATATCATAGTGGTAGCAAGGTCAATGATGAATGAAACAAATCTATTGAATTGGTATTTTATTGATGCAATTCCGATAGTCGTTTACTTGATCAATAGAGCCCCAACCTTAGGGATAGACTCAAGGGCACCCTATGAAGCATGGATGGAGAAAAAACCTAACCTATTTCACTTAAGGATCTTTGGCTGTCTGTCTTACATGCACATATGTAGTAAGTTGAGAAGTAAACTTCAACCTAGGGTTGAAAAATGTGTCTTTGTTGGGTAACCCAGTGAGATAAAGGGTTTTGAGTTCTATAATTCACACACTAATAATCTAAAGCTCTTGAGGGATGTAGCATTTGATGAGCTACGCCCTTCGCATGGTAAGAATAATGATTTATATGTAGAAGACATGGATCAACTAAGGTAGATTCAAAGAGAAGAGCGAAGAAGCATGGAGCTTAGTGGGTCAAGGAGCTCAAGTATTGAAGAAGGATAAAAAATCACCTCAACATGGAGGGGAAGAGCAAGAAGCTATTCAATCCAAGGAGAAAAACACAACAATAAAGGGAAAGCAAGGATTGTAGAGCTAGGTGATGAAGGTAATGAACTTGTCGTAGACTTACGGGTTGAAGATAGGCATACATTTGAAGAAGGAGCAACATGAAAGGATGAAATTGGGTTTCCAAGGAAACAAAGCTTTATACATCCTAATGGAGAATAAATGAAAATAGGTATGACAAAGTATCTTGTTGATAGGTCTACACATCATTTATTAGCATGTAGTAATAAGGTTGTTTAAGACATGATAATCATACATGAACATTGGTACCAAAGAATTGAGGGATAAAAGTAATAGGATGCAAATGGGTGTACAAAGTTAAGAGGCATGTAGATGGAAGCATAGCAAGGCATAAAGCTAGATTGGTTGCAAAGAGCTTTGAGCAAACCCATGAAATAGACTATGAACAAAAAATTAGTCTCATGGCAAAGATGATTACCATCAAGACCATCACTTGTTTACATGAAGGAGGTGGACACTATTACAACTTAATGTGGAGAATGCATTTATGAATGGATACTTGGAAGAGGTAGTGTTCATGGCCGACCTCTTGCTTTTGTTCATGATAAGGTTTTGGATTATGTATGCAAGCTCATGAAGGAGCTGTATTGCTTAAAGAAAGCTCCATGAGCTTGGAATCAAAGACAGTGGAATAGTTGTAGAAATGTGGATTCAAACAAGGTGAAGTACATCCCTTATTACCTTCCTTGGGTACATGAAGGAGGTGGACACTATTACAACTTGATGTGAAGAATGCATTTATGAATGGATACTTGGAGGAGGTAGTGTTCATGGTCGGCCTCTTGCTTTTGTTCATGATAAGGTTTTGGATTATGTATGCAAGATCATGAAGGAGCTGCATCGCTTAAAGAAAGCTCCATGAGCTTGGAATCAAAGACAGTGGAATAGTTGTAGGAATGTGGATTCAAACAAGGTGAAGTACATCCCTTATTATTCACAAAAAGAGAAGCTAAACAAGTATACATATGCATATATGTTGGTGATCTAATTATCATAGGTAATGATCAAGATGGCATTAAAGACAAAGAAAAGGCTTAGGATGAAGTTCAAACTCTTAGAGCTAGTGAGTTGAAGTATTTCTTAAGAATTGAAGTGGTTCATAGAGGAGTATGGTGAATGCAAAGAAGTTACTTGATGGACCTATTGGTAAAATAAGGTGTTCTTGGGGATAAAGGCCCCAAGGACTCTCTTTTTGTATATTTTGGCACTTCCATTTGAAAGCAAGAGCTTTACATACATATTTTTGTTATATTTTTTGGACCCTAACTTAGGGAGTTAGAGGCATATACATTATTTTTATGACCTTTGGTCATTGTCCATGTGTGAACATGTCCAAATGAATTAAAAATCACTTATCAATAAGACGGTTTCAAATCTCTCATAAGTTGATTAGGTCTTCTTCAACTTCAGCTTCTCCATCTTTTTTTGCAAGTTTCTCTCTTTACTTTCTCTCTCCTCACATAGTAGCCTACTCCCTTGGAATTTGGAGCAATCGAGTAGACCACCACATAGCTTTCTTCTTTTAACTGGTATTAGAGCTTTGAGCTTTTCCATCACAACAAAGTTGCTCCAAATACTTTTCTACTTCAGCCTATGCTAAGTTTGTGACTTTTTCTTGCATTTGGGAGAATTTCATCGTGAAAAACTAGCATTTTTGATGATAAAAGTGTCGTTTTTGGAGGATTACTTCAGCCCACAGCAACATTGAAGGAAATTTTGAGTTTTTCAAAGAGTTTCATCGTTGAGAACCTCTTTCATTATTCTTTTCGTCTTTCCATATATCATATTGCTTCAAGAAATTAGTGCTTTTGTGAAAACAAATACCCATTGACTTTGTTTTGCATCTATGTATGCCTTTTGTGGTTGAAGAAACAACAAATTTGTTGTTGTTGATGCAATTATAGCTTGCAAGAATTTTTTGAAATTCCTTGCAAAAAATTTAAAAAAATTGGTTTTTGTAAGTTTTGAATTGTTTTTTTGGGCATAATTTCTCAACTGTAGTCTCTTCAAGTGATTGGGCACAAGAGAACAGATGAATTTTATATTTTTTGGTGAAATTTTGAAGCTCTTAGTATGCAAATATACCTTCTACCTCCTTTGATGTCAAAAACCTGTTTGAGACCAACAGGTTTGAAGGTAGCAATTTTGATTTGCGAAATGAGAGAATGTTGGGCATCCTCTTTCTTAAAGATTGTGAAGGAGCTCTTGAGGAAGTCAAGCCTGAGGGATGGATGTAGCATGGATGAACCTAAACAAGAAGGCCATCACTTATATCAAGATGGTTGTATCAGATGAAATCGTAGTGGATCTCAAGGGCATTACAAGTGCTTTTGAGGTATGGGAGAAGCTGACGGCCACCTATGAAAATACCATGCTTGTAAATCAAGTGCATCTTTTATCTAAGCTAGTGTGTATGTAGCTTGATCAATCAAAAAGTGCAGCTCAACATTTATCTTCTTTTACAAGTTCTCTCCCGCAATTGCTTGCAGTTGATGATAAGCTTAAGGCCATCTTCTTGTTGATGACCTTACTTGATTCGTTGGAAACATTGGTTGTTTCACTTTTGAATAATCCTAGTCTTACCTTTGATGGTGTAAGGGGTTCTATTTTGAGTGAGGAAATACGGAGGAAAGGGAGGAATGGGTAGTGGTTCAACCAACATGGCTAGAGGAAGAACAAAAAAAAAAAAAAAAAAAAAAATCAAAATGTACAGAGGAATAGGAGTAAAGGCAAAGGCAAGGCTCAAGTGACTTGTTACCAATGTGGTACCAAAGGTCATAAGAATCTTGATTGCGGATACAATAAATTTAAACTTGAAAGAACGAAGAACATAGGTGATAAGAAGAAAAAGAGACACCAAGAATGATTCCTGAGGTTTATGAACATAATACACACAACCAAAGGCCTTGAGACGAGAAAGGTTTGATTTCTTACCACATCAAGCTTCATATGATGTGACACCATGTACTTTTATGGTTTGACACATGTTCATAATGTATACATCTATGTTTTCTGCATCAACCCAAAAAGCATTTGGAGCATTAATCTCATTTAATATTGCCCTAGCCACTTCTACTATATATCTATTCTTCCTTTTTGCTACCCTATTTCCTTTGGCTGTGTACCTACAAGTAAACTGCCTCTTAATGCCATGTTGATAAAGAAACTCAGAAAAATTATTTGAAAAATATTCTCCTCCATATGATCTTAGGGCCTTTATGTACTCCCATTTCTTCTTTTTCACTAGCATTTTGAACCTCTTGAAGTGGTAAGACACTTGAGATTGTACTGTTATGAAAATTATTTAAAAGACCTTCATATGTTACCTCTAGAGGATGGTTCCTTTGTGGGTCCCCATACATCTTTATGTATGAGATTCGAGGCATCATTGCACACATTTTCTCCCTTCTTGAATTGCAATATGCTTGTTTACCTAGTTGATAAACATGCTACAAATGCCACACATTTT
>CM035433.1:67006914-67291914 GCA_020310875.1 Ceratopteris richardii | reverse complement strand
AGTGGGCCTTTGGTCTCTCTTCATTCTTAGTAGGTGCTAGATGTTCTACCTTTGCTTGTGTTGGATTCGGGGGTCTCATTGGTAGTATGCTCTTCATTGTACAATCGCACTTTCAGTTAGTTCAAACTTTGGAAAAATAAAACTTCAATTAATTTATATATATATATATATATATATATATATATATATATATATATATATATATATATATATATATATATATAATTTAGATTAAATTAGAGAGGTAACGTGTACAGAAACTTTATTTCTGAACGTAGTGAAGCTCGAAAATAAAAGTTTGTGGTTACTCTGCAAATCTCTCTCTCTCTCTTTCTTTCTCTCTCTCTTTCTTTCTCTCTCTCTCTGCGCGTTGTGTGTGAAACGTGTGCATGTTGTCTAATCGTTTGTCACGAGCTCAATAATACAAACCTTTCCCTGTTCTTTGACGATGATATTATTGAGTTCGTGAATGTGGTCATTCGCTGCATGTGCATGCTAATTATATACAAACACATGTTATGATGTAGAGGGGGATCATTCAAAGCAGTCATGCCACGATAAGATGGATGTTTCGATCATTTGGCCAGCCCGTGTTCCAACTAAAAATCACATTCGCAGTCGTAAACCCAGTCATACCTCTCTCTCTCTCTCTCCTTCTCTCTCTCTCTGTCTCTCTCTCTCTCATCAACTTGAATGGAAGTGTGAAAACCCACAAACGTTAATGCAACACGCTTTGAATAAACAGTGAACCAAAATGATTTGTGCATGTTCAACTATTTTCTGCATGTTGGATCATAATGGATGGTAAGTGTATCGTTAGACGGATGTACATTGAAACCAAAAGTAAGCGGGTATACATAGGTCAGTGTGGAGGCCATACATATCGAGAGACAGAGAAACATACATCATGTGCATTGTATTGTATGAACATGTTTTTGGAACTGTATTTTCTTAGAGAAAGAAACATACAAGAAACTTAAAGTTACAAGAAAGCTAGAGAGAGAACTGTATTTTCTGAGAGAAAGAAACATACAAGAAACTTAGAGTTACAAAAAAGCTAGAGAGAGTTACAAATAAGGTTTGCAACCTTTTTGTCTCCTTCGTGAGGCACCCGTTCGCTTTTCAATTGTTATTCTCTAAAGTGAACACCTTGTGGTGTCTAGAGGGGGACTGTTTTATAATCACAGATCTCTCTACCTAGAAAAATCAGAGATTTTTCCAATCGACCACACTTTGGCAATCTTATTGAATTTGATGACTCTTTGGGAGTTCTTTTTATTTTTTTTCGACCTCTTTAAGTCCATCTTAATGTAGCTACTTTATTTGTAGGTTCCAAAATCTCTCTTTCTCTCTCTTATTCTCTCTCTTACATAAACACGTACACATACACATACACACAAATGCACATATGTGCATACACACACCTATATACACACATACACAAATATGCACACACACATGCACACACACACAAGTACATAAATATGTGCATGTGTGTGCGTGTGTGTGTGTCTATGTATGTATGTATGTATGTATGTATGTATGTATGTATGTATGTGTGTGTGTGTGTGTAAAGAACTAACTATTATGACCGCCACTTGCTAGAGAGATGACTCTCCTTTCAATCTTATGCCTCGATATATAGCTACTTGAATTAATGAGGACCACAAATGTAACTAGAGTTTGCAAGTGCATATGCAATCTCCAGCATGTCTATGATATCTTCCACTAGAGTCCACTAGTGCTTGGTGTGATCTCCACCACAGATTTAGCACCTTCCACTTAAGTTCACTTTGGGTGGGTCAATGTGCCACTCAAGTTAAGTCTCTCTAGAATGAAGTTAACTTACATTAACTAGAGTTAGAAGGATCTAGAGATTTTTGGGCAAAACCCTCTCCCCATGCTCCCCATGGGGTTTGAATCCAAGACTTCCTCATTCCCAACCTTGAGACTTAACCACTAGGCTAAGTGGATTTCTTGTTTTAGAGACCGCATGAATTCAGATCGATCTGAACATGCAGATAATAGACTTCACTTGATAACATTCATAGTCCCCGAGAAAGATTTTCTCTTAAAAAATAAAGCTATATGTAGTAATTGTAGGCATACCCGCAAGCCTCATGTTCTTTAATTTAGAAGAATATGTTTTCATCTTTGTGGTGGGATTCACCTGATACTCCAAATGAATAGAGGAGAATCTACTGGCCGATCCATGCCCAAAATAATTCTAAACAACATCTAGCTTTAAACTTGATAAACTAATGTGCAAAGTAGGGAATGCATATTAAGGGTGGATAAAAAATATCCCTAGGCAGTTCACTATTTTCACTAGGTGCTATTTGGACACTGACATGTGAAATGGTGGATTCAATATACTAGTCCATTTCTAGGCATCATTAGTTCATGGAATTAGCAACTAAGGTGGAATTTATATCCTTATCAAGACTTTGAGAACTCGTTTGAATTTGATTAGGAAGGCAAACTAGAAGTTTTATTGACCCAAAACGTCTAAGTTAGATATTTATATTATCGTTCACTTTCAACCAACACTTACTTGATCTATCAGCCATCTCGAGGACTACTTTGTCCTACTAGCCTTGAAAATCCTATTTAGAATGTAAGAGAAAGTATGTCATTTACTTTTGTTTAACCTTACTTTAACTTGAACAAGTCAAATTCAAAATGAAATTTGTTCAACGAAGGACACTTTTTTCAAAGACTTTAGCTTTAAGTTCTTGGGAATTGTCAATCTTATGAGCACTTCCTTTTTCTTTTCAAGAGTGTACTGAACTCTATGAAATTCGTGGGAGTTATGCTATTTAACTTGAAGCAAAGATCAAATGAATAAGTCAACTTAAACTTAACATCTTTTGAAGATTGAATAATATCGTTTACAAAACATCTATCTAGGATGTGATTTGGTTTATCTTTTTCAATTGGCTATTCTTGGCCTTTCCTAAAAGGAATCAAATACTATATCTTAGTCAAATCTAAAAGATTTGGAAAGAGGAAAGAAAGAACTAAAACTATGTGCAACCAATTCAAACTTCTAAGGTATGTGAAGTTGTTGTGAGTAAAACTAGATGTGACTCAAGACTTTAACATTTTATATGTTTTGTACAAGAACCTATTCAATCTTCAAAAGATGTGAAGTCTAAGTTGAATTATTCATTTGAATGTTTCTTCAAGTGAAGTAGCATAAGTCCAATGAATTTCACTTTTCCAAGGTCTATGTCAACAAGGTATTGAATCAATTTATCTATCTTTAGGAGAAAGCAACTATATTCTTAAAAAAATTCATGAAGTAAAGCTAAACATCGTCCAACCACAAGCTACTAGTAAGGAATCAAACATCAATGTGTGGAGCCACTAAGCTTTAAATGATGACATTTCTTCTTTTCTCAAAAACATTTATGCTTTACGAGTACTAAATTAATCCCCTTTTTATTCAACCTGTATAAGACCTTTCTTGGAATGCAATGCTTATGCATGACATGAGAACAAGAGGTTGACTTTACAGTTTACTAAGTTCCACTCAGAACATGAGGCTTAACTTAGATTATCTAACCATAGTTGAAAGGATCTTGAACCTTTGAACTTGGACTCGATTTAGAACTTGGACTTGATTTAGAACTTGGACTTGGTGATGTTTATATACATCGGTTTTGATTTGGATGCAAGAATAAAAACTCTCCTTCATCTGGTAAACATTTCATCTAGTGGTTTAAGTATATTAAATCGATGCACTTGCCCAAGAAATGATAACCTGATTGATGCTTTCTATGAATCATAAGTTCTTTTCCTTTGTGGCCATCAAAAAAAAAATCTCATAAGGAGTTAGCATTCCACTATCCCATACCAGTGGATACTTTCTCCAATCCACAAAAATACATCTTGGTTTTTGCCTTCTTTCTATGTAGTTTGAATGCTCTCATGGTGAGTTCTAATGATCCCTTCTCTAACCTTTGTTGGTGCCAATATTGAGAGCTAAGATGAAGGTGTAATATTCTATTTATACAACTACTAGTTTATGAAGTAATTGCATGGACAAATATGTATATTGGTACATCTCTAATCATGTGTGTTGATCCATGAATATTTTCACACTCTTCAAATGTGCAATGAGTCATTGAGCTATTATATCCTTGACTATTGTTTATTAAACTTGCTATGTTTCCATGCATGTAAGGTCTTCCATCAATATATAATATATCCTTTTCTACATGTCTAATCCCCCTTCTAGCAATAGAAGCTACGTTCAGACATAATTTGTAAGTACTCATGCTTTGAATGTAACATGTAAGTTGATGCAAATCTCTCCATCTGTATATATGGCCACAAAGTGACATGAGAGTGATTTAGATTTCGGAGGTAGATACAAATCCTCTACAATAAAGATACCATGACCAACACAGTGATAGTGGGGGAGCAGTCATATAGCGATTACCCCAAAAGTTAAAAACCTCTTTGTCTAAAGGAAATGGTCATCTATGCCATCCTCCATATATTCTTCTATCATATGTTTGTACTAGAGGACAATCACAAGTTGACAATGGATAATCTACAACCGTTTAGTCTATAAACCAAGAGGTAGAGGATTTTGAGAAACCTTAGCTTGTAATTGATTAGCAACATGTCTATGATGTGTACAAGGAATATTAACATTATTAGTAGGAGAATCATAATCATCATCATCAAGTAAATATTCTTGTATATTTAGTATAATTTTATTCTTTATATGATTTTAAAATAAAATAATAACATTAATTTATGGAATGAATAATACACAAGCATTCTGAGGTTGATCAAGTGGTGCTGCATGCTCAAAAATACCATAATCTACCTTATGTTCTATACATTCCAATTGTGGTATTTGATATGTGCCATAGCAAATATTACACTAACATACAATATGCTCTTCATAATAAAAATTCACAAAGTTCCTATCAAACAACACATGTGAAGTTGTTGCATGGGTAGGAGGTTGTGGAGTACTTTGTGATTGATCAGAATCTGATTATAATATAAAAGTTAAAAAACATATATAAGTTTGATATACTTACAGTAAGTAGTCCTTGCATGATTAGGAGATGGTAGTGGAGTTCCCTTTGACTGATTAGAATCTAATTGTGTAGCAAAAAAAGGTATAAGATATTAATAATTTAATTATGCACATACAAACCCATTCACATGTACACATTTACACATACATACATATTCTCATATACACAGGTACACATTCTGACATATAAATACACATACACAATTGTAGAAATACACAATCACACATCCACATATTCACACAGAGACACATACATACATTTACACATATGTGTGTGTATGTGTGTGTGTATGTATATATGTATGTATGTATGTATCTATCTATGTATGTGTGTATGTACGTGTGTATGTGTGTATGTACGTGTGTATGTATCTATGTATGTGTGTATGTACGTGTGTATGTTTGTATGTATCTATGTATGTGTGTATGTACGTGTGTATGTATGTATGTATGTACTTATGTATATGTGCATGCATGTATATGCATCTATATATGTATATGTGCATGTATATGTGTGTATGTTTATGTGTGTTTATATGTATGTATGTGTATGTGTATGTGTGCATATGTGTATGTGTGTGCATGTGTGTGTATGTGTGTGCATGTGTGTGTATGTGTTTGCATCTATCTGTATGTGTGTATATATGTGTATGTTTATGTGTTATGTATATGTGTGTATGTGTATTTATGTATATGTGTCTATGCATGTATATGTGTGTGTTTATTATAAATTAATATTTTTAATAATCTTATAACATAAATGTTTTTATTCATTTTATTTTTTTTATTTTTCTAGGATTCTAAAACAAAATTAGAGCTTTATGTGACTCCTACATGTGTTTTCTTCACTTAAAACGGAAGTAAGCATTAGAAACCAAGAGCTCTAGATTTGGAGTCACATAAAAATATTATATCTGGTGAATGTGAATACAGATCTAGGATCTTGGTTTCTACTACTCTCTATACAGCTGATGAACGTGACTATGGATCCAAATCTTTTGGATTCTACTGCTCTCTAAAAGATGCTCTTGGAAGGATACCTCTACTCATGTATGGTGACTCATGACTATTTTCACACTCATGTGTGTGTGTATATGTATGTGTGTATGTATATGTGTGTGTGCATGTGTGTGTATGTGTATGTATGTGTACATGTATGTGTATGTATGTATGTGTATGCATGCTTATAAATTTAAAGTTTTTTTTTGTATATTGATCCTTTTTTTGTTTGAGACTAAAATAGCATGAGAAATTGTATGGTAGAGAGAAATAAGACAAGAACTAACATAGCATGGATACATTTTTGCACACAACTACATCTTTAGGAATCATTTCCTTAACAAAAGGTATGCAAAATAGTTTATATTACTATGAGTTATAATGCTCATATGTTTTATAAATATTTTACATTTGATCTATGCACTTTTGTTTCATTAAATGAACATAGGGTGCTGCAAAGAAGATACTTGAATCAAGTCATAGGTCATGCTTAGGCCAAATGGACCATGATGGTTTTGTTGCTACATTTGTAAGTATATGTATTATTGAAACTATATTTTTTATTTTATTTAAAACACTAATCATTAAGATTTTTTATTTCTTTCAATGGAGCGTAAGGATTATGGACATTATCCTATGAAAAAGGAAATTGAATATGGTACATATTGTGGATATGGATGTCTGAGTGAGCAGATAAGAGATCATCTAGATAATTTTGTGAGTATTATTAAATTTGATATACTATATTTTATTTTTATTGATGTTTTATTTATTTATGTTTGTTATATGTAATACATGAGTATTATAGAGAGGTTGAAATGGATGAGGTGGACAGACAGATACATGAGGGATGATATCATTCGTCATTAGGTACTAAACCCTCTACCCATGATACCTCTTTAGATACATCAAATCATGTGGATGATGATGATGATGATGATATTGATGATCATGATGAGGGTGATGATTCACATGATTGACACTATTTACATTGTATGTATTTTATACATTGACACACACACACACATACATACATACATACATATATATATATATATATATATATATATATATATATATATATATATATATATATATATATATATATATATATATATATATATATATATATATATATATATATATATATTTATGGTTTTAATAGTGTCTATGGTGTGATTTCATACTTTTAATAATTTTAGAGTGTTTATTTAATTAACTTCTTTTATTGAAGTGAATTATATGATTTAAATGTACTAAACATTTATATTACAATTTATATTTAATATGTGATTTATTACTTTAATTCTATAATTCATTCATATCATATGTATGTTTGTGTGTGTATATGTGTGTATGTATGTGCATGTATATGTATATATGCACATGTAGGTATATATCTATATTTGTGTATGTGCATGTATAGGTCTGTACTTGTGTGTGTATGTGTATGTGCGTATGTGTACATATAGGTGTATGTGTATGTGTATATGAATGTATATGTGTATGTGCGTATATGTGTATGTGTGTATATGCATGTGTATGTGTATGTGTGTATATGCATGTGTATATGTATGAGCATGCATGTGCATGTGCACGTGCATGCAGATGCATGTGTATGCATATGTGCATGCATCTGCATGTGCATGTATGTGTATGAGCATATGCGTGTGTATATCTTTGTATGTGCATATGTATGTGTGTGTGTATTTGTAGGTGTTTGTGTGTGTATGTGTATGTGCATGCATGCATATGCATGTGCATGTTCATGTGTGTGTATGTGCATGTGTATGTGTAAGTGTATGTGCATATGCATGTGTGTCTATGTGCATGTCTAGGTGTATGTGTATAAGTATGTGTGTATGTGAGTGTATATGTGTGTATGTGCATGTGCATGTGTATGTGTATAAGTATGTGTATGTGTGTGTGCATGCATGAGCATGCATGTGCATGTGTATGTATATGTTTGTATGTGCATATGAATGTGTATGTGTGAGTTTGTTAATGTGTGACAACAAAATAATTTAAATGATATACACAAAATAGAAATTGTACTTACAATAATTAGCCATAATATATATATATATATATATATATATATATATATATATATATATATATATATATATATATATATATATATATATATATATATATATATATATATATAGAGAGAGAGAGAGAGAGAGAGAGAGAGAGAGAGAGAGAGAGAGAGAGAGAGAGAGAGAGAGAGAGAGAGCTTGAGCTTGTAAGCATTGTATAGATATGAAGTTTGGTTTGCTCTTCGATCAAATGCATGTAAAATGATGATCGAAGAGTGATGCACTTTTTTTTATTCTGGTCAAAAGTGAGCATTGGATAAGACTTTCAAGACCATCATATATGCGATGTTAGGGCTCATCGTGTATATGGCTTTCTTGAGTGTTGCATATGCAATGGCGCTTCTATGTCTTGTATATGACTCTAAAATATGGGACACTTTAATTATTGTCATTAGAAGCCTCAGAAAGAGCATCGATATCATCATTATTTGAAGCATAGTGTGCACTCGATGCTCCATGTGATGAAACACACAGTCATGAAGTGAAAAAATTTATGTTGCGTCAATCGTTGCTGCACCCCCTATTTTTTTAGTGTATCTATCTATCTATCTATCTATCTATCTATCTATTATCTATGTATCTATTTATCTATCTATCTATCTATCTATCTATCTATCTATCTATCTATCTATCTATCTATCTATTATTTATGTATGTTTTTTTTGTCTATCCATCTTTCTATCTATCTATCTATTATTTATGTATGTTTTTTTTGTCTATCCATCTTTCTATCTATCTATCTATCTATCTATCTATCTATCTATCTATCTATCTATCTATCCTCATGTAAATCTTAATGTAAGTTGTCAATAGTTATGGATGTTTTAAATTATATCACGTATGATTCTAAACGCCCAAACCTAGTGATCATCCCTATGCAATTTGACAATAGTTATAGATGATTTTATGGATTGAAACAAATAGCCAAGGGAAAATCAAATGTTTCTACTTTTCTATTCACCATTGGTAAAACAAATGGGGAGTATATGGATACGTTGGTGTAAATTGGAGAGTTATCAAAGTTTAACGAAATCAGTCACATCGTTATATATGTATGTGCTTGACACATAGATTTTAAGTATACTATTAGATAATCAAGAATTAAAAATATAAGATTTTTTTTGAATTTATGTATAAATATATGTATGTACACATATATATACATGCTCCCATACACGCATACAATTAGATAACATGATTATATAATTTTTGTTTTGTCAAAAGGAAGTTTGACAATAGCTTACTTTCTCAAACTTTAATTCATAGAAACACCAATTGTACAAGTGAATGGGCATGGTATCCATGGGACCCCCAAAATCTCACAAAGGAGGGGTTGCTTAAAACTTGTTAGAAGACATTACAAAGAAAGTTGATAATCCTTTCATCCCTCTCATGGGGGGCCACCTGTTCTTAATCTTGTTGCTCTCAAAAAAGAACACTCTATGATGTCTAAAAGGAGGGGACGAGGGGTTCTTATAATTGAAAATTCTTTTTCCTTAAAGGAAAAACCATGTTTCGAATTACCATTCTTTAGGAGGGCTACCAAAGTTGACAACACATCTCTCTTTCCAAATCTTCCAAAGGGTCTCACTTCTCATAGCATTCCATAGTGCTGAGGAACAACTGATGGCTTCACCCAATGATGCTTGCTTCTAGTTGATTTGTCCATGTAGCAACATGATTCTCCTAAAAGTGCACCAGATTGACATTGACTTGGGAAATGAAAAGAAGAGGTATTCAAAGTCTTCATTGCCATGAAGGCATCTTTTACACCATGGAGGGTCCACGCAAAATTTTTTAGCTTTTACATTGGTCCAAATTCCCTAGTGCTGGAGGATTAGCCACATAAGAACCGATCTTTTTACCTCAATGAGGGGATGCCAAAGGGATTGGAACTTGAGATCCCACCTAAAAATCAACCAATCTAGACACCATCTCCTATTAAGCACGATATGAAAATCCACATTCTTCTTGAATCTTGGAATTTTATCAAGTCCATTGTCATTGTGCCATCTAAGACCCTCAAGATGAGGGCAGTCATGCCCAATAAGGAGGCTAATCCTTGAGCCCTCCCAACCAATGAATCTGCTTCACAATAGACACCATTCTTTATAGTCCACTCTCCTAACCATCTCAATGTTATCAAATCTAATCCATTGGCATGTTTCTTGATTCAAGAGGTGTTTCCACAAATGGAAATCTTTGTTCCAAAGCTTCCTAGCTTTTTGGAGGTTCCAAGGCTCAACACTTCTGATGCTCTTGATAGGGAACAAGATCAAACCATTTTTTCTAATAGGGACTGCCCATTTCCAATCTTCAGTGATCTTGACAAATGGTTTCACCTTGTTCCAAATCTTCCATAGGGAGCACACTAAGCTCGAGCCTCTACAAGTCACTTGATAGGGGGAGAACAGAAGAGTGAGAAGATCAAGACCCTTTCAACTAGGAAGGCCCATTAGCCTAAGAGTGCTCATGTTTCTAAAAACAAATTTGGCCCAAAGAAATCCTTGTTGCTCCAAGCTTTAATTAGCCATTTGGCCGTCAGTTTATTGGCCATTCCTTCAATTTCTAGAATCCCCAAACCATCTTGATATTTTTGACTTATGCAAGTAGACCGTTTGATTTTGGGACAACCCTCTTGTTAGGGTCTCAAGTCTAGTGAAGGTTTTTGCAACTTCTTTCCAATTTGACAATCTCTTGGTCCTTCGGTCTCCAACAAGAGAGAAAGTAAATAATCAAAGAAAGAAAGAATGTGTTAACCACCATAGCTCACCCTGCAAAGGTTGATCTGCATACCTTTCCAGTATGCCAACTTGTTACTGAGCTTAGAAAGAGCCCAATTCCAAACCTGACCCATTGAAACATTGAATTCCATCCGAATACCTAATGTGCAGAAGATTTGTCCCCTCCGGATCAATTGACAGCCTGATCAACCAAAATTTGAGGTGAATGCCCAATAACGACTTTGAAAGCGGTTTTAAAGTGGTTTATTTTGAAACCTCAAGCCTCACAAAAAATGTATTTAGACAACACCAAAAAGTATCAATGCTGGTCAGGTCGTTATGCACAAAAGCATTGATCTCATTGAAAACTTCATTATAGAAAATTATAATGTATATATATATATATATATATATATATATATATATATATATATATATATATATATATATATATATATATATATATATATATATATATATATATATATATATATATATATATATATATATATATATATATATATATATATATATATATATATATATATATATATATATATAGTCTCTCCCAATAGATTAATAGCTTAGGTAGATGCTACCTACAAATTCTAATAATTTTTGGAGCCCATTAGATACCTCAAATTAGTCATAGAACCTAATTTCTAACTATGCCAGACACTTTGTTTGAAATTGGTCAATGGTAGTAGAAAATTATAAAAAGAGCTACAAAGCTCATTTTTTAGGTTTGGTTGTGGTTGGACTTTTGAGGAAAGAAAGCGCATTTTTGCATAAGAGCATTGGTAATAGAGAATCTACTTCATTCCATTGACCTACTTCTTTTCTCTATCTTATGTGTGTGTGTGCATCTCTTCTGCTTCTCACCATCACCCTCTCATACTTCACTCATTTGTGATCATCATATCATCCTCATGTCTGCATGGATTGATAGCTAAGGAGGTGAAGCTTTTTGATGTGGTACTCATCCTTGTCTAGAGTGATATTGTATCGTTGATCAACTCCTATCAGTTCCCTAATTAATCAATACACCTATGCACACTTAGCCTAAGCTAAACAGTGGTTGAGGGGATTGAGTATCCTTCCAACCTCAACTCTCATCCTTTCAAAATGACTTCAGTGCTCAAAATGCTATCCCAAGGTTTTCTCTGCAATCACACTTGCTTCGCTTCAAAATTAGCTCCAAAAAAGTCCTAGAAAATCCCCAATATTAGGCTCAAAATTGACCAAAATTTAATTTGTAGATAAAAATTGTTGAAATGCCTATCTGTCGCGATTGATAGTGCCTATCATGATAGATGGGTATGTCAAGGTTTCTTGTCTGTCGTGATAGATGAGTCTATCACGATAGATGGTATCCATCATCTATCATGGATTTCTATCTATCATCTATCATAAAAGTTGTCTATCATGATAGATGGTTATCTATCACGATAGACATGTGTACAGTAATAGATGGCATCTATCCTCTGTTGTGGATCCCTTTCTATCATGATAGATGGGTCTATCATGATAGATGGTATCTGTCATATATCATCTATTGTACTTTTTGGTCCATCACAACGGATAGGTCTATTGTGATAGACGATGTCTATCGTGAGCTCCGGTCTATCATGATAGACATGTCTAACGGGATACATAGTCTCTGTTGTGGGTGTTTGTCTATCCCAATATAAGGGGTCTATCATATTTTTCTATCTTTTGTGATAGATGGTGTCTATCATGATAGACCAAAAAGACACAAATTTTCTACATGCATGTAGTGTTTTGGGATGTTCATAGTGTGTTAGCTCTTGTCCATAGGATGCAAAAAAAAAAAGGTATCAACTTTTTTTGTCTATTGTGATAGAGAGAGATAGTCAACTCAAGCCATGTATAGATTTTTTGTGCTACTTGTTGGAGTTGCTGCTGGAATCAAATCCTACAAGAAACTTGTAGAAAAAAACAAACACAACAAGCACACAATCGTTTCTCTCTCTCTCTCTCTCTCACACACAAGTGAAACGAGCGAATGGAAGGGTATGTGACCAAAAACTGAAATTTTTGTCAATCAAGGAGATCGAGGGAGTAGGAGAGTAAGGATGGTGGAGATTCTGATGAAGATGAAAAGAGTAAACAAAATAGAAAATTACCTACTTGCCTGAATGATTCCAATGTTAGATTGTGTCTTACCATCATACGCTTGTCCTTGAATGGCACTCCCTAACAACGGTGCCAAATTTAGTGTCACTCTAACAGAGTGGGAGTACCACCCAAATGTAAGATACACCTTGTAAATTTCAATCTATAAGATTTGAGGATGGTATGATGATCATGAGTGATAGGAGTGCACAAGTGCATGAGTGAGAAGCACAATGACATGCATACACATACACACACAAGCGCACACAAGGTAGATCAAAGAGTAGAACAATGGATTTTTTCATTTAGGAGCTTGTCACTTTAGCACAAGGGCAAGTACCAATGTGAGGAGATCCACCTCATAAATGTCAATCCGCGGAGACGTAAGGACCGGTATGAAGACCAAGAGCAAGTGAAGTGCACGTGCGTGAGTGAAAGCACATAAACATGCACACACATACACACACACACGCCCACAAGGTAAGAGCAAAGAGTGGAACAATGGAAGGACTTCGATTACAAATGGACTCTCTTACAAAGCTGAAATCTACAACAAGCTAACCTAAAAAATGAGCTCTCCAGCCCTTTTTATAGTTTTTTGAGTGGTTTTGGCAGACTTAGTGTCCGGCCTAGTTAAAAAATAGGTTCCAGGGCTTATTTGGGGGCTCAAACGGAGTCTAAAAATTATGAAAAGTTATAGGATGATAGTTCTAATACTCCTCAAGCTCGAGGACTCCTCGGCTTGGACAAAATGGAGTTGCAAAAATGAAAAATGGTATTAATGGTTTTTAGTGATAAAAATCACTATTTTTGTTGGAATTTCTTCTGAAAATTTGACATGTGCTTCTTGGAGCTCCCTACTTGCTCCTTCTTCTCGTGTGTCCACTTCCTTGCTGCGCTTCCATGCTTTGTCCTTAACCTTGAGTGTCAACACTCCCCCCCCTCTAGAGTCTGTCGTCCCTAACAGACCCTTGTTGTAGTGGTTGTTCCATGGAGTGCGTGGAGAGGTAGTGTCCAACATGTACCAACAAGAGCGGTCCATCTCCAAATGTGGCTTGGGCAGTTGTCTGGTTCTTTAGTTTGGCACTGCTAGCCTATGCCATTTCTGGCCCCGTTGTATGTACTTATTCTTATGGTAGCCTGATGTCATAGTTGTGAGCTTTCAAAAAGTGTTAGTTGCTCAAAAGAGGTTGTCAATGTGAATTGTGAGCAACTGTCGACTGTGAATTGCTCCATAGGTTCTGATGTTGTGGCTTGAATGTCTTCTGGATCTTCTAAACATGGCTTTCACCATGTATGCCAAGTACTTGTAACCCATAATGAAGGATGGGTAAGTGTGTTAGTGCATGGGTTGAAGCAAATATGTGCCTTGTGCACGGCCTTGCAATGTGGCCCTATATATGCGTACTTGGGGAATACATTGGAAGAAGTATGGTGCAGCAACTCGGGTCTTGAGCAAAGTGCTCAAGGGTATGCTGACGAAGAGGTTTCCTAATCTATCATGGTGATATTCAATTCTTACCATAGTGAAAGGTCTGTCAATAGTCGTCTCTTCGTGTTGTACTCCCATCATGGTGATTGACCATGGCTTGTCCTTCGTTGTGGATGGATGTCCGTGTTGATGATCCACTGATGAGATTCTTGGCTCGCCTGGTCTTGTTCTTCTTCTCGTCTCTCCTTTTTTTTTGTTGGAACAATGGCACAAACAAGAAGACAGTGGTTAGTGGCGACAAAATTTTTTACATATGTCAAGTGTCTCTCATGTGCGTGGGATTTCTCAATTGTGTCTATGCACGGCCATGTAATGTGGCCCTATATTGATGCATACTTTGGAAGTGCATGAGCTGAATGGTGCAAAAGACAAGGTTATGCCAAAGGCACATGGTTGTTGCTCGTCGAGGATTTTGATGTTACTTGCAGACTTGATGCAATATTTGTTTGGAGGTGACTAGTGGACCTTGAAATGATGTGATCAGTTGATCAGGAGATGACAACTGACCATTCCTCCCTTTAGGGGTCCATTTTAGAATAGTAGTTGGCCTTATAGAGATTAGCTCTGGTCTCTTCCTCTTTGGATGGTTGCCGAAACTTGGTGTCCAGTGTGGGTGGCTCTTCGGTTCTGTGGAAGTTACTCGTACTTTGGGCTTCCAAACCCATATCCTTGATGATTGTCTACTTCCTTTTGCCGAAGGGTTGAGTTTATCTTCTTTTGGTCTTTGTGCTCTGTTCGTACCCTTTTCTCTACTTGGCTTCTTTGTTGAGACCTTTTGCATGGTGGGGAGCATAGGCTGTTGTGTATGTAAGAGCTTCTTGGGTACCCACATCTGTAATCACCCTTGTTGAGCTGCAGCTAATTTCTTAGGCACCCGGAGTTGTCAGAGATCTTTTGATTGAAATGGTCCTGGTTGCTTGTTTCTTATCTTTGCATGGTTGGCTTGCCTGGGTGGGAATTGTGTTGGGGCAATCGGTGGTTGCTCTCCTTTTCGTACCCAGATCTACTTCATGCATGGAGCTACTTTCGTCGTGAATGCTCGTTGTCTATTTGATATAGCGGTTGTCGTGTATTGTTTCACTTGCCTTTTTGGTTGAGTGGTTGTGACATTAGTCCTTGTATGAGAGGAGGACTCCGCTGGTCTTTGAGCCAGTTCTTCCATGATTGAGTTCTTCTGGAACACAGAGCTTTTGACACATACAACATCTTTTTTGCTAAGATTAGTCCTAGAAGAACTAAGAGAATGTGTGACATTTGGATTTGTGAGTATGCAATTCTCTAATTCTAATGTGATGCATTATTCTTGTACCCAAACTTGAAGAAGTTGACTTCTTAGGTTCAAGTTGACGGCATGGTCGTAAATCGAGTCTTGACCCAAAACCAGTGGTTCTGTAAGGTCCTCATCGTGACACACCAACATTTTGACTTTCATTGGAACATCTTGAAGGTAGATGGGAAGCTCCACTTCACCCAAGCAAGGGGTTTCCACACCTCCCAATCCTACGGGATAGGCTTCTATGGGCTGGATGTCCAATTGTAGGTCTTAACAATATGAATGTCTTACTGCACTAGTTGCTGCACCTGAGTCAACCAATGCTCTCACACTCCTTACACTCTTTCCTCGTCCTATGTCCATAGTCACAAAGGGGCGTCGATCGATTATGCGTGAAGCAATTATGCCCGATTTTTGGCACATGTCCATGTGATATTTTGGGGCTTTCGTGTTGACATCTAGGCCTAATCACCTTAACTTATTTCACCTAATGCGCTCTCTAGCTTCTGCCTATGCTTCTTCTCTGACCCTCAACTCTTCCTCTTTTCGCTTCTTAGCTGTGTTGAGTTTCGTGAGCATATCCTTTGTAAGAGGTTCTTGATATAGCTTGACTCGACAACCACTTATATAGTTTGGCAAGATATCACCTTCTAGAGTGGCCAATTGAACTGCACCACTAGTGGAGATTCGATTAATGATCATGGGTCCATATCCTCGTTTCTCCAATTTGCGGGCATGCTGCTTTAGCATATAAACCAGCACTAGGTCTCCCTCTTTCAATCCTTTATCTTTGATGTGTGCATCAAAGTATGCCTTTTGTCTTTTCTTTGCAGCATAGATGCCTACTACCGCTCGTAGCCTCTTCGTCGATCCTAGAACAATTCATGTCCATTCCACTCATGCTCTTGTGCTACTTTTAAGGTTGGTATTAGGAAATCCAATGTAGCACAACATTCTGTCCGAAGACCATCTAAAATGGGGTGGCATTGAGTACAGTTTTGTAGGCAATTCCGTAAGCCCAAACAGCATGATGAAGCTGTTTGTTCCAATTAGAGCGTTTATTATTTACCAGTTTTGCCAATACGTTGCATAGGATCTTATTTGTGCTCTCGGCTTGTCCGTTGGCTTGTGGATGATAGGGGGCAGACTTCGTATGTATCACCATGAATTCTTGAATGAGATTTTCAATGACCTCCTTCAAGAAGTGCGTACCTCTATCACTTACTAACTCTATTGGTAACCCGTATCTAGTGAACACGTTCTTGAATAAGAACTTAGCCATCGTTTGATCATCATTCTTTGTTGTGGCTTTTACTTCCACCCACTGTGTGAGGTAATCTATGGCTACAATGATGTACTCTGCATGGGAGTTTCTTGCTGGGGGGTTAATAGGACCTACAAAGTCTATACCCCACTTCGAGAACGCACGTCCTCCCATCATTGGTCTCAAAGGCATCTCATCTTTTCTTATCGGATATTGTGCACGTTGGCATGTGTCACATTTCTTCACATAAGTATGTGCATCCATATGAAGAGTGGGCTACCAAAGTCCTGAGAATAGAATGGTCTTAATTACTCAGTCAGGCCCAAAGTGTCCACCTGCAACACCACTATGTGCAATTTCTAAGACTTTCAAATAGTCTGATTCATGAACGCACAGTCTTAGGTAACCATCCTTGCCTCTTCAATATAGGTTGTCTCCTATTAAGGCATAGTCGTGAGGCTCTTGCTCCATGCTTCATCTTCTTGCTAGACTAGCCTCACTGGGTAGTGTTCCCGATGTCATAAATTCTACCAATGGAGCGCTCCAATCTGGAATTAACGACACTTGATAAAGAGTGGCATGCTCCACTGGGGGTTTCTTCTGGCACACTGGACAATTCTTAATCCACTCATGTATTTCTTTGTCCATGCTAGGCGAATACACTCCTAAACATTTTAGATTCTGCAATGTTCGTTGTTTAGAGTAGTGATTTCCTAGCAGTCCCTCATGGGCTTGTTGCAACCAACTAGTATGTTCATCGTCCTCGACACAACAAGCTAGTACACCCTCTGTATCTTGATTGTACATTCTTCCTGCCAATATTTGATATTGTTGTGATCGTACAATTTCTTCCTTGTTCGTTTTTACGTTCTTATTTGCAGGTCCGAAGGTTAGGATAGGCACCAACTTATTTGCCCATTTAGGAACAACTTCTAAATTGAACAAATAAGCATAAGGTAGTTCATCGGACACTCCTTGTGGTGGCTCTCCTGAAGTGATGCGAGAAAGATGGTCCGCCCTAAGGTGGGTCCTACCTTTCCTAACAACCACTTCAAAGTCATATTCCATTAGTAAGAGAAACCATCTTACTAAGCGGCCTGTATTGCAAGGTTTATTGACCAAATATAGCAAAGCTTGATGATCAGTGAAAAGCTTGAACTTGTTGGCCAATAAGTAGTGTCTAAACTTTTTCACAGCATATACCATGCCTAAACCCTCTCGCTCAGTTGTGGTATAGTTTCGTTCAGCAGCGTTCAGTTGCCTGCTAGCATATGCTATGGGTAAATCTAGATTTCCTTCACCTGTGGGTTGTGCTAGCACACATCCTATTGCATGATTGGAAGCATCTTCATGGACATGGAAGGGTTTATTCCAATTAGGAGTGGTCAGTATTGGTGCTGAGCACAAACGTCTCTTCAGCTCATTGAAGGAATTTTCGCATTCGTCGTTCCACTCAAAATTTGTCAACAATCCATAAAGAGGTTTAGCAATGATGGCATACATGTGGATAAACCTGTGATAATATCCACAATGGCCCATAAAGGCTTGTACCTCTTTAACATTCCTTGGCCTGGGCAATTCAGCTATGGCTCTAACTTTGTCCTCATCGGTTGATATTCCATGTTTAGAAATGATATGACCTAAGATTTTACCTTGTCGTACCATGAATACACACTTTTCTAGGTTCAGACAAACTCGATATTCTCTACACTTGTTGAAGATCTATCTGAGCTCAGGAATGTGGTATCTTATTTGTTGGGAATGAGCACATAAATCATCCACATATACTTCTAAGCTCTTTCGCAAGAACTCTTTGAAGACATGACACATGAGCCTTTGAAATGTCGCAGGTGCATTGGTGAGCCCAAATGGCATCACACGAAATGCAAAGATTCCCCATTCTGTGGAAAATGCTGTTTTATGTTGATCTTCGGGGGCAATGGCTACTTGATTGTAACCTGAAAATCCATCAAGAAAGCTATAAACTTCCTTGCCTGCAACACGCTCCAGTAAATGTTCAGTGATTGGAAGCGGATAACTATCTCGAATCGTAGCAGCATTAACTTTTTTAAGGTTAATACACACTCGCAATTTTCCATTCTTCTTGGGCACCACTACAATGGGGGACACCCATTCAATATGCTCAATCTTATAGATAAATCCAGCTTCAATCAGCCTGCCAATTTCTTCTTTTATTTTAGCTGCATAAGTGTCATTATAAGGGCTTCTTTTTGGTGGGCTTGGCATTAGCTGTCATGGGGATAGTATGAGAGCAAATTTTTGGATCTACTCCCTTCAAATATCTATAGTGCCATGCAAACACGTCCCTATATTCCCTTAATAGAGCTACAAGCTCTGCTTCTTCTTTTGTACTTAGGTCGTCTCCTATGTATGTACACCGCTCTTCGTTCTCTTAAATGGTTACTACAATTTTTTTAGTTTTTTCTTTATTATCATATGATTCTCCTACGATGGCCTCTCTCTTAGGAATTCCTACCAAAATTTTCCAGTCTTCAATTTCATAATTCTTGAAATTTTTTGGTACTTCAAACAATGATTCCTCCTCTTCTTGTTTCACAACTTTTCTTTTCCTTTTCCTTTTACTACCTTCACTCCCATCCTTTGAATTTACAGTTTCAATGCTTGTGAGAGGTTCTTCTTTTTGAGTCAATACTCCTACATCTTCTAGATAGTGCTCCTCTGAGACGAAGCAACTATCCATCACAATGGATTCTAGATCATCGTCATTCTCTTCTTCTTCTATGACCTCACTAGGATCACATTCTTCCAACAATGGCTCACACATGAACACTGAGATATCATAACCCTCCTCATCACAATGAGGTGTCCATTGTTCTTCATTGACTGCAATGTCCATGGTAGCTAAGATTTCTGCCCAACCGTGAGGCTCAAATTCCTTATCTAGAAATATCATCGGTGTATAGGCTGGGTCTTTAATTGGTCTATCTCCTAGGGAAGTTCCTTCTTCTCTCGCTTTTAGGTGCTTTTCCTCTTCCTCTGCGGCCTTGCACATCCACAAGTGAGTATCTTCATGTAGCCAAGATGGGTCAGGAGAACTTTCGGAATGCACAAAGATAGAATCTTCTTTTGCTTTGTGGATAGGATTCCATTGTAGGGGTGGTACATCTCTGAAGGTGTAATCCTTCAGGTTGACCTTGGTGGTGACCCCTAAGTGTTGTAAATACAAGGAGTTGGTTCCCCAATCCTGTACTATTTGCAATTGTCATAGGAAGAGTCTTCCAAGGATCATCTCGTAGACATTATTTTTCTCAAAGTCACATATAGCAAATGTGTGTTCAAACTCTACACCACAGGTGGTTAGAGTTATCCCTTCTAGCAATTCTAGAGGTCTTTCAAAATGACCATCTGCCATTTGAAGCTTCATTCTAGTTGGTCTTAATGTGGGTTTGCCCCATCGCTTCCACAAGGACGTGGTCGCAATAGCAACACCAGCACCTAAATCTACGATTGCTTTGGTTGTGTAACCTTGATAGGTGGTCGGAAGATAAGTATTACCTTCTTCGCCTTCGCTCATGTCTCCTATCTTGTCTAGAGGTATCTCTGGAACTTTTTGCTTAGAGCCTGCTTTTGGCATATTAGAATCAAGTTCTGGAACTTGATCCTTCACATGATTCCATAGCTCAGGTTTTGCTTTAAGTAGATCTTCCACAATGAGATGACATTGAACCTTAGTGTTCCTCACGACGTGAGTGTTTCTTGGAACCATTGAGTCTTCATTTCTTACCAATATTGTGGGAGCTTCGATCTGAAGAGATTCAGATTCCCATGGGCCTTTGAAATGTGGCAACTCTTGTAAAGAATTAGATTCAAATTCTAGTCTTTCATCTTCTTGTTGCTCTGCTTGTTCTCCATAGATAGATGGAATGTCTTGGGGAAATTGATCATGAAGATCATCAATTTCAGGAATAGGAGGGGGATTACCCTTCTCCTTGGCCCATTTCTCCTCTTGTATTTCCCGCAAGAACTCTTGAGAGTACTATTGTATTGAAGAGGTGCTCCCTCATCAATGGAATCAGGAACATAAGTTTAATTCATGGTGAAATATCTCTTTCAACAACTAGTTGAGCCTGTGGAGGTAAAGAAACCTGCGGCTTGTTTACCAACTGCTCCAATCTTTCTAGTAAGCCCTGGAAATGCAAATCCGGTTTGATAGAGTTCGTTTGATTGAACTTTTGACTAGTCTGGAGCATAGCTTGAGCAACTTCTACCATTTTCATGAACATTTTTGTCCGTTCAATCTCTAAATCTGCTCTAGGGTAACTCTTGTCCAGATTTGCAGTTGTTGGCCCTTCTTGAAGGTGAGCCTGATAGGCCTTGAACATCATGTCCAAGCCTTCTGGGGTTGGATCTGCAAGCATAGATCCTGATTGCGGTCTATTTACAATGGGTGGTGGGGTGGAATGAGGTGGTGTGTGTTTTTGTATCCTTTAGGCTTCTAGTTCAGATATCTTTTTATTCCACTTACGATTGGTTCTCTCCCTGGTATCTTTCCATGTTCTTGTTTTCCTTTTACTAAGCTCTCCGGATTCACTTGACTCTGATTGTTCAGTTGGTTTATCCTGTTTTAATGCTTGTGCCCTAGTAACTCCCTGTACAGGAGCCACATTAGTGCTACTTGAACTTGAATTTGCCACTAAGCCTACCACATTGATGGGTGTAACCTTGGGAGCACTAGAGGGATTCCTAGGACACTCTCTTGGGAGATGTTCCTTGCCGCACTCAGGACAAAAGCCTTGTATTGCGATGTTTTGTCCTTGTCCTTGAGTGAGTGAGTGGGGACATTCACGAATGAAATGGTCACCCTTACATCTAAAGTATGGTCCTCTAGGGGCTTGTGGTCTTACTTGTCTCAATTGGGGCCTAGGGTTGGGATTTGTGTACATGACATTGGAGTATTCTGGCTCCCAATTTTGTTCCATAGGTGGTGCCTCATATTGATACAGAGAAGTCTCACTTTGCTCAGGTGAATCTATGTAATAAGCTTGTGAAATATCTTCATGGAAGTAGTCTGAACCATGAGCGTGAGAGTCATTTTCTGAGACCAATGGGGTTAGTGGCACCAATGCTCTATTAGGGTTCTCCTCCGCCATCGTATACTTAACTGGGATCACATTGCCAGGAGTTGGTGGTTGGTTTCCTAGGACGGGTTGTGGTCTGTATGGTGCCTGATATTGTTGTTGTGGCCTGTAATATGGCTGTTGGTATTGATTCTGATACCTACCCTGCTGGTAAGGTTGCTGATAATTTAGTTTAACAGCCTGCCTGTTATAGGGACAATCTTGAGCCATGTGGTTCGTGTATTTCCTCTCAATGGTGCAATATAGAGCATTAAGGTTTCCTTGGGGTTGAGCCATCATCGGGCACACATTAGCCATATGATCTCCTCCACAGTTGTAACATCGTTTCAATGAGGTAACCCTTGACATTTGTCTATTTTGGATGCCTAGCTTTTTGGCAACCTGCTCCGCTATCTCATCTATCTCAGTGGAGGTTTTGGAAGCATGACTAGTAGAACTGTCTGAATCCTTATAGAGTTTGGACAGTCCTAACTCCTCACCCAAGTTGTCTTCTATGTCAATGCACATGCGCACACACTCTTCTATGGATCTAGGCTCTTTCAAGTACACGTATGACCTTAACTTTGTGCTGAGTAAACCGTCTAAAAACAAGGCCACTTGTTTGGTTGCTCTGGGTAATTCTGACATAGGGCATCATTCTAAGTACTGTCTGAAGCGTCTTCCTGCAAGTCGCACTGTTTCTTGGGGTGTCTGCCTGAAGCTATGAATCAGAGATGATGTGTTATGTCTTATGCCACTCTTGGAAAATTCTACAATGAATTCTTCTAGCAATTCACCTATCTCTCAATAGTTGCGACTACTCAGGGGTTGAAACCATGCTAAGGTAGTACCCTTAAAAGTTAAACCAAATGCCTCGAACTGGGTGAACAACTCCTCAACCTGTTCAGCTCTTAACACTTGTTTGAACTCAGCCACATGGTCATAAGGGTCTCTGAACCCATCAAAATAGTTATTCATTGCCTTGAACACTTGAGAGGGTCTAAGGGTTCTTGAGTGCTCTCGGGGTCTAGGCAATGGAAAATCATGTTCATCTCTTTGATGTCTCTGTGCTCGGTGTCTCTCTCTTTCAGGTCTTTCACCCTGATGTCTTGATCTATCGCTGCCTACTGTGTTTGCAAAGCTTACCTCAGCTCTCTCTCTAGTTCTTTCCCTTTGGGTTTCATGAGCCTTGGATGATCCTCCTCCTTGGAGACCATGGGAAGCACTAGACCTTGGTTGAGGGAAAATCGATTCACCTTGCCAAGTGTATGCATGCTTATCTTGCTCTGTCACCAAGAATAGTTTCTATGATGTGTGATCTAGGTAGACAACTTTACCTGGTATCTCAGGGTCTTTGAATTCGTAGATGGTGATCACTGGGCTCAGTTGATCTAGCTTGAATCTCCAAAAGGCTTCGTCTATTTCTCTATTCACGAATAGTTCTATGCTTTTGTTGTCTTGAGAAAGCCACTCTGGAGTGAGCACTCTAGTCAAAACAGACTTTCCTCTAGGAGTCTTGGGTTCTCGTCCTAGGTCTCCTTGTTCTAGGTCTCCTATATCGTTCTCTAGAATGATATTTCCAAACTCATATGTAGTGTCTAGTAAGCTGGTAACCACATACATGGTTCCTTCCTTATCAATGTATGCACCCTCTTTGAACTTGACCATCGGGTGTGCAAGTCCAAAGGGTTGATCAGGATTTTTGAGTTGGACCACTGATCGTCTTAGAACATCCTCATAGATGCGAGCATCTAATTGGTTGGTCTTGATATACTCCAATTGTGTCTTATAAGGACCTTCTGGTGTTTGTAAATAAGCAGTGCCTGAACTACGTGTGGGTCTTTCCATGCTAAAAGACATTTCTGAATCACTTGTGTCGGAATTTAGTATGTAGGGATAACCACTTAGTTGTTGTGCCCAAGACTTGGCTGTATGGTTGAACACTAGCCTCCGATGATCTAATGCTTTGTCTATCCTTGCCTAGGTGTCTGCTAGATCTCAGGTTCATAAGCCTTGTCTTCTAGTCCCAAGGTTCTCTTGTATTGCTCAAAATCCTTTGGAACTCCTTGGTTTCCTAGTCCACCTGAGGGTCAACTTCAAAATACTATATCTAATAATCCATGTATTAATTTTACAACAAACCCAAAATCACAGCAAACGGATTTCGTATGAGAAAGTTATGCTAGTTCAGGGTTCTGGGGTTTAAAACAAGGAAACAAGATCTCTCAGGGAGCTCAAAACAGGCGATACGATACTAGATTTTCACGATACGATACCTTTGTCTTACACGATACCACCCAAACGATACGATACCATCGGGATGACTGCGATCGCGATACCAACTTCCACGATACGATATTGAAAATGTTCACGATACGATACCTCTGAGTTGCACGATATGATACCAACCTCACGATATGATACCAGTCTGTAAACGATACGATATCACTTGACCTGATGCGATACGATACCAAAAATCAGACGATACGATACTGGCTCTTTGCACGATACGATACTAAAGGACCGGACGATACGATACCAAAACAGGAGGCGATACGATATCGAGTAGGCGATACGATACCAACTTTGCATGCGATACGATACTTATGCAAGTGGCGATACGATACCACTGCCACACGCGATACGATACTGCTCAGTCGATGATAGGATACCACAAGGTGCATGATACTATACCACTAGGGCGACTGCGATCGCGATACCTCAAGCAGGCATGCACGATACGATACCTCAACAAGTATCACGATACACGGGAGTTCTGGTATCGCGATACCAAAACTCAACCGGACACGATACTTGGAGATTTTGACACCCAAATTCAAAAATTTTTGCAGATATGTGTACCCTGTGTCCTCCTTGTCACTCTCATCAGCCTGTAGATGCAAAATCACCCCTCAAAGTCACGATACCACTACCGCGATACCAGATGCAGGTCGTTTCAGCCCGTGTGATATTGAATCAAATTTTAGGTGTTTTGAGAGTTTTTCAAGGGGATTTCTTCAGCGTTTCAACTCTGAACACCCTCTACACTTGTTCCTCACAGCCCCAAGTGAAATACTAGGTGAATGTACACTCGAAAATAAAAAAAAATCAGAGAAGATGAAGGTGGGAGAAGATGGTGATGATGATGAAGATGAAGAAGGAGAAAAACTCAAAAACTGAACTGAAAATGGTGATTTTTTTACCTTCCAACGTCGCTACTCTACGTCTTACCGTCACACGCTCGTCCTCCAAGCTCTCTCCCTGGCAACAATGCCAAATTTGGTGTCACTTTAGCACGATGGCAAGTACCAATGTGAGGAGATCCACCTCATAAATGTCAATCCGCGGAGACGTGAGGACCGGTATGAAGACCAAGAGCAAGTGAAGTGCACAAGTGCGTGAGTGAAAGCACATAAACATGCACACACATACACACACACGTGCATAAGGTAAGAGCAAAGAGTGGAACAATGGAAGGACTTCGATTACAAATGAACTCTCTTACAAAGCTGAAATCTACAACAAGCTAACCTCAAAAATGAGCTCTCCAGCCCTTTTTATAGTTTTTTGAGTGGTTTTGGCCCTGTCCAGACCTAGTGTCCGGCCTAGTTAAAAAATAGGTTCCAGGGCTTATTTGGGGGCTCAAACGGAGTCTAAAAATTATGAAAAATTATAGGATGATAGTTCTAATGAGCTCCAAAAAATATAAAAATTGAAATGTAGGTTCTTCTAACACTTCTTAAGCTTGAGGAATCCTGATTTTTCACAAGATGGAGTTGAAATTACATAAAATAGTTATTTCCAACGATTTCTACTGATAAAGACATTGTTTGATAAGAATAAAGTTTAAAACTTTTATGAGGCCTATTCCCTACCATATATTCTTTGACTTTCATGCCTGCTTATTCATGTTTCTAACCTTTGCCCTTCTCTCTGGCCTTCTTCTCTAAGGCTCCATTTCCGACTCAAGACACCTTGTGTACTCCTACCACTAAGAGTTACTTCATCCCTCTCTCTTGTGTGTGTGCACATCTCTAGTGATACTCACCATCATCTTTGCACCCCTCACTCATTCATGATCCTCATATCATCCTCACGTCTCCACTGATTGATAGATAAGGAGCTGAAGCTTCTTGATGTGGTAATCATCCTTGTCTAGAGTGATACCCCTCTTTAGTAACATTTTTTGCAAAGGGGAATAATTGATTATATATTAAGGGTCTTTGGAGTTAGCAACTATCTACATATGTATGCAAGGGTTTTACCAAACAAATGAAGCTTCAAAACAGACTAATATTGATATGATCATCCACCAAAAATCAAGTTCTTAAGGACAAAACATGGGCATCCTTTGAACTTTCATTGTGTGTTGTAACGTGTCATCCAGGTTTTACTTTTGTTGAGAGTTGCATTTGTTTAAATGACTTCTTAGAATTGTGTTTGTTAAATGCATGTTGGACTGGTTAGGCAAAAAAGTCATGATTTTTAAGGTCTTGAAAGACACAATTCCCAAGACCAATAAGCCGTTGCAATCCACAAATTAACATTCGAAATGAAGGGGCTTTGGTGGGCTAAACTAGAGGAGCAAGGAGGAGATGGAGAGACAGGAGAGGAAAGACATGCACACATGTGTCAGAGCCTCAAAAACCACATAATGATCTTCTTGAGGCAATGCTTTATAAATGATATTTGTATATAAATATAGGGTTAAGGTCACATGACCGTTTACCCGCCAACTATCTCCCACTTAAGGGTCAATGTGACCATCAATGGCAACATATACAAAGAATGATGTAGGATTAGGAAAAATTGTACAAGAAGTCTGGATCTCAACCCACACCAACCAACCTACACCAATTGCCTCACACAAGGTGTACCCATGAACCTCAAAGTGCTCTAGACTCATATGAGCAAGAGTCGAGCTAACATCTAGCTGATGCAAGAACTAATGAAGTTCTTGCAAAACTCCCACTTGCTCTATGTCTATAATCATCGAACAATTGACAACTCCAAGTTCAAATGCTCCAATAGCAACTATAACGTCTAGTCTCAAGCATAAAAAATCATGCATCAGACTATTGTGAAGAAACATGTGCTATCTTGGATAACCTAACCATGTCAAACATGCTTGTATCCAAGGCATCCAAAGCACAATCACCATCAAGAGCAACATACCTTGATATATGCATGTCAACATCTGGCATGAGCAAATTCAAGAATGACTACATAACTGCTAACTCATTAGCATCCAAATCCGGCATCCTAATTTCAACTAAGGATGTGTTTATGTCTGCATCCTAAGAGCTAATATGCTAATATTCTCTCAACGAAGGATGTATCTTACTTTTATTGAGACTTGCAATTGTTTACATGAATTCTTAGAATTGTGTTTGTTGAATTGTTATGTGAGGGCTTGGAAAGGGAGGTATGAGCCCTCCCTTAGCTAGTCTCACACATGGGCTCCCACATGAGCCCTCTCTGATACAACAACTTAAGAATCAGATGATCTCACAAGAGACTATTGTTACCGCTTTCCTAGCTCAGAAGGAAAGAGAGATGCCTACTCTTCCTATAGTAGAGATGACTCTAGTTTTAGGGAGACTTCCCTCTCTTGAAAGACCTCAACCCAGAAACCTTTATGGGGGATGATCATGAGAGAAATAAGAATGTTGTCTACACTTTCTTGCAAAAGTGGAATAACCTTCATGAACTAAAGGGCACCCCACCTGAGTATCGTGTGCTAGAAGTGAGTCTCACGGAGGCGAATTCCATCCCTATGGACTTTGAAACTCTTTTCTTGAAAAGTTTCTTCCCGAGAATGAGGAAGAGAGGAACTGGGATGAGTGGGATAGGATTACATAGAGACGTAGGCCTTTGTTACGCAGAGAGGATGCTCCTCTCTATGTAATGATTAAATGATACATAACAGACATTCAACACTTTAAGCGAGAAGTGACAAAGATAAAGAGTAATACGCAAACAAACAATACACAAGAAAGGTTAAGAAGGTGAGGGAAGGGGGAAATACCGACATGAATCCATGACAGAGCCATTCCACAATGTGCATTGTTTTTTATTAAGCCAAGTGATATATTTATACAACTTCTCACACCCATTCGCATGGGGTATCATAACTTTTCATTGCAACCCTTCGTAGACCCTTCAATTTGAGCCTTAATTAAACTATAAAATGTCAACACGTACATGCCACTTTAACACTGGCACGCACGGTGGACTCTAATCCCACACAATGCGTACCAATGTCCTAGGTTTACTATATGCAGCTACGCTATGAAACATTATCCACCAACCAAAGTGCATGGCCCAAATCCATGGTATGGAAGGTAAGACAATGCCCATAACAAGTCCAGAACTATGAGAAATGTGGAATGCAAAGCAAAGTGCCTGGAACTTAATCCAAGATATGCAAGTACAGTACACACAACCCATAGTCTGCCCTCCTATATGCATTAACATGAAGTACAACAGTGACATAATTACATTGCTTCATCTTATACATCAATTACATCATTGTCATATAGCTTCCTACATTACAGCATTATCATGTACAATCTATGTAAAAGAGGGGTGGATCGTCCAATCATAGCATTATCATCACCAATCTTCACTTCTATACTGCATATCCAGCTCCCCATAAGGACTACAACATAAATCATCAAATAATGATCAAGCAGAGCTGGTCCTTTTTTTTTTATTAGTACGATCAGTATTAAATAACCATATATGAAGACTCGAATCAACATGGAGGCATGTGTCCCATAGCCCCACATAATGCACACAAATGAAAAAGAAAATTAGTGAATGCTTCTGCCGTATCAACACTACCTCACATTCTCTCATTACCGAAAACAAAACAAATGAGTGCTTCTGCCGAGTTAACGCTACCTCGCACTCACACCTCACCACCGCATACATACTTGCATCACCACATATGCATAAGAAGCCATGGTCATCAAATGCAACAACATAGGACTAAGAGCACATGCCTCCATGTGAGTAGGGCCGCCATTACTCGATCATCCCCAATCATCCTTGAAATATGATAAATGATAGTGAAGAACCATAGTGCACATTATACGACAAAAACCCATGAGAAGCATGGTGAACACATATCAACAGCATTGGCATCAGAAATATAAAAACGATGGTTTTGTTTTTCAGTATTATTAGTATTATATGTATATATAAATTTAACTATTAAAGAATTATATTATATTTTTAATTTGGGCTCAATCATATGGAAGTAAAAGCAACCCGATAAAGGGAATTAACGAATAGGAGTTGTAAACACTGCTGTATTCTGACTGATATGTCAAAAATATGATAAGGGTCTGGATGGTTGCTGGAGGATACACCTTTAATCTTATACCAAGGCTACAATCAACAACGCGTTATATGTGCGGTAGTGAAATGTGCGTGTTGTAGATATGTACAGCCGCTAAAATGTGTGCTACAGATTTACTTAGTGCTCACCTTCGTCAAAGTCGCAGCTTTGATAAATATTGTCCATGAATGTATTGTTCGAGGTGTCTGATCATTTTCTAGACTCATTTCAGTGCAATGTGTCATTGCATATTTAATTACCTCGTGATCAAATCTTTACGTTGTAGAAGCACAATCCATGAATACAGTACTCAGAGGTTTTCTGAGCACTCTGAACTCATCTCCATCATAGCGACAAATTCTTCGTAGGTAATGGTTTGTGGCCACCTCACTTGTCTATCTTGGATTATTTCAGGATCGCCCATAATATGCTTATGTAATGCTGCGTGGACAGTAAAGTATCCACTGTTATCCTGGTCAAATTATTGGAATGCACTGAACTTTTTATCTTCCCTTTCCAACTTGTGCATTTGCACATTCACCGTTTTGGAATTCTCTATAAACGATGGTTCCTATATTCTAATCCATAAATGGCGCAACATTTCAGCTACTCTGAACCGCTCCATTGGATTGTACCCCAGCATTCGTTTGACCAAATCTACCACTCCATCCAAAATTGAGGGCCAAGGGCCGTCATAAAAGTCAATCTTACCGTTCAAGATGGCATCAAAAATACCCTACTCTGTCTGCTAAGAAAGGGGATACACCACACAATAGCGCATGCACACAAGTGCTCGTGTCTGACTCACAGTTAAAAACATCAGCAAATGTGTGAATCCATCGAATTGACTCCAAAAAAGGGACAGTGGAGGCGCTGAACAAGAGAGCAAGAATCGTGAAGCGGTATGGGCAACTGCTACTGGCTACGTACAAGCACCACACGCCATCGAGCATTCACCAAAAAGGATTCAAGAACCACCAAAAATGCACCGTAATGTGTGGGGAGGTACCGAAATAGTGTCGGACACCAGATTATTACCGGATAGCCACGAAATTCCAGCCCATTGATCACGTAAATTCATCGACACCAGATCAGGGAGGAGACAGGAATACAGACTCCTACCGGATCAATACCGAAGTATGGTACAGAATGCTCAGATTTCTCAGGTCGTGATGAAAGTTTGATCATCAGGTGCTAATCATCAAGGTGTTCATCATCACGGGGGAATGGTGGGACTCCACAGGTCAAACTTGGTAGCTATGTGAGTTACCAGAGGGAAAGAAGGCTATAGGTGTAAAATGGATCTTCAAAATCAAAAGGAAAGCAGATGGTACTATTGAAAGGTACAAAGCAAGATTGGTTCTCAAAGATATGCACAACAAAAAGGTATTGATTATGATGAGACATTTGCTCCTATGTCTAGGATGACTATTATTAGTTCAATACTAGCTCTAGCAACACATTTTGGTTGGCATATATATCAACTTGACATTAAGACTGCTTTTCTAAATGGTGATTTACATGAGGATGTGTATATTCAGCAACTGGAGGGTTTTGAAGAGACAGGTAAAGAACACTTAGTGTGTAAGCTTATAAAAGCTTTATATGGATTGAAGCAGACACCTAGAGCATGGTATGAAAAGATACATACATATCTTTTATCCATTGATTTCCATAACTCAGATGCAGCTCCAACTCTTTATGTCAAAGTTGAAATAGGTATGATGATTATAACAATCGTTTATGTGGATGATATTATGGTCACAGGTCTCACAAATGAAGATTTTTAGATGTCCAAAGAACAATTGAAGCAAACATTTGATGTGAATTATTTAGGCATTTTGCATTATTATCTTGGGATTCAACTTCTGTTTCGAGATGAGTGTATCTATATGACACAGCAAAAGTACATTGAGAAACTTTTGAAGAGGTTTCAAATGAGCGATTCTAAACCTATGCAAACACCTATGGATCAGAACATGTCTTTACAAATGGTAGCAGATGCAGAGCCATTTGATGCTACTCTATATGGTGAAGCAGTTGGTTGCTTGATATATCTTTGTAATACATGTCCTGATATACAGTTTGCAGTTTCTCAAGTATCAAGGTTCATGCAGAATCTGACAGTGTTACATTGGAAAGCAGTAAAGCAGATCTTTTGATATTTGAAGGGAACTTCAAATTATGCTATGGTATTTTCAAAATCTACACATTTGTTACTAAAAGGATTTTCAGATTCTGATTGGGTAGGTGATAGAGACACAAGAAGAAGTACTAGTGGATTTTGTTTTTATCTTGGAGATTGTCTTATCTCATGGCTTTCAAAGAGACAACCCACTATTGCCACTTCATTGTGTGAAGTTGAATATCGTGCAACATTTATAGCTATTCTAGAGTCAGTTTGGTTGCAGAAAATTTTCAGTTATCTTGATGTAAGAGTACATGAACCCATTCAGATATTTTCAGATAGCCAGAATGCTATAGCTATAGCAAAGAATCCATTGTATCATGCAAGGACAAAGCATATAGAGGTACACTACCACTATATTCGAGAGCAGATAGCTAAGAAGCACATTGAGCTAGTTTATGTTCCTTCTATTGAGAATGTTGCAGATATATTTACCAAAGCATTGACTAGAGATAGTCATGAGAAGATTTGCAGGTTATTGAAGCTTGTACCATTGTGACATTGAAGGAGGGATTGTTGGAAACAATGTCTACATTGGTTCAAAACATCTAGTTTATACACAAAGTAGTAAAGATCTTTATAGTCTTTGTACAAGCAAAAGTGGGCGACGAAGTGGCTAAGCGAAAGCACTCTCAAATTGCACACATAGGTTCAAATCCTGTCAAACACACGCAGTGGAGTCACATTATTTTTTTAATGTTCTTTTTGGAAGACACCGACGTCGTTTAGCTTTTCGAATCGGGTTATTTGTTAGCGATCATAGAAATCATAGCTTTATGCTTTATTACACTTGCTTTTCATGGTACTTCAAACCTATATAAAGAGATCCTTGCTCATTGTTCAAGCATCACTCATCAAGCAATCCTCTCAAAGAGATCAAGGAGGAGTCTCACACACTTGGAGGAGGTGATCACTCCAACTCTTGGTGTTCTAAAGCTTAGGAGGTGGAGTTTTGGTGAAGAAGAGGCTACTCTCTTGGAGCAAGAAGTCTTCTCCAAGGTGGTGGTAACTATCTTTTGTGAGTTAACCTTACATTTTGTTTTTAGGGTTTCTCTACCCTAATCTCAAAATTAGGGTTCGTTGATTTACAATTTTGTTACACTATTTTGTGAGAATAAGTTAGCTTCATTGCTCATTCACTTCACACACTTAGATTATTTCAACATAATTTAAATTTTGTATCATCATCTTCTTGGATATTCTTCCATTAGTGAGTACCACTTTATATGGTTGAGTAGTACTCCCATGTTGTAATTTGGACATCTATTTTCTAGTGAGTAAGCATCCAACTTACGTTCCCTAATCTTGTCTCAAGATCTCTATCTTTCTCTATCTCACATATCATCTTTCTCTTTCTCTTGGTTAATTAAGTTGTGTATGCTCAAAAGATTTTAGTATTGGAACGATCCTAGGGCCCCTAATTCCAACACTGACAGTAGTGATCACCCGTTGGGATAAAACAATCCAAGTAGCTAGGTACCACTCAAGTAGCAAAAGATGCGTTGAACTGCCTGCCAATGCTTGACTCCTAGGCAATGCATAAACTTGCTCATATGTGAGACAACAAACTGAATATCTAGCCAAGTAATGCATAATTAAATCAGGCATCCAACAGTGTGCTGATAAAGAACAACATCAAATGCATCTCCAACATCATGAAGACTCAATCATAAACCTGTCTCCATAGGAGTGACAATATGTTTACAGTCTTCAACGCCAAAATATTGCAATAATGTGTCAATATATTTCATTTGACACAAAGCCATTCCACCATTAACATGGATAAATCGAATGCCCAAATAATGATGCAAATGCCCCAAATCAAACATCTCAAATGAGGCATGCAAATCAGCCTTAAAATCAAGAATATGCTTCTCATGAGGACTAGTGAGCGACATGTCATTAACAAACACAACAATGATCAATATAAGGCGCTTTCAGTTGGATTGTTCTCAAAACCATTTGAAATCAGATAGGCATGTATCTTTTCATACCAAGCATGTGGTGCTTGCTTTAAACCATATAATGCCTTCTTTAACCTGCACACTTGGTTTTCATGCCGTTTCTGCACAAAGCCACGGGGTTGAAAAACATACACTTCTTCATGCAAGTCACCATTCAGAAATGTTGTTTTGATATCCAACTAATATACATTCCAACGATGATGAGCTGCAAGTGCACAACGCTATGAGTAGTAGTCATTTGGCAAGTAGTAGCAAAGGTCTCATCAAAATCAATGCCTCTTTCCTGAGCATAACCCTTTGCAACAAGCTTAGCCTTATACTTGTCAAGTGTTCCATCAGGTTTATGCTTCAGCTTGTATACCCACTTAGTGCCAATGGCCTTCTTGCTAGCAAGCAAGTCACATAAAGACCAGGTACCATTTTTCATGATAGCATCATATTCAGATTGCATTGTAGCCATCCAATGTTCAGAAGTTTGTGTTTCATCAAACAAAACAGGCTCAGTCTCATCATAGAGACTAAAGGCAGCCATAGCATACCAATCTGATGCAAAAGAGGCACTATGAGAGCCTGAACGAGTACGGTATGACAGAGGTGCATCTAATCAGAAATAGAATGATCTACATCATCACATGAAACTTGTAAAGGTTGAGAAGTTACCTCATTAGGATCATCACTAGACTCTCCACCTATAAAAAGAGGCAACAAAGTATCATACATGTCTTTGGAGCCAACAGATGTCTCTTTTGTACATGAAAGTAAAGATTGAATAGCAACTTCCACAAAAAAAACATCACGGCTAACCAAAATGCATTTAGTCTGTGGATGATAGAGAAGATAGCCTTTGCTTTCAAAACTATACCCAACGCAAATGAGCAACAGATGACTTACTACCATGCCAAGCCTCATATGGAGTGATAGATTGTAGTGCTTTAGTGGGGCACCTGTTAAGTACATATGTTGCACACATGATAGCTTCAGGCCAGAAACTATGTGGTAAAGCCTGACTCTTGACCATACACCTCACCATCTCCATGAATGAGATGTTCTTCCATTCAGCAACTCCATTCTATTGAGGTGTATACGACACTGTACATTGATGTTTTATCCCATGTTCAGCCAGAAATGCATTAAAGTCAGAAGACATATATTCCCCCCCTCGATCAGAACGGAGGGTGCCCATTTTACATGCTAACATATTTACAGTCAAAACCAAAAACTATTTGAAGCACATGAACACTTTGGAATTTGCGTTCAATGGATATACCCATGCATGCCTGGAAAAATCGTCAATGAAAGTCACGAAGTAAAGATAGTTTCCAAAAAAGGGTGTCTACATAGGACCACATATATCAATGTAAAAAAGCCACAATTTTTGAGTAGCTCGAACTGAACCATCCTTTGGAAAGGAGGAATGCTGCATTTTGTCCAAAATATAGCCTTGGCAAACATGTTTGCAGGTGCCTCATGTTCGGGAAAAGAGGACACCATATCAGATTTCTGCAAGCATAACAAACAAGCAAAATTCAGATTACCAAAGCGTGCATGCCAAAGCTTTGCATATGACATAGCCTGAGAATCATGTACTACACATGTTGAATCATTCATAGATTTTTCATAATCTATGAGCTTATACAGCCCATGACATAAAATGCCAGAAGCAATAACCATGTCACCATTTGACAGATCATGAATTGTACATCCGTCATCAACAAATTTCACAACCAAGCCAATCTTGGCTAATGTAAAAATTGATAATATATTTTTCTTGATCCCTGGCACAAATAAAGCATCCAAAAAAGTGAAAGAACTGCCATCAACAGTAGTCAGAATGATCTTAACAACTCCCATAACAGGATAAGAGGAGTTGGTGGTGCATGTGGTAGTATTCCCTGAAGGGGCAGGCTCAAGTGAAGTGAAGAAATTGTGTTGCAAGGTAATATGTTTGGTTGCCCCACTATCAGAATACCAATCATCGGAGTCTACTGCAGAGATACACTACTCATGAGAAGATGGGTCAAAATTGCAAATAGTAGTAAATGCCCATTCTTCATTCTACACAAGATTAGCAAATTCTATTTTTGGTGTAGAGGCCTCTACAAAAACCATTCTGGCCTCTTTCTTCTTTGCCTCTTTAGCAACCACTTTCAGACAACTCTTAATGGCATGATCATTTGCTTTAGAGTATTTGCAAAAAAATTTCTGCTTTTTTAATGTCTTCTCATCTTTGTCTTCCTTCTTTGAATGTGCAGCATTTCCAGATTTCTGCTTACTAGTAGAAGAACTCCATTTACCTTTGCCCTTCTGAATAGCCAATAAAACTTCATATGCACACACATAATGGACATGTTCTGCGTAGATTGATCTTCTAAAGAATCTAAACAATATTAGCATCTTCAATGTCGCCTACATCAGCTTCAATACTTGTATTTGTAGGTGTAATAGGATGTTTTTCAACATCCCGCACAATGTTCCATAGTCCTTTTACAACCAGTACATGTCGCATCATATAAGACAATAATGGGTAATTGGTACCATACAACTTATCCTCAACAACCAACATATGGAATACATCACTACTTCCAGCCATGGCCACTAACTGAAATACCCTGATGAAAAATGATATCTAAAAAAGTTGAACAAAACTACCCTAACGAGTTCTGCTAGACTTGTAGCAGATTTCAAGATGCTTACACGGACGAACCAAAACTTGTATATATCTTTGGCACAAAAGGACAAAATAGCCTGCACAAGCATTGTGATAGTGCATTCAGAGACTGAAACGAGCTTAGCTCTCGATTTCGACACCACAAAGCGAAGCACTTTTTATCTCCTAATCACCCCCAGTATGCTTACCAAATTTTGTGTGATTTTGAGACTCTGACCGGATGGGTGTCAATGATGCCCTAGATGAAGCGACGATTTGCTCTAGTACCAATTGTTGGAGTTAGACGTCTGTGGAAGCACGCGAAAAGCACAAGGAAGAAGAAGAAGCTTTGAACACAACACACAATACTGAATGTATTGCCACTAGAATGTACAAAGATAAGTAACCTGTTAGGGCTATAGGCATATATACAAGCCGAGGGAAAAAAACCTCCTAAAGAGGAAAAAAATGCCCTCACAGTCCTAATGTGTTCACACACATCACTACTAAATATATCAACACTCTTTCGTAGTCTTGACATCTTGTATTCCACTAAATTTTATGTGCTGTTTTTTCTTTCTTTCTTTTAGAAAAAAATAAAAAATAAAAATCATAAATATGCAAGGGTTTTAACAAACGAAGCTTCGAAGGAGACTAAAGTTGAGATGATTATACACCCAAAGTCAAGTTCGTAAGGAAAGAAGATGGGCATCTAAGTCTAGGATCACTATTTTGTCCAAGACGTAACCTTGGGTATGGTTGTCTAGGATCACTATGAATTTCTTTAAGACGTCTTGGGTATGGTTGTCCAAGACGTAACCTTGGCAAATGACAGGAGCTCATGATAGCAAGAAAAAATTGCGAAGTTTTTGGGCCAATAATAATCACATTTATAGTAATCCAGAAGTATTGAAATTACGTAAGCATTGAGGCCTAAGCGGAGATAAAGGAAGTTCAATTTCACAAAAGAAACCATCACTTCAACTTGTATAAAATGCTAGCTAGAGGCAAATAGAAGAGAAGCTTTCATGGACTTGATGGTTTGACCAAATCAAAACAAGCATGGTGGCTGATCGCATACCCCCAATGGGTTTAGAACCCATGACCATTCGCTTAAATGGCTTGGGCGAGTGCGGCCGGTCTATCCATGTAATGCCTTGAGGACGTTGCATCTAGATGCCTTCGGGCAGCCCTTTGCTTGTAATACTTCGGCAATCTAAGCCCTACTTTGTCCCATGGGTACTATGCCCCGGACTTGTTCTTGCAATGCATTCAAACCCGAGGCGATTAGGCTTCAGCCGAACTTCCTTTCAAAAAAGGTATTCGACATATTAAAAAAAAAAGCTAAAATGAGGATCCTCAACCATCATAGAGAGACCAATAGTAAACCATCAAGGCCTAAATACATATGGAATAGTTCACTCTATCCCCCTTCTTTGTCCTCATTGATATAGAAGGATCAACCAAAAAATTCCAAATCGGAACAAATGACTCCAAGAGTGGATTGGGCGGAGGTGAAAGTGTGCTTTCCTCGTTTCTACTTTTGTTACTTCCTCTTATGTAAAAGTTCTGTATTTCGGATCTCCTTTTTAAATGATTCTCTAAGTTCTGTATTTCGGATCTCCTTTTTAAATGATTCTCTATTATTCTAATTTCTTTTTTCAAAGGCTTGGTTTCACTCTCTATCATTTATATGGTTTACACATCAACTTGCACTTTCGTCTCGTACTCTCCATACGATCAAACATTTCTTTTATAATGACCCCAACTAGTTTTTTTTCTTAATAAATGGAAGTTCGGCAAAGCTGACTCTCCCAAACTTTAATTAATAATGAAAAGAATTGTACAATGAATGTGCTTAGTATACCCATGGGACCCCCCCCCCCCCAATTCCACAAAGCAGGGGAATATCGAAAAAATTTAGAGAGCTCTACATAGAAGGTAGATCACCCTCTCATCCCCTTCATGAGGGGCCCACTTGTTTTTAATCTTATTATTCTCTAGGAAAAACACTCTATGATGTTTAAATGGCAGGGGCTTCTTACAATTGGAAATTCTTTTGCCTAAAAGGCTTGTTCAAGAAATTTGGAAATTATTGAAGTCCCATTTATATTACTTGCTATGTTAAATTCTTACATATGAGCCCAACCTTGATCCCTATTTATAATAAAAGTATCTAGAATATTAAAGTATCAATCCAATATACTCCAATCAAGAGATAATAACATGTTGTAGTGTGTGAATGAGTCAAAAAGATAAACATTCAAACACAAAGAACTGTCTCAAAATCTTGTGTTATTCCCATTTTTTGTGAATAGGGCTTCTAATAGGAAAAGAGATTTTTCTAATGACCATTCTTTAGGAGGGCTTCCAAAATAGGCTGCACACCTCTCCTTCCTGATCTTCCAATGGGTCTCACCTCTAATCGCATTCCACAAAGATGAGGAACACCCGATCGCTTCACCCAACAATGCTTGCTCCTAGAGGATTCATCCTTGCAGCTGGAAGATATTCTCAAGGGTATGCCAGACCGACCTTGACATCCCACCTTTTTTTCTTGAGTTGTATGCATTCCATGAGTTTCCCACTTAGTTTAGCGAAGTCGTAAACTCCAGCAAGGATCCCCCTTTCTTGCTTAGCTCATTTTCTCATGATATTGCTCCTCCATATCTAGAGGTGTAGTTAGGCTTTTCCAAGTCTAATTGTACCAGATTGTAGAGCATTGTTCTCTTTCTCGTTGTACTTATTTTCAATCATTTAAAGTTTTATTTGGTCTCTCATATAGTGCCCCAAATTGTGCCAAAGCTTGAAGTTCTTTGACTGAGTGAGTTGTGAGAAATTGCCAAGTTTGTGAAGTTATATCTTTGCACATAGATAGACAGTGTCGATAACAAACAACAAACAAAAAAGTAGTAGTAGCAATTGAGGATGGAGAAAAATGAAGTAGACATTACACTTATGTGCTGTTCGAGAAGCTTTGATGTGAACCTTTTTCCCTATACATGGGCACTTTTTACTCTAGTGTGGCTAGACGTGTTTTCCCCATGTTACCACAAACATGATTTACTCATATGTGGTGGTACAAAGTACTTAGGGATATTATTCAACTCTTACTTTCGCTTAGTTCATAGTCAATAGAGATAGTTGTTCCAGCCATCCATCATACTGCATTTGTGCTCCTTGTGTGTGCTTCTCGTGTATCTCTCGGACTTCTACACACACCCAATAGTGGTATCAAAGTAGGTTCAGCTCCTTCTCAAGTTTTGATTTTTTTCATTGCAGCATGAATGCACTTTTAATAGTGCAAATCATCTACAAAGCATAGAACATCAAATTTCAGCAGCCAAAGAACATTTCCACTAGTTGCGCCCCAATTTTAACACCATTTCAATGCCATTCCTGCAGTTAGAATTGCCATCATAGTGATGGTTTGTGAGATGAAATTTCAACATTCATTTCAGCTTTCTTCGAAGTAAACACTTTGTCACATTCTTGTTCTTTGGTGAAATGGCAGGCAACAATGACTTGTTTGGCATGCTTCAATCTGAAGATAAGCTTCATGGGACCAACTATCCAATGTGTTCTTACATGATGAAGCATGTTCTTGTTGCAAAACAAATTTGGAACATAGTGGAAGATGTAGATCGAAGACTCATAGTTTCTTCGAGTTCATAGTCTACTATCACAGTTAGAGTTTAAGGAATTGAACTCACAACCTCTTGGTTAGGAATGTGATGGGCTAACCACTTGCCCCAAAAGCCATGGTTGAGGATTACTTCCTAATCCTCTCTCTTAGAGCGTGGTTCAACCATCTCCTACTAGGATTATGTTACATAGAGCTTCTTCTTCAAATATAGTGGTTACTCCTTCTCCACCTATACAGGATCAAGTTACATGATGAAGCATGTTCTTGTTGCAAAACGACTTTGGAACATAGTGGAAGATGTAGATCAAAGACCCACAGGTTCAACTTCATAGTCTACTATCAAAGATGGAGCTTCTTCTTCAAGTACAGTGGTTAGTCCTTCTTCACCTACAGAGGAGAAACTTAGATGGGATGGAAAAGATGCTCAAGCTCATGTGTTGATTGCACTTTCTATGAAGCTCCATATAGTTCCATGTAGTTGGTCATGTTTTACATCAAGATAGGCATGAGACATGCTTGCTTCTTTGAATGCCATGCGCAATGAAGCACGTGTTGCATACTTGAGGAAGCAACTTGAGGATGTATGTATGGCTAAAAATGAGTCTGTGGATGTGTATGTGACATGCATCAAAGACTTGCTAGAGCAATTGTTAAACATATATGAGATTATTCCAGATGCATCACTCATCTCTACATTCTTGAAAGGATTACAAAAATCTTTTCAAAGCTTTGCCACTACACTCGATTTGGTGGCAAAACGGAATCCCAACATGTATGCATTTGATGAGGTTGTGTCTTTTCTTTTGCAAGAAGAGCAATCTAGAGTGAATAGGAGTGGTTTGATTGAGGGAACACATGCACTTGCTATCTCATAGAAAGGGAAAAGCAAGTATGGTTCAACTTTGGGTTCATCAAAACCAAAGCCTCAACCTTCCTCTTCCACTCTTTCCTCTAATGATTTTGATTTGCAAAAGAAGAAGATATGCAAATATTGCCAAAAGGCTAGTCATACTATTGATGAGTGTAGAAAGCTTGCTAAGCGCAATGCAAAGAAGAAAGAATCTAACATGTCTATTGCTCAAAATTTAGTAAATGCAAAGAATGATGAAGCCAACATGGCTCAATATTTTTGGACATGTGTTTTTACATGTCATTATGATGCATATTTGCATTCTAAATGTATGGTTGTGAGTGAGGCTAATTCAGATTGGTTGGTTCTTTGATAGTGGTGCTTCAAAGCACATAACTTCATGCACAAGGTTTTTTGCATCTTTGAAAGATGCACCCAAAGGAGGACATGTGGTGTGTGTAAACAATGTCTCTTATCATATCATTGGAGTAGGAGAAATTGAGCTTACGATTGCAAATGGAGGTGTGATTCTCTTGAAAAATGCATTGTATGTACTCGATATCAAGAAGAACTTAATTTTAGTTCTTTTGATTGCCAAAGTTGGACTTCATGTACACTTTGTTGATGATAAGTGTATGGTTCATGATTTCAGCAATGAGGATATTATCGTGATATCTGACACATTATGTAATGGTTTCTATTGTTTGGATACATACAAGAGGGCTGCCTAGAATGCTTTGGTTGCCCGTACTTCTTCCATGGCTGAAATGGAGCTTTGGCATGCTCATTTTGGTCACTTGAACTTCAATATTTTGATTTAGTTGCAAAAGAAGGACATGGTTATTGGTTTTCCAACACTTGACTCCATTGAAATGCATGCATGTGAAGGTTGCATTCTTGGAAAAATGCATCGTGCTTCTTTTCCAAAAGATAGTCATACACACACTACAAGAAAATTGTAGTTTGTTCACAGTGATGTATGTGGTCTTGTCAAGACTCCATCTTTTGGGAAGCATGTATATTTTGCTACCTTCATTAATGATGCTACTCGCCATTCATGGGTGTATCCTATGAAAGCAAAGAATGAGGTATTTTCTGTTGAAAATTATGGAACATGTGCAAGCTCCAATTGTGAGGCTTGGAAAATACTCACCTCTCATTTATTACCTCTTCATCATTTATGTATTTGTTGTAAGCCCAAAATGAAGGTATACCCTAAAAATATAAAGGGAACACTCATAACCTTAGCTCATAGCTCTATATAAAGAGCTCATTTGAATGTGACAATTAGTGGAGATGCCAAGGAGATGGTGTAGAAGCATATGATGGTCATTCTCTCACCAATGGATATCAGAAGGTACCTCATTTGGATGCTAAAAGGCATAAAGGTATTCAAGCCGCATGCCTTTTTTGTACACAACCACCTTGTGATATCTCTCTATGTACTTATCCATTTAATGCATATGATATCTGTTAAAAAATCAAGCTTCAAAGTACAAATTCGTGGGCAAACTAATTTGTACAAGTGGACCAATGTACAAAGGCCTCAAGTCACGAGATTTCCCCAAAAGGAATCACTCAACTACTCCCCAAATCATTCCAATCAATTCCTCTAACTTAGAGAGAGGAGCAATTTTAGGAAAAGAGGTTCCTAGATTATAGGAGTCTACTTGCTCTATTTAAAATAGGCTTGGATCATGACTTTTTGTGTGATCCCGTGTGTTTCTTTGGTGTATTGAAGTGTTCTTAGAGCGCTGGAACTCCAGCAAGCAACCCCCTAGCTTAAGCAAGCCCCCTTCTTGCTTCCATCCCAAGTTTGGGTTAGGATATCTCACTGTCTATGCTAGCAGTGACTAGTCTCTATTTCTCTGAGTTGTATCCATTGGTTCTCTTATTATAGAACTGCATTTGCTGTGATTTTACTCTTGTTGGATAGCTAATATAGTCCTCTAATTCTGGTTCAAATCTTAGGATCTGTCTCTACATATTCTTTGAGTTATTGTATCTGGAGTGAAGGTGTGTCTCTGCACAGGTCTGTGAGAGTGTTGGCAAAGTAGCCTGACTTGCAGACATTGCCATTTCATGTGTGAGCATCCATTTTAGATGAGATTTGTCTTGTTAGAAAGCTCTTTAAGTCTACTGTGAGTGGTTAAAATATCTCGGGAAATCTCTATACAAGTGCTGAGAAATAACCAGAACACTAGAAAACTGTCTAGTTGAGTGTACCTTGGGAGGTCACATTTCGCTTCTAGTTGCAAAGGGAGTTGTCAAATCTCCCAACAGTGGTATCAGAGCATTTGGCAGTGCTTGGAGGGCATCCATTACAAAGCAAAAGAGCTATTTGAGCTGGAGTTTAAAAGGTTTCTTCATCAAAGGAAGCTGGACAAAGATTTTCATCAAGGGGGAGCACTCGATCCTCGTCAAGTGAAGCATACTTGGAGTTTATCAAAGGAGATCTAATCTTGGAGGTAACATCAATTTAATTTTTCATCACTAGCACGTCAAGGAGGTATTGGAAGAGTTCCAAACCTCAGGGAATGCAAGATATGGCTGAGTTCAACACTCAAATAGAGAAACTTGACAAAGGCAACTATCAGCCTTGGAAGTTTAGGATGTCAAACTATCTCATGGACAAGGGTCTTTGGGGTTTGATCAGTGGGACTGATCCAAGACCTAGGTTGGGGGATAATCCAACCAATGAACAGCTTGTTGGAAACAATGATCTATTAGTCAATCTTGCTCAGAGGATACAGCATGAGTAGCTATTTTTATAGCACTCTCCACCCAAAGAAGCCCGTCAACAGCGGATAACAGCACGTATAGCTTTGGTTCTTACTCCTTCTAAAGCAAAACGGGCTGAGCACCTTGGCTACATGAAGAGCCTCCTAAAGCGTCGACCACGGTTCGATTCCCATTGACGGCAGTACGCGAAGTGTTTTTTTGGACTATGATTTTCAAATAAAAAGCACAAGCGAAGGCGACGGATGGCGTTATTGTTACGGATGCAAAACAAGTTGATTTATTCCAGAATCACGATCGATATTCTTCGCAGCTTTATTGCTTTATTGAGGAGCTTTTCAAGGATCATCAAATCCTATATAAGACAAGCTTGGCTTATTGTCTTGGATCCTTCACCTAGGATCAACACAAGCTTTCTAGAGCTTGGACCTCAGTAGAGGTGGTGTTTCTTCTAGCACATGGGGTAGTCATGGTGCTAACTTGAAGCATGTTGAGGAGCAGCTATGGAGTTCTTCTTGGTGATTCTTCTTGGAGAAGATGAAGGGTGTGCTCACACTCTACCTCATGGAGAGGAGGTTATCTCTTGTTCATGGCAAGAAGACTTAGTCATTAGCAGCTTGATGGTGAGGATCGCCCATCTACATGATGTATTTGAAGATCATCTTCTACAAGAAGATGTTAGGTTGAAGATTATCTTCTACAAGAAGATGTCTGGCTACTTCAAAGACATTGGATGGGACCATCTACATGATTTTGAAGATTATCTTCTACAAGAAGATATTAGGTTGAAGATTGTCTTCTACACAGAAGATGTCGGGCTACTTCAAAGACATTAGATGGTGATTAACATAAGATTTACATCTTATGTTAAGTATTCAGGTACATATTCTCTTTATGCACACAGGTACTACTTGAAGTTTATGGAGGCTGTGGCGTTCATATCAGGAGGAGTCCTATTCGGCATAGGTACAAGAGAATCAGTACTTATATGTTTTATGCATATTTTTATGAGGTGTTTGAGAAGGTGTGTTCACATGAGTTTGAGGATTCCGGCAACAATCTTGTTAGCATTCTATGCTACTTTATAAGTATGTGATCTTTTCACACACGTATCTAACTTAGGGTCTTCCATAGCCTAAGTTTAGATGTAGGTTTGTTGACCATCAGTTTCACACTGATCCTTCCTCATTCAGTCACTCATATTCACTCTTCTATAACCTATCAGGTCACACATCTCATGTATATTCAGATTACTGCCCACACATCTGAATATGTTTGTTACATTGTACATTCACTCATTCATCTATTTCTCATCACATAGAATGGTTGAGAATTTTGCTCCCACATTGTACATTGAACATTGGTATATATGATACTATGAGTAAGCGATGGCTTACGTAACACCTTACACATGACGTCTATTCTTTCTCTATCTTTGTCTCATCGTCTGTAGATTAAGTTGTGATATGTTCATGTTTTGTCAATATGGAAGATTGCTGGAATTAATGTTGTACATGACTGGAACTATGGAACCATGGACCTGTGACATGAGCCTAAGGGCCTACCTCACTTCCAACATTTGGTATCAGAGCACTAAGGTTTTGTTACAGAACTTTAGATCTTTGGCATCAATGCATTAAGGCTCATTCATATCTCAGGTTCCCCGAATTCCAGATTTACAACATATGATTTGAAAGCATCTTCTAATATTTGACATTTGACATACACACTTAATCTAGATGAGTAGAGATTTGAGAATTAGACACTTCAGTTACATGTGTATTCATCAGTGTGGAGTATGAAGTTGATGATCTGTTAGCAGTCGAATATTTTTGGAAGAGTATGCAAATACTTTACAAAAGTATTGTTTGAAGACCCAGACTTGATGAAGAGAAGATTACTTCAAATTCAAGGAAGAACAATGGTTTAGAGAAGATGAAGGAATCAGATCAACATCAAATCACAGGTATCAGTTTCTACTATCAGATTATCATTTGCAGGTCATATCTTAGAAGAGCAGTTATGAAGAGATTTGAAGATTTCAAGGAGTTCTTTTATACGCTTTCATCATTTGAAAGTTAAAGGCTACATCAAAACAGGTATCTAGAGGTTTTTCTAGAGAGTTTTGAGAAGATCTCTTTCATGGCAAGAAAGTTCATCTAAGAAGACAAGTGCAAAGATGAGATGAGTTTTATGTTCAACCAATTTTCCAGTTGTAAGTTGGTTGAATATCAAGGTACAAATGTATCTAGAGAGGTATCTCTAGAAGGGTAATTCATCATTCAGACAACGATTGGTGAATTTAGTCATTTCAGACATTTGAAGCAGAATTTTGATTCAGAGATATGAGGAGATGGTAAAACATGATTCTATATTCACTTCCATTTGTATACCATGTTTGTTTTTTCTCTTACTCATAGCATTAGAGGAAGAGAAAAGTTCATTCGAAGAAGCCAAGAGTGCTTGCTACTTCAAGATGAAGAGAACAAAAGGTATGGAAGAGAAGTTTGAAGATGTTGACATCATCAGGTGGAAGAAAGATGCAGAAAAAGAAAGTCCATCATTTCCAAAAGAAAAGTAAGGCTTCCTTTTCTCATATATTTTCCATATACTTTTCCTATTTTATCCTCTACACCCAAAGACAAGTCTACGAGAACATCTTGTTTAAAGAAGAAGCAGTTTCTTGTTTTGCATTACACTTGGTCATGATTTAGTAGATTTGACAAAGAATTACATTGAGAGAAAGAAAAGCAGCAGATATATGTTTTAACTCATATATGTATGAGTTATGTTTTAGTTGAAGCTTTTAAGCAGGCAGCTTATATGTTCCCTCAAAGAATTCTTGGAATGTCAATACAGAGCTACTTGATATATGACAAGTTGCAGAGAAGTATATTTCTTCTTTATCTAACTCTTGAGGTAAAAGAGTTTTCTGTAGCAGATGTTGAAGACTTGGGTTGAGGTTTTATGTTTGGAAAAGGTTACCTCATATTCAGTACTTTCAGAAAACTTCAGAAAATTCAGACTTATTGATGTACCAGTCAGTTGAAGAATCTACTTTTTATGATTGTCTAGACTTTTGGATACATGTTTGTATTCAAAAAGGTGTTCCATCATATCCTATAACTTGATTGAAAAGTGGAGTTAGCCAAAAGAAAGTCAAGCAGGTACTATCACATTTCACCCGGGTAAAATATGAAAGTTATGAAGTATCAACTTGCAGCTTTTGGAGTTCTCAAGGTGAGAAGTTTGTCCACTTATATTTCAAGTAGGAGTTGCAAATTCCTTGAAGGATTTGTTTGAAGAAAAGTTTTACAACTTTTTGAGAAGCATGGACACTTGGAGACATTCAGGAAGTAAATCAAACATTCAGTCATGAAGGTTTGATAAGAGCAGATTCTACACAGGAGAGATCATTGATCTTGAATGATCTTGTATGATCTTGAGCATTTATGAGTCGGTTGTCTATCCTTTGTTTGTGAAGATTCTTAACATTGGAAGAAGTAAGTCAAAGATTCAGATTCTATCAAATTTGTGTTGCAGAGAGATAGAAGATACTTGTTATGTTACAGAAGGTTATGAATCCTATAAAGCTTTCAGCAAGGTTTTGCTATGTTAGGATCAGCTAACCTTATTCTAGATTTTGGAAAGCTGAGGAATGACATGGAAAGCTATTGGCATCTGATCAATGCTAATAAAAAGGGTTCAGAGATTTTGTTTCAGATACAGGTATTGATCACTGAACATCAGATTTATGAAGGAAGACGTTCCACATTTCATAAAGTCTGATATATTTGAAGAATACTGGATACTAGTGTTAAGTCATCCAGGGGGGTGATGAAACATGAAAGACTTATTTTCAGCCATATGTGAAAGAATGCAGAGTCATACCTACAGGTATTCCTATTTTAGGTATTCCTATTTCAGGTATTCCTATATTTCCTTTGTCAGGTTCTCTTTATGTTCCAGCTTTGAAAGAAGAAGGAAGAAGAAGAATATTTGGAGAAAGTTCCTGTTAGGATGTTCCTGTTCAGGAGAAGGTTCCAGATTTCTATTGAAGAGAAGCTTGATGTTTCAGAAAGGTATATTTCAGAAGTGCGCACATATATGTTTATACCAAGTTCTGAAGGATTTAAAGGATGAAGACATGATGACATCATAGATTTTTTGACTCATATTGAGTTGAGTACAGTCAAAGATGAACCAGCAGTGTTCATAATACACTAAGTTGTGAGTTGACAGTCACAGGTTCCAGGATTCAGTTCTTGATTTTGTTTAGTGTATTTACATGACGCAGCAGAAGTACATTGAGAAACCTTTTTGAAGGTAAATGCAAATATATGGATCCCAGTGTATGTTTTCAGTTTTTTGAAGACAGAAGATAGCAAGTTCGGAGACATTTCATGCTACATTTGTTGTCAAGCAGTGATTGCTTGATGATAACACTATTGGATATCTAGTTTGCATATTTTCTCAAGTATTATGGTTCATATTCAGCAAGTTCAAGTTTCTTGAAGAAAAGTCAAATTCAGTTTTGAAGAAGACTTTTGAAGAACAAGTTCTGAAGTATCGGAAGTACAAGCTTGAAGCTTGTGATAATTTGCAGATTATTAAGGTTGCAGATTCAGTTGAGATTGTACCAATATGACATTGCAGGGGGGATTGTTGGAAACAATGATCTATTAGTCAATCTTGCTCAGAGGATACAGCATGAGTAGCTATTTTTATAGCACTCTCCACCCAAAGAAGCCCGTCAACAGCGGATAACAGCACGTATAGCTTTGGTTCTTACTCCTTCTAAAGCAAAACGGGCTGAGCACCTTGGCTACATGAAGAGCCTCCTAAAGCGTCGACCACGGTTCGATTCCCATTGACGGCAGTACGCGAAGTGTTTTTTTGGACTATGATTTTCAAATAAAAAGCACAAGCGAAGGCGACGGATGGCGTTATTGTTACGGATGCAAAACAAGTTGATTTATTCCAGAATCACGATCGATATTCTTCGCAGCTTTATTGCTTTATTGAGGAGCTTTTCAAGGATCATCAAATCCTATATAAGACAAGCTTGGCTTATTGTCTTGGATCCTTCACCTAGGATCAACACAAGCTTTCTAGAGCTTGGACCTCAGTAGAGGTGGTGTTTCTTCTAGCACATGGGGTAGTCATGGTGCTAACTTGAAGCATGTTGAGGAGCAGCTATGGAGTTCTTCTTGGTGATTCTTCTTGGAGAAGATGAAGGGTGTGCTCACACTCTACCTCATGGAGAGGAGGTTATCTCTTGTTCATGGCAAGAAGACTTAGTCATTAGCAGCTTGATGGTGAGGATCGCCCATCTACATGATGTATTTGAAGATCATCTTCTACAAGAAGATGTTAGGTTGAAGATTATCTTCTACAAGAAGATGTCTGGCTACTTCAAAGACATTGGATGGGACCATCTACATGATTTTGAAGATTATCTTCTACAAGAAGATATTAGGTTGAAGATTGTCTTCTACACAGAAGATGTCGGGCTACTTCAAAGACATTAGATGGTGATTAACATAAGATTTACATCTTATGTTAAGTATTCAGGTACATATTCTCTTTATGCACACAGGTACTACTTGAAGTTTATGGAGGCTGTGGCGTTCATATCAGGAGGAGTCCTATTCGGCATAGGTACAAGAGAATCAGTACTTATATGTTTTATGCATATTTTTATGAGGTGTTTGAGAAGGTGTGTTCACATGAGTTTGAGGATTCCGGCAACAATCTTGTTAGCATTCTATGCTACTTTATAAGTATGTGATCTTTTCACACACGTATCTAACTTAGGGTCTTCCATAGCCTAAGTTTAGATGTAGGTTTGTTGACCATCAGTTTCACACTGATCCTTCCTCATTCAGTCACTCATATTCACTCTTCTATAACCTATCAGGTCACACATCTCATGTATATTCAGATTACTGCCCACACATCTGAATATGTTTGTTACATTGTACATTCACTCATTCATCTATTTCTCATCACATAGAATGGTTGAGAATTTTGCTCCCACATTGTACATTGAACATTGGTATATATGATACTATGAGTAAGCGATGGCTTACGTAACACCTTACACATGACGTCTATTCTTTCTCTATCTTTGTCTCATCGTCTGTAGATTAAGTTGTGATATGTTCATGTTTTGTCAATATGGAAGATTGCTGGAATTAATGTTGTACATGACTGGAACTATGGAACCATGGACCTGTGACATGAGCCTAAGGGCCTACCTCACTTCCAACACAGCTGAGAGCATTTAGGGAATGGAATGAGCGTGACAAAAGAGTTATTTTCATTCTTTCACAACACATTAGCAACAGTATGATAGGGCACATTCAAGACCTAGACTCAAGCATGAGAGTTTGGGAAACTTTGGAGAGGCTCTACTCTACTAGTACTAAAGCAAGGAAGATTCAACTTAAAAATGAGTTAAACAATCTGAAGAAGACCTCAGGGAGTAGCATCAACGACTTCATTCTCAAAGTCAAGGAACTTTCAGATGCATTGGGATCTATTGGCAACCACATAGATGATGATGATCTAGTGGCGTATACCCTCAATGGTTTGAGGGATGATGAAAAGTGGAAACCATTCACCACTTCAGTTTATTTAAGGGACAGACTTCCAGATTTTGAGCAACTAGTTTCTCTTATGGTAACCAAAGAAATTAATATAAATGGAGGTTCATCAAAGGGCAAGGATGCCCAAGTGTTTTATGCAGGAAAATCAAGGGGCAAAGCACAAAGAGGCAACCAAAGTAGGGGAAGAGGAAGATTTGGAGGAAGACAAAGCAATCAAGGACATGACCAAGAAGGCTCTTCATATAAAGGAAGAGGAAGGACAAGAGGAAGAGGAGGAAGACATCAACAATCAAGAAGCCAAGATGGTCAAGGATGCTACATATGTGGACGACATGGACATTATGCAAGGGATTACTATCAAGGGAGCAACCAAAGGAGTTACAACAAAGCCTCAACATACAAAGGGCAAGGTAATTATGCATCCACTAGCTTTGAGAAATGATGCATATGTATGGAAGCTCAAACAATGTAGATACTACATGGTATATCGATAATGGTTGCAGCAACCATATGAGTTGCGACCAAACTTTGTTCACTAATCTACATGCTCCAAGTGGTAAAGGGCATGTGGAAAGAGGGGATGATACAGCCCATGAGATCACACACATAGGTGATGTGGTTTTGGATGACAAAGAGCAAGGAAGGTGTCTCAAAGATGTGCTTCATGTACCTACAATCACCAAGAACTTGGTATCTGTGGGACAAATGGTGGTCAGAGGCTACCAAGTGAGATTCAACAAAGGAGGATGCTTTGTGGAGAACCCAAAACAAGGCTACAAGCTGGTTGCAAGAGGAAAGAAGCAAGGAAGATTGTTTACATTAGAGGTAAAACCAAATCCTTCACTTCATGTATACTTTACTTTTGGTAATAAGCAGATTGTGGAGTTGGACTTGTGGCACAAAAGAATTGGCCAAATCAACATTCAAAGGATGAAGGAGATGCAGCAAAAGAGGCTAGTAGAAGGTCAAACAAGTTTTCAAGGTCAAGGAATGAAGAACTTATGTGAAGCTTGTCAGATGGGTAAGCAATCAAGACTTCCCTTCAAGAAGAGTGGATACATCAGTCAACATCCACTTGAATTGGTTCACAGAGATGTATGGGGACCAACCAAGGAGCAATCCCTAGGAGGGAATAGGTATTTTGTGACTTTTTCAGATGATTGTACTCGCATGGTTTGGATCTATTTCATAAAGCAAAAATCAGATGTGTTTCAATGCTTTAAAATTTTCAAAGCTATGGTTGAGAAGGAGACAGGTAACTACATAAAGAAGCTAAGGTCCGATGGAGGGGGAGAGTACTTCTCAAATGAATTTTCAGATTTTCTTTGGGAGCAAGGCATCAAAAGGCAAGTAACATGCAGGTATACACCTCAACAAAATGGGGTTGCAGAAAGGAAGAACAGGTACATTGCAGAGATAGCTAGGACAATGTTGAATGAAATGAATATGCCCAACCATTTTTGGAGTGATGTAGCCAATACAGCCATATACCTCATGAATAGGGCTCCAACTTCAGGAATACACACCTCAAAACCTTATCAAGCTTGGTATGGTAAGAAGCCAAACCTCTCCCACCTCAAAATATTTGGTTGTACATGCTATGTTCATGTTCCTAGTGAGCTAAGGCATAAGTTGCAAGCAAAGCAGAAAAGTGTGTCTTCATTGGCTATGCAAATGATCAAAACGGTTTTAGGTGCTTCAATCCAAATACAAAGGAGCTCAAAGTATCAAGAGATGTAGCTTTTGATGAGCTACTTCCATGGTACAAGAAGGTAGAGTATTTGCAGGAACATGAAGATGATGGATCTAGGCATGCAGAAGCTCAAAGACAAACAAGTATTGAACTAAGTGGTCATCAAAGCTCAAGTTCAGAGGATGAAGATCAGATTTCATCACCTTGGAAAGGGGGAGCAAGAGGAAATTCAGCATCAAGTCATTCAACAAAAGGGAGAGCAAAGCTTGTGGAGCTAGACGATGATGGAGTTGAAGTGAGCGGTGAAGACCATGGAGAATCTTCACATGTACCAAAGCATAAACCAAGAAATAGAAGGTTCATACCTCCAAAAGGTGAAGAGAGGAAGTCCTTAAGGCCAAGGTATCCAGTAGATAGGCTCACATATGATTCATTTATGGAAACTCATTATGCTTATATGAAAAAAGTTGTAGAAGATCATGAACCTACATGTTTTGAAGAAGCAAATAGGTATAAAGAATGGAAGGAAGCTATGAAGGAAGAGATTGAAGCTCTTGAAGAAAACAAGACTTGGAGTCTTGTGCCCAAGAAGGATGGCTTGAAAGTGATAGGAAGCAAGTGGGTCTACAAGGTAAAGAGGAAAGCGGATGGGACTATCTCTAGGTACAAAGCAAGGCTTGTTGCAAAAGGCTTTGCACAAACATATGGAGTGGATTTTGAAGAAACTTTCAGCCCCGTGGCTAAAATGAGCACCATCAGAACCTTAATAGCTATGGCAGCCACCAAAGGATGGAAATTATATCAATTGGACATCAAGAATGCATTCCTCAATGGAGACTTGGAAGAAGAAGTGTATATGGAGCAACCACAAGGTTTTGTAAGTAGTAAATTTCCTACACATGTTTGCAGGTTGAAAAAGGCTCTTTATGGCCTAAAACAAGCACCAAGGGCCTGGAATCATAGATTGGTGGAATATCTTATCAAGTGTGGATACAAACAAAGTGATGTAGATCACTCTCTCTTCATGAAGCAAAGAGGTGAACTAGCTGCCTACATTTGTGTTTATGTCGATGATCTTATTATCACAGGTAATGACATAAAGGGAATTGAAGACATCAAATCCAAGCTAGGTAAAGAATTTAAGATCTCAGATCTTGGGGAATTGAGGTACTTTCTTGGCATTGAAGTTGTTTACAAACAAGATGAAATCATGTTGATGCAAAGGAAGTACATTGTAGATGTACTTGAAAAGTTTGGAATGATAAATTGCAAGCCAATCTCCAATCCAATGGAGGTTAATTTGAAGCTGAGCTCTAGTGATGGTAATCCTCTTGAAGATGACACTTTGTATAGGTCTATTGTTGGATCACTTAATTATGCAACCATCACAAGACTCGATATAGCTTATGGAGTAGGCGTCTTGTCACAATTTATGCATAGTCCAAGGACTACTCACTTGTTCGCAGCAAGAAGAATGCTTAGGTACTTAAAGGGTACTATAAATGAAGGATTATGCTATGCGTATGATGATGATTTGCAGGTCAAGGCATACTCTGATGCGGATTGGGCCGGATCCAAAGAAGATAGAAGAAGCACTAGTGGTTATCTAGTGATGCTTGGAAGCAAAGTTATATCTTGGATGTCAAAGAAGCAACCAATAGTTGCTTTATCATCTACAGAGGCTGAGTATAGAGCACTTGCACAAGTCACATGTGAACTTATGTGGCATAAGAAGTTGTTTATGGACTTGAATTTGCAGGTTGATACATATCCTATTTATTGTGATAACTTGAGTAGCATACACCTCGCTTCAAACCCTGTTTTCCATGCAAGAACCAAGCACATTGAAGTGCATTACCACTTCATAAGGGAAAAGGTATTCACAAAGGAGATTTCAGTGATTCATATAGGTACAAAAGACCAAGTTGCTGATATGTTTACAAAGGCATTGGATGGCACAAAGCTCATGAAGTTCAAGCAAGGCATTAGCATGAAGGACCTTGGATGAAGATGAAGATTGAAGCTTGAGGGGGAGTGTTAAAAAAGCAAGCTTCAAAGTACAAATTCGTGGGCAAACTAATTTGTACAAGTGGACCAATTTATGAAGGCCTCAAGTCACGAGATTTCCCCAAAAGGAATCACTCAACAACTCCCCAAATCATTCCAATCAATTCCTCTAACTTAGAGAGGAGCAATTTTAGGAAAAGAGGTTTCTAGATTGTAGGAGTCTACTCGCTCTATTTAAAATAGGCTTGGATCACAACTTTTTGTGTGATTCCGTGTGTTTCTTTGGTGTATTGAAGTGTTCTTAGAGTGTTGGAACTCCAGCAAGCAACCCCCTAGCTTAAGCAAGCCCCCTTCTTGCTTCCATCCCAAGTTTGGGTTAGGATATCTCACAGTCTATGCTAGTAGTGACTAGTCTCTATTTCTTTGAGTTGTATCCATTGGTTCTCCTATTGTAGAAATGCATTTGCTGTGATTTTACTCTTGTTGGATAGCTAATATAGTCCTCTAATTCTGGTTCAAATCTCAGGATCTGTATCTGCATATTCTCTAAGTTATTGTATCTGGAGTGAAGGTGTGTCTCTGCACAGGTCTGTGAGAGTGTTGGCAAAGTAGCCTGACTTGCAGACATTGCCATTTCATGTGTGAGCATCCATTTTAGATGAGATTTGAGTTGTTATAAAGTTCTTTAAGTCTACTCTGAGTGGTTAAAATATCTCAGGAAATCTTTGTACCAGCTCTGAGAAATAACCAGAACACTAGAACAGTGTCCAATTGAGTGTACCTTGGGAGGTCACATTTCGCCTCTAGTTGCATAGGGAGTTGTCAAATCTCCCAACAATATCTTCTAGGAAAGCTTATCTCTCATACTCTCCGTAGCTTAAAGATCTATGTCAGATCATTCTCCAGTAGTTACTGGGATCATTTCTTGTGAACCTCCATTTTTTGCATAATCTGAGATGACAGGTAGTCTAACTTTGTGCAGTCGATTACCTAGCCAAATGAACTCCAAATGGCGTGTTCTATATCTTGTTAGAAAGCTATAGGATTCTAGTATGTGTGGACAAAGTTTTAGAGTCATTGGATTTCTAGGTTGTGACTGAATCATGTTTTAGTAAGCATGTATCTTACACAATAGTTTCTAGAAGAGGTTCTCTAACTTCCACTGCATGTATTGGAGTGAAATTTCTCCACATTTTGGTATCAGGTCTAGAGCATTGGGAGTGGAGCCGATGGATGCAGAAGGAGATCTTGAAGAGGATGCAGAGATGACAAAGGAATGCTTGGAGCTATCATGGCCATTGGAAAGCTATGGAGATGAAGCTTTTGTATGTAAGAACATTTTATTGCTTTATGTTAATTGAAGTAAGAAACTATCTTTTCCTACTCTCTACTGAAGATGTTTGTTCATTGAGGCATGCAATAAGTGATGCTAATCACTTTGTTGAGGATTTAATGAGCAGCCAATAGAAGAAGATGAAGATTGAAGCAAAGAATCTTGGATGAGCAACTACATATAGTTGCATATGACAATTTTATGCATGTGCTTGATAGCGCACTCAAATTAATGAAGTGCAATATTCTATTATGTACATGGCTGAATATTGAAGCTTATATGTAAGCTTAAGGATTGTTATATGCTTATGCATTGGATATGCTTATGTGTGCATGCTTGTGAAGTTTATGCTCAAGATGTATGATGATTGTGGACAGCCATGCACATGCTGAATATAATCTGAATTTGAAGTTGATGATTGATGTCTATCATGCAAGAATGTATGCACATGTGGTCTAGGGTAATATATACACATTTTTTATGATGTGTGGATGAGTAATAGGCTATTTTATAAAGCCTATATATGCTAAATATTTTCAGGTTTGTGTAGCCATATGAGTTGGCACAAAGTGAGCTGAATATATGCTCAAATGATTGATGATTTTGCATACATGCTTTTATGATTTTGTTAGCATGATATTGAAGCTTTAAAGGTTGTTCATGTTCAGCCATAGATGAGCTAAAAGTAAATGTGTTTGGATGCCATGAAGATTGGTAAGATGCAAGGCTGCCATGTATGAACCATGTGGATGTATCTTGTTGTGTATGAAACCCATTGAGGTTAAGTTTCGAAAGAAACTATGTGTGCTCATGTTATGATAAATAAAATCATTTGATTCATGAGTTTAGATACATCAAGTGAATGCAATGTTCCTATTTGAAGAAGCCAAAGCTAGGTGGACAAAGCTTGGATGAAGCCATGATGCAAAGCTTGGAGCCAAAGTGAAGGAAGGAGCCCAAGCTATACGTTTCTCAAATACTTGAAGATAGAAGACTTGAAGATTGGAACCCAAGGTAAAGGTGTCCAAGGAAAGGAGGAGTAGAAGACTCCAAGGTAAGGACTTCCATGAAGTATTGAAGACTCAAAAAGGACTCAAAGACATTTCCCAAGGTTGCAAGAAGCAACAAGCAAGCGGCAAGCTAGAAGGAAGAGTAACCCATGATGTGTGACAAATGGCTAAAGTTGATTGAGGTAAAAGAATTCCATTTGCAAAGGTAAGGGCTGATGTAAAGGTTTTGAAAAATCCACATTATGTGGTGGTAAGTTCCAAGCTTATACCATGTGAATGTATTATCAAAGGATGAGGCTAGTAAGACCACCTAAGATAGTGGCAAGCCTATGGCAAGTAAGACCATTCAAAGAGGAATGGCAAGCCTATGCAAGGGCAAGTAAGACCATCACAAGAGGAATGGCAAGCCTATGCAAGGGCAAGTAAGACCATCACAAGAGGAATGGCAAGCCTTGTTAGGTGCACGAGGCACCATTGATCACGTTCACAATTTCTTTTGTTTTCTTGTAGGTGATGAAGGAAGCTTGGAAGATGTGAAAGCTACAAATGCTTCACATAAAAGGAACTCTTGAAAGAGTTCATGTATGATCAACCCATTTGATGGTTTTGCAGGTCTAAAATCAGCCATGAGGCATGAAGCAAAGATTATGAAGCAAGGGTGAGTTAGCTTGCAAGGATTGGAAGATTCAAGACAAGTCCAAAGGAAAGAAAAGTACCCAAGAGAAGTAGGTACACTCAAAGAAAGAGTAAGAGCAGCAATCGAAGGAAAATTGAAAGCATGATGAGGAGCCACCTCTATGGAAGGAGTATCTAGAAGGGAAGGAGCATCCATGGTGCACAAAAGAAGGCATGAAGAAAAAGGAAGCATGACAACCATGACATCATCAAAAGGAGATGCAAAGAGTGCACCCAAAGATAGAGTCAAAGATGATCCAAAGACAAAGGAGGATCAAAGAGAAGCATGCAAAGAAGAGAGAAGCCATGAAGCCATGAAGCCATGAAGGTAAAGAAGAAGAGAGATTCTCAAAGAGAGGACAACAAAGAGGAAGAGAGTGAAGCAAGGAAGATAAGTTCAAGGTGATCTCTTTTTATTCAATGAGTTTGTATGAAGCATGTTCCTTGATAGGGATTGAAGAAGACTCTCATGAAGAGCCAAAGAAGCAAGGATGAAGCTGAAGAGAATCCAAAGGAGCTTCAAAGAAAAGAAGGAAGATCACCAATCAATCAAAGAAAGAGATACAAGGGCAAAAGAAGCAAAAGGCGAAGAGGAGAAGAATTGGAGAGTAGCATGGACTCCCAATTGTAGCTTGAGGGAGAGTGTTGAAAATTATGGAACATGTGCAAGCTCCAGTTGTGAGGCTTGGCAAATACTCACCTCTCATTTATTACCTTTTCATCATTTATGTATTTGTTGTAAGCCCAAAATGAAGGTATACCCAAAAAATATAAAGGGAACACTCATAACCTTAGCTCATAGCTCTATATAAAGAGATCATTTGAACGTGAAAATTAGTGGAGATGACAAAGAGATGGTGCAAACACATATGCTATTCATTCTCTCACCAATGGATATCAGAAGGTACCTCATTTTGATGCTACAAGGCATAAAGGTATTCCCGCCGCATACCTTTTCTGTCTAGAACCACCTTGTGAAGGTTATATCTCTCTATGTACTTATCGATTTAATGCATATGATATCTTGTTGGAATGCTTATCTCTCATACTCTTGGTATCATATATATCTATGTCAGATCATTCTCTAATAGTTACTGGGATCATTTCTTGTGAACCTCCATTTTCTGCATAACCTGAGATGATAGGTAGTCTAACTTTGTGTAGTTAGTTACCTAGTCAAATGAACTCAAAATGGAGTGTTCTATATCTTATTAGAAAGCTATAAGAGTCTATTGTGTGTGGAAAAAAGTTTAGAATCATTGAATCTTTGGGTTGTGAGTGAATCAGGTTTTAGTAAGCATGTATCTTACAAGGCAGTTTCTAGAAGAGGTTCTCTAACTTCCGCTGTGTGTATTGGAGTGAAATTTCTCCACATTTTCTTTATTCAAGGTATTTTTAGTGATGGCTGAAATTTTTTCTTCAAACAAGCTTTTGACTCTATGCACGGATCCTGGTGGTGAATACATGTCACATGAGTTTAATGATTTTCTTCATGAAAGAGGAATTCCACACCAATGTATGATTCCATATACACCTCAGCAAAATGGTGTTTTCGAGCATAAAAATAGAACTCTCCCTGAAATGGCATGATGTATGGTTAAAGGAAAGCACCTTCCTCATAATTTTTGGATGGAATCAATTATGTGTTGAATCACTGCCCTACAAAAGCATTGAGTGTCATCACTCCTTATGAGGCTTGGAATGGGCATAAGCCTATGATTAGTCATATGCGCGTGTTTCATTGTTTGGCATATGCTCTTGTGCCATCACAACAATGTCACAAACTTGATGCAAGGCATGAAATGTATATTTTTTGGTTATAGTGCTAAAAGTAAGGAATATTATTTGTACCATCCATTGACAAACACAATTATTGTGAGTCTAGATGTGATATTTGCAGAAAATTCAGTTTTCCCTCTACTTGAATGCAAAAAACAACCAATCGTTAGCTCATAAGATGTGTTCGATACACTCATGACTTTGTTCCAAAATAATATGCTGGACTATGGCCATGTAGATTAGCCAACTGAAGCGCAAAGGGCTAAACAATCCTAGCAAAATAGACCTAAAAATGTAGAGACTTTTCAACAAAAAATTATCAAAATTGCTAGAAATTTCCAGCCACATATGACTGAATATTTGCATCAAACTATGGCTAAAAATGAGCATGAAATTCAGCCCACACATGATATACATGTTTATGATGTATTACATAATGAATGCATGTCTATCAAGAGTGCACAAACTATGCCAAAGTGGCTAAAACAAACTTTGTAGGACAACAAATTGAGTGCACCTTTACTTGATAGAACAAGATGAAGCTCTCACCATGCATCAAGTAATTTTTTGGATTATTCTCTTATTGCAATAGCATGTAATAAAGATCCACTTACTCTTGAATATGCCTATGCAATCAGAAATGTATTCCATACATAGGAATGACACTTGGGAGTTATGTGAATTGTCAAAAGGAAAAAATGCCATTGGTACAAAGTGGGTTTACAAGACTAAGAGAAAGTATGATGGTAGCATTGATTGCTATAAAGCTAGATTGGTTGCCAAAGGATATGCACATCTATGACATTAGGAATATTGAATGGGTATCCACCATTGTGGTACTTCCCGAGAAAAATGGCAAGTTGTGAATACTTGAAAAAGCTTAATGCCACCACAATACGAGATAGTAAGCTACTTCCTACCATGTAACATGTATTGGAGCGAGTAACGGGCAAGGAGGTTTATAGCTTCCTTCATGGAGTTTTAGGTGGTTACAATCAAGAAGCCATTTTTCTTGAGGATCAACACAAGACGCCTTTCTTCACAAAGAGGGGTATCTTTGCATTTCTTTTTATGCCATTTTGGCTCACCAATGTACGTGCTACTTTTATTAGGCTCATGTGTCATGTGTTCAAAGAGTTCTTGCATAGAAACTTAGAAGTCTATGTGGATGATTTGTGCACTCATTCCCACATAAGACATAATCACGTCCCATAACTCAAGCAAATCTTCGTTAAATGTAGAGAATACGAGGTGTGTCTAAACCCAGAGAAGTGTGTATTCATGGTCAAACAAGGCAAGATCTTAGGTCACATAGTATCAAAGAATGGAATATCAATTGAGGAGGATAAAGTGAGAGCCATAGCAGAATTACCAAGGCCTAGTATGGTTAAGGAAGTACAAGCATTTATGGGCCATTGTGGATATTATCGAAAATTTATCCACATGTATGCAATCATAGAAAACCCCTTGTACAACCTTTTGAAAAATTTGAGTGAAATGATGAATGTAAGATTTCATTTGTAGAGCTAAAATGGTGTGTGTGCTCAAACCTCATTTTGACAATATCGGATTGGAGTAAGCCACTCCATTTCCATGTGGACGTCTCCAATTCCACTATTGGAGGCATGCTAGCACAACCAATAGGAGAAGAAAATATAGTACTACCCATAACATATGCAAGTAGAGAAATGAAGTATTTCAATGGTGATGCACCATAGTGTGCTCTCCTTCTTAATAGCTCCACAACGATATCCTCAGAGTAGAAAATTGAACTCCAAGCACCGCACACAGTACTCTGCACAAAGGTTATAGGATACACAAGAAATCACAGCTACATAGGGAGCACAAACACAAACTTCTTGGATGTTACAAATGCCATCAAACTTACAGCCTGCGGCTAACTAGACCACTATATGTTTTATTAAAGAACATATCAAAAGTGGTAAATGGCCATTTGGCCTTTCACATAGACACTAACGATAACAATCTCCCACTGAAGGCCAATATGGCCAAAGTGACTATGGGAGAAAAAAATGATCTAAAATACTAGAAACTCTAGAAAGAAAGAGATCCACTAGTATCTCTCTCTCTCTCATCTAGCATTCATACTAACTCACCTCAATATCATTCACCCTCACACTCTCAATCACACTCTTACTCCCAATCTCAATCCCAATCACAATCATAATGAAAGTATTTCATTTTTATCCTCCTCTTGTAAGGCACAATGATCTTTTAAAATAGACTTGATCATCCTTTATCAAAGAATCACATGATCCACCAAATTTAGAAAAGTTCACGTCTCCAAGTGTTACATGTAGAATTGTAGTAAAAAGCATGAGGTTTAGTGATCTCTTGCTCTCTTTTGAAAATCTTATCAAAAGAAGAAGAAAAAATAGAAAAAAAGAAATATATGTCGACAATGAGAACATGCATGACAATAGATATGCATCAAATTCACATATACAAAGATACCTTGATACTCTCACAAGAGGTGCATGAGATCTTCTTCCTTAGAACTAGATAACTCATTTGTTATGTAAGAGCATCTATATTCAATATTTTTTGTCATTATGACCAACTTTTATGTATCTTCTTTATTTTCATAACTTTCTTTGATCTTATTTTTGTGCTTAGGAATGATAGAAATGATTTTGCATTCCTCAACTTTATATTTCTTGAAATGTATGAGAACCTCAAAACTTGTTGCCTTCATTGACTTATTTCTAGGGACACTACCTCATTTAGATAAACTCTCTTGTTTTTGGATCTTAAAAATAGCTTTTTTTGGCTCATCCATGTTTTAAGGATCAATTAGGGACCCCATAGCATTCACATAATCTCAATCATTATCATAGAGCACGTACATGTAGGAACTAGGATAATGACTAATGATTGATTTGGAATAGCTTGGTGTATGGGGTACCACTCCATAGGATAGAAACATATTGCAAATTTGGTCTAATCCCATAAGATCCACCATTTCTACCAAAAATTAATCCTATTCATAACCATTTTTGTCACAATGATGTGTCAATGTTTTCTCATTTGTTGCTACTTTGATGGCTGCTAGAATATGTGGAAAACCCAAAGGATAAACATTTTCACCTCTTATATTAGAGGTGGGTATATAATAAGGATCCTTAATGGATCATTCTACTGGTTGACATAGTCCTATATTTCATGCTTCACATAATCAAAGACCAATGTGTTCTTATATCCAAGATTTTTGACTCGAACTCCCACTCTTTACAAAGCTTTTTTCCTCATCATCATGTATTTCAAACCATTGGAGAAGTGTCACATCTATGTGAGCATTTTTCTATAGGTTGATCTTGGTAGTTGTGCCATTATGCTAGATTTAAATTGCATTACCTCCTCAAACTTGAACTCCTTTCATATGTCTCAGGAATGGGCATCCCAAGTAATTGGCTGCCTTGCCAAATTCGCAAATGTCAAGGATTTTCTTGAATTCCACATCACACATGGTCAAGAAAACATTTTCCAACAGACGTAAGGGTCTCTCCATGTGTCTATTAGCTAAGTGTGGATGCATTCTAGTTACGTGTAGTGTTGTTTTACCCAACTTTTCCCATAACTTGCTCGAATATACGTTAGCTTTACTAGTCACACTGTTATATTTAATCGATAGTAATGTGCTCCCCTCATCCCCTCACTATAATCACCAATGTTATGAAGAGGAATTTCATGAATGTGAAACTCTATATCTTTACGGTGTCCTTTAGACTGGTGTCCTAACTTCAATGATTTTTCCTTCTTGCATTCATAAAATACTTTTTCATCTCCAATGTATGAGGGTGGATACTAGAAGTGCATTGCCAACTCATGATTGTGGACTTACTATCTCTTTAGAGGTAAGTCACTTATTACTGAATCATTGCATGTTTGGAACTCTAGGAGAAGAGGTTTAGGCTATGTGTGGTTCTCCTTCTTAGATTTTGGCTCCAAAATTTGATTCTAGACTTCACCTTGCTAAAAACCTTTGTATCTTGTACAATGATATCCTCTTGATGATTTGGATCATTGGTTTCGATCATTCTCATTCCACAACAATCACCCAAGTTTCAGGGAATGGCTCATTGGGTCACTACTTTTGGTGACAATATTGAAACAAATTTTGGAGTTTTCATTTTGGCATGTGGGTGGTAAGAACAATATTAGGAACTTTATCTAGCAATTTGTGAGCAACTTCTATCATTTTCTCACACATAGCTAGTCATTCCTCTTTTAAATCCCCTTGTGGGTAACATTTATCATGATGATCAATTGATTTTTTTGCTTTGAGTCTATCATGATACGCTCGTATTACTACTTCTAACTCACTATTTAGAGGGTGAGCAGGGAGGGATCTAGAATAGGGACATGGATTTTGTTATGTGCATGAATTTTATAATGATGGAGGACTGTAACGAGATAATATTATAATCAAAAAGATATTATGCTAATGGGCATGATATCTCTTTGATGATTGTAACCCTTAAGTTGATGATCCCAAAGCATCCTTCGATGGGTAACAAAAAGCAAAGGGTATTGAGGAGAACCAAAAAGCCTAACACCATATTGTCAATACGGTTCTTATGTATTAAATCATGGCACCAATAAAAGAGCCTACAACTTTAGATGAAGCACTTAAAAGTCCCCAAGTGGAGAGCATCGATATAGACTAGGTATGATAGCATACTGAAACATGAAACTTGGGAGTTGGTTGATTTTCCACCAAAGAGAAACATAATTAGAATTAAGTGGATCTGGAAGGAAAAAAGTACAAAGCAAAACTTGGCTTGTTGAACAAAGATTCTCACAAGAGGAATGATTTGATGTCCATAGGACATTTGCACAAACAGCTCAAATTCCATAATTCACGTGGTACTTGCAACTATTGCACATAGAAGGTGGCCTTTATTCAAGATGGACATAATATCAAAATTTTGAATGGATATCTCAAGGAGAGGTATATGTAGCCACTAGGTTTTGAGGCACCTCATTTAGAGAACAAGGCTTGTAGAATCAAAAAGGGTTTGTATGCCCTTATGCAAGATCTAAGAGCTTGGTACCAATGTATTGATATTTTTTCAAAAAATATAGCCTTCAAAGAAGTACTTATGTAAATTTGCATGTTGTGAGAGAAGATAACTAGATATTTAATGTCATCTTTTAAGTAGATAATTTTATCATTACAATAAATCATGACAATTTCATATAGAAACTCAAGCTAGCTTGAGAATAGGGGCTTCATATCAAAAAATAAATATTCTACTATCGTTTTGAGATGATGGATTGTAAGACCAGTAACACACCTATGGAGGTAAATATTAAACTCTTAATAGAGGATTATAAACCTCATGTAGATGCCAATAAGCACAAGCACATTGTTGGATGTCTTATTTTTTTGTTGTGCAACACTGGACTAGATATCTATTATGTTGTTGGAGTATTGAGTAGGTTCTTCAACAAACAAAAAAAGAAGCCATTGGAATGCAAGTATGTCAAATCCAAGGCTCATTGCAAGCACCTTGGACTTTGGTATCTGTTATACCACATGTGATACTCTTCCAGGCATTGCTATTCAGATTGGGTTTGAGATTGTGATTCTAAAAAGTCTAATTCTAGATAATATTTCAACTAAACTAGTAATTCATGCTCACATGAAAAACATAGAGATCCAATATCATTATATATAGGAACTCACAAAAGAGGCCATTTCAACGAATCTCGTAATTCATGCTCACATAAAAAACATAGAGATCCAATATCATTATATCTAGGAACTCACAAAGAGGAATTGGTGGACTTGGAACCTTTTTTGTAGAAGACTAAAGCACTCATAAAGGAGAAATTCAATAGACATCTTCAATGGATGGGCATATGGTCTAGGCTCATTTGATTCATCATTCAGTAAGAATTGAGGGGGGGCGTAAGACCCAAGCCTACTTAGTTCATCATTGATGTTAGTATAAAGCCTACTTAGTTCATCATTTGTTGTTAGTATATTGTATTGCAAATATCGAAATGCTATGCCCTAATAGACTATAAAAGTAACATTCTCTAGAATATTCCCTAATTGTCTAAGAAATCATTGGTATCTTTTATCTTAGCTAGATTGAAATAAGCTACATATGGCCATAACATGGGTTGTGGCCTCCCATGTCCAACCACCCATGTCTAACCAGCCATGGAAGGCTTTACCTCTCCATTAACCTATTTATAGATTACTTCTTCACTAGCATAGGCATCAAATTGAGTTAGCATACCTCTACCTTGTAATATCCCATCTAGAGTTCTCTAGATCACCATTCAAGCTTTACATTGGAAGTGGAGGACAAGTTGTGATCTAAAATGGAAAAAATTATAAGAACTCGTCCTCCACTTCCATGCATGTAATCCCCTTTTACCATATTCTTTTTCCTTTGAATGACCATTCACCACTTTCCCATTAGATGTTTTGGCTACTTTTTGAGCTTCCTCCACCACTCCCCCTCCCTGCTTTTGTCATCCTTGACATAAATTTTTGTGGGCATTTGAAATGAGCATGGATGATAATGCATAGACGTCGTGTTAGATGTGTTCATTGTAGTGAGATAATCTACACTAGTAAAAAAACTCTAAACAAGTAGCTTTCAAGTTTCTAGAGACTCTTTTGGATCTTAGAATATCTTTTGTGTGTACCCTCGAAAAGAAAAATAATTGATAGACTAAAAGGAAAATGACGTGATTAATGATTGAGTTTGTACATGAGTGACATGTGACCCTCCAAAAAGAGAAAATGGATGGGAAAATAAAAATTAGATGGGTCAAGTGTGAAGGGTGGTGCCTGATTTGAGAAATGAAAGGAATAAAAGTACTTCCCACACTTGAAATATAATAAAAAATATTTGAGAATGTTGGAGAAACTTCAACAAGAAACTAGGAAAGCCTAAAGTCAAAGCAGTCAATGGTCACTCAAAGGACAAAGAAGATGGTAAAATGAGCTCATCAAAAATCTTAAAAAGTTAAATAGATCTCATTTGTTAGGGATACAATCTTTGTGAGAAAAATCATGTAGAGTGAGATTTGTATATCTTCTTGAGCAATAGAGAGCTTCTTTGAGCATTCACTTCTTGCCTACTCGTGAGTGTATGTGCATGCATAAAGATATGCACCTATGTGTGTGTTCATCTCTCTCTTTTTGTAGGTGCATGTACTTCCATCTTGTCATGTATGGTCCTCATACCACTGGTTGGTTAGTCCATGGATATGACGTATTTTTTTGTTTGCATGTGGCCTATGACAATGTGATAATACCCTTTTGGCATCGTTGTGAAGGAAGAGCTTGTCCGTCACATATGATGGTAAGTTTTCACATGAAGTATATGCTTCTAGTGTTATATGCTTGTGTTTTTGATTCATCGTCATCATCATTTGCACTTATATTAGTTAGATATGTAGTATGAGGGTGACAAATAGGCTAAAATTAGGTTTTAGGGTTAGAGTTTAGTAAGGTTCCCCTTCAAGCTCATTTTTTTTTCTCTTCTTCTTCTTCTTCTTCTTCACATTTCTACTTTTTCTACAGTTAATTTTTCTCTTTTCTTTCCCCTCTACAAAATATTGGGGGTTAGTTAGTAGTTCTTGAGGGGTGGAAGCTTCAAGGCTTGAGATTAGATCTCAAAATTTCATATTTTAACCGCTTTGGAAGGCATACAAAAGTCCAATAGTAATGCGGTTGCATTTTGTAAGGAGTGCAATAAGCCTCATTTCATTCATTTTTAACTCGTTAGAGAGCTAGAAAAAGGTGAAGGAAGGGTAATAAAAGAGTTTAGGAGTGTGACAGGCAAAAAATGTAGCTAAGATAGCCAAAAAATGTGACAAAATTAGATAAATTAACTAAGGATTTTTTTCTTAATTTTGAAGTGAGGTTTAACTCAAAGTTTAGATCTACATGCCCAAGAAGGTAGGCAAAAGGTAAAGTAAAGATTTGGAAAGATTTTCAACCCACAGCTCCTCCAAAGAAGAAGTTTAACAGAACTATTGTCTTACGTAATTTAAAAGTGCTCATAATTGAAAAGCGAATGCACTGACAAACCATACAAGCCATAAGAAACATGTATGAAATTTTTGGGAGTTCTTGTAAATTGGTTTTTTGGGTATTTTTCTTGAACAAAAAGTTTATGAGGCGCTTATAACATAATAGAAGTTCAGTTTATAAAAGCATTGCAAAAAATCAGGTAGTTGCCCTTTTGTAGTCGTTGGAAATCAATGAAATAAGAATTAGAATTGGATTTAGAGCGTCGTAAGGCTTCAATAACACTTGCAAGGACAAAAAAATGCAAAAATTTCCATTCTACAAATAATGATTTCCTATTCGAAGCAATCACCTTTCGCATTAGGGGTGTTTTTAAAGTTTTTCTTGAAGTTCTTAATGGTCCAAGAGGTTGAACTAGCATCCTAAGATGGACTCGCAAAGTTCGCCAACCAAAACATTCAGATTCAAATAGCACGATTGATCTAGATTAGGGAAATTTTTGGTGTAATCAAGTTTTTTTTTTGTTCTTGTATTGAACGTTTACTAGTATAAGGGCTTGGTATAGCCTATTAGCCCATCTTTGCAAGGTCATAGAAGGACAAAATTAATATTCGCAAAGTATGATTGGCTTGCCTGGGACAATTTTCCCTGATCATACAAAATCAATGGATCGAAGCTAAAATCTTCTTAATTCCTTAGGGAAGTTCATCCCACCTCAGAAGTACTCAAAACCATCTTGAACTTGTTGAAGTCTAGCACATGACTTCCCTAACCTAGGGTACCTGCTTCCTACAACTTAGTGGCTTCCAAGTAAATTTTGGGCTTTTTTGTGGTCTACGATTTGGGAGAGGAGTGTCTTCCATAGCATACATGGACCACGTTACAATCATGGGTGCAAATCCAATCTTCCCAAGCAATCAGGTGTTGTAGATAGACTAAAAGGACCCATTCTCAAGGATTTTTGCTACGAAAGGGGAGTTACTTTTTTTTCTCCACTCTCCAGATCATTAACAATTTCCTAGTCTATCTAATTGCATAGATATGTTCATATTAATATATTGATTGGAGATAAGGAGAGACTTCAAAAGAACCAAGTAAGTATTATGAAATTCAGTTACAGCTTTAAGTTTTGAGCTACAATTAAGAGAGGAAAGAATCACTACAGTGCATACATTGCTTGCCAAGATTGACTATGTTTGTGTTTGTATGATTCCCAGATCAAGTAAATTAATTAGAACTAATAGAGTGACATGTAGTAGCATCTCTATTGTAAATATTGATATAGGCTCAAATAGCAATGCAATTTATTGTTCGTTGAGTGATTCAAAAAGTGATATCAGAGTAATGACCTCATCAAGATCTAAGGACATATAGAATACTAAGATAGATTGGATGTCAATGCATAACAATAAATACCAAGTTTGATTCACAATCATGCATGCCAATGCATTAGGAGTGGCCGTCTATCGAAGTGATTGTGGACCATCATTTGTGGGACTTGGTGAACTCACATATCTATGTCTCACAAACATAATTATGGTATGACTAGAGGTAGAGTTGCTAGTTGATGAGATGTAAGGCTATTACATGGTTATAATTAAACCTAAACAAAAAATTCCACAAGGGTAGAAGTCCCAAAATATATGGGTCATAATTTAGAGCCACAATAATCTCAAAGTAAAATTGATCCTAATACTTTATCTTTTCTAACAAGGACCATACATGTTAGGAATTTCATTCATTATTGATTATCTCTTGAAGTTTAGTTTGTTGTAGATTCCAAAGAGTCCTTTTAGACTCTAAAAAATCCTATACAAATGTCCTTATCACCTGGAAAGTCATGCGTTTTATGTATTCACATCTAGCTTTACCATCCATGTATGAAGAAAGGAATCGACAATATTATCCATTTGAGGCACATGGCCAACAACATTTTATGAATCATGGCTAGCTAGTATTTTTGAATGGTATTCCCAAGGGAATGTTACCCTGACTCATGGTCCTACAAATCCAAGCACCTTAAATTCCACAATTCCAACCCATCATATTTTCACTATTATAGTACCAATACAAATTATATCCTCACAAACATCAACTATAGTAGCTAAAACAAGCCCAATCTTAGTTGCTCAAATATCTTTAGTCTCTACTTTATTGATCACTATCACATCTGAACCAATGAACGTAGCCACCACATGGAAACTTGTGCCTACTACACATTTTTGGAGAATTCCAATAACCATGCCAATGCTACATATGCCACCACCACCCCAACCTACCCTACCCTAGATGTTACCAAAATGGCCATCTCAAATGCCATATCTCAAGAAACTATTAGGCCAACAAGTGCTCCCCATGCCAAAAGTTCCCACTTCTCAAGACTTGGTAGAACAACAACAAATGCCATAGGTGTAGATTATAACACCTCACTTTGAAAGAAGGCTACACCCTTCCCAAGTGGCAAAATAGATCTAAGAGTACTAGAAGGGACAAGGTGATCCTTGTGCACTCAATCTAAAGTCATACAAGTGATGTGAGTTGAGAATGCATGTCATTTGATTATTTTATGTAGTACAATGCCTTTGGACTCACCTTGATAGAAACTACCCTGACATGGTTCCAACCTATAAGCATACATAATGTCCAAAACATAGATCAACTCATAAGATCTTTCATAGTCGAATTTGCTAATACATGAGTAAGGCATGCCACCTCATCAATGATTAAAGCTTCAAACAAGAAGCAATTGAGGATCTTTGATTAGTTTTTCATCACCACAAGAAATACATAGCACAATGCTCAACATGGGATCTCCCATCAAAAGCCAAATTGATTGCATATTTTCTTGATGGCTTGCGGAGTACTTAGTCACATAATTCAACATATTTAATGGGTCTTACCAACTTGGAAGGGTGCATACAAAACTGGATTGATGTCGAAGATGACTTCGTTAATTCTATTCAAGTCTTCTTGCTAGCCATAGACTCGACTCCAAGCATGAAATTGATTTCCTCATATATAGAGGAAATAGGTGAGGATATTCCTAAAAGCTCAACTAGAAGATTTTAGGCCTCAAACTAGAAAATTCTTTGAATGCTGAAAAGATCATCCATTGTATGCATGTAATAGAATACCACCTCCTCTTGCAGAAAGAAAATTGCAATATTGGGAAATCGAGAAGAAGTGGACCAATCGATCATCGCAATATATAAAGATCAGTACATAAGGAAAAACCTAATGTATGTGAATGAGTGAGCTGGCAAGGAACAAATGTGCCATCACTCTCAGTAGATAAATCTAATAAAGCTCAATGAAGTATCCCTGACATATACCGGCGTGACCACTATACATGTCAGAGAAACAAAAAACTGGTACGTGTCATCTTGGATCATCACATGTTGAGCTTGATATCTCAACACTCCCCCTCAAGCTCAATGCCATATACTGTAATCCAAGCATCTCCCGAAACTTCTTCAACTTCTCAGCTCCAAGTGCTTTGGTGAAAATATCAGCAACTTGCTCATTTGTTCTCACATAAACAAGATCAATATCACCTACTAATACCTTCTCTCTGATGAAGTGATAATGTACCTTGATATGCTTTGTTCTAGCATGGAAAATAGGATTCCGTGCTAACTATATGCTGCTAAGATTATCACAATAAATAGTGATAGGCTTTCCCACTTCCACATCTAAATGTGCAAGTAGCATTTCTAGCCATGATGCCTCACATGCTGCCATTGCAACACCTCTATACTCAGCCTCTGTACTCGACAAAGCAATGGTGGGTTGCCTCTGGCTGCTCCATGTAACAGTTGCACTCCCAAGTGAGAATAGAAAACCACTAGTAGATCTTCTATCTGGAATGCTACCAGCCTAATCTGCATCAGTGTATCCATAAACCTGCAAATCTACACTAGCCTCATAAAACAATGCATAATCCAAAGTAGCACTCACATAACGTAGAGTGCACCTAAGAGCATCCAAATGTGGCTTCTTGGGAACTTGCATAAACTAACTTTCAAGTCCAACAGTATAACTTACATCGGGCCTTGTAATTTTGAGATATATAGGACTTCCCACAATTTTCCTGTACACAGTAGCATTTTCCAATATTTCACATGATGTGGTATCCAACTTCAAATTCTGATCTAATGGCATAGAAATTGGCTTACAATCAGCCATACCATACTTTTGCAGCATATTCATGGCATATTGCCTTTGCGACATCCATATACCTGTTTTTGTATGTATAAACTCAATGCCCAAGAAATAGTGCAGCACACCAAGATCTTTCATGTCAAATTCCTGCATAAGAAGTTGCCTTACCTCTTTGATGCTTCCTTCATCATCACCACTTACAATCAGGTCATCAACATAAATAGCCACAATAGTGATGCCATCATCAGCCTTCCTTGCATATAGTGAGTGATCTGCATCACACATAGAAAACCCAATGTTGGTTAAGTAATCAGCAATCCTTGCATGCTATGCACGAGGGGCTTGCTTCAGCCCATACAAAGCCTTTTGCAACTTGCAAACATATTCTGGATGCTTTGAATCTCCATATCCTTGTGGCTAGTCCATATATACTTCTTCCTGTAACTCACCATGTAGGAAAGCATTCTTCACATCCATCTGATGCAAAGTCCATCTTTTTGCTATAGCTAATGCACTAAGTGTTCTAACAGTAGACATTTTAGCTAGAGGGCTAAATGTTTCCTCATAATCAATCCCATATATGGAACTAGCTTCCATGTATCATTTCCATAAAGTGCATCCATCTCCTCATCCATAGCTTTTTTCCAATCTGCAATTCCAATTTCATCTTCAAGGCAAGAAGGTTCAGGATCTTGTATTACCTTTGTCATGCAGGCACAATGACGAGCCATATAACTAGCATACGTCAATCGTTGCACTGAATTCCGCATCCACCTAGATGTTGTTGGTCTTGGGTCACTTCTCCTTGTATCATTTGCATGTGCCCTTCTTACTCCTGGAGTCTTCATAGAGGGTAGTCCAAGTCCTCATCAAGAATCTTTTCTGAACCGCTTGAATCTCCATCAACATCTTCAAAACCTGCACATGTTTTATGATATGCAAAAAGCTTTTATTTACCTTTCTTGGATGTATTTGATGAATTTGCTAGACTAAAATTTCCACGCAATCTTCCACTCCATGGATTTGAGTTGGAACTATTGCTTGGTGATGCATCTGGTCCACTTAAAACTTGAGATTCTGCACTTGGTTTTTCAACATTTTCTTTTTCATTTGGTTCAAGATTGTCCTTCTTTGGCATCTGCATAGAAGCTTGACATTTCATCAAATACCACATCTCTCCTCACCTTTACCTATCGTGTGAGTGGGTTATAACATTTATATCCCTTTTGCTCGAGGGAGTATCCAATGAAGACACACTTTTCTACTTTTGGATCAAGCTTCATCCTCAATTCATCTGGGACATGTACATATGCAATACAACCAAAAACTTTAAGATGTGATAAGTTTGGCTTTTTACCTGTAGACTTCTCTTCAGGTGTAACTTGATGTACAACAGTAATCGGAGTTCTGTTCATGATGTGTACAGCAGTATGCATAGCTTCTGCCCAATAACAATGAGGCATATTCTTCTCAACCATCAAGGCTCTTGCTATTTGTGCAATATGTCTATTTTTGCGTTCAGCAACACCATTCTATTGTGGTGTGTACCTGCATGAAAACTGATGCTGAATTCCATGAATTTTTAGAAAATTGCTGAACTTGTTTGTCATTTATTCACCTCCTCCATCAGATCTTAATGTCTGAATGCACTTCCCTGTCTGCTTTTCCACCATAGCTTTAAAATTTTGGAAGTGAGTGACCACCTCGCTCTTCTCTTTCATGAAATATACCCATACTTTGCGTGTATGGTCATCAATGAAAGTAACATAAAACCTTCAACCGCCCATAGATGTGGTCTTTGCTGGATCCCAAACATCTGTATGTACTACTTCTAGTACATTCTCACTAACATGCTTGTCATGTGGAAATGATGCTCTTGATTGTTTACCAAATTGACATGCTACACATACCTTTTGCATTTCTGCAACTTTGAAATTTGGTAGTCCATGGACAATCTCCTTTGAGTGCATCAATTTCAGTCTTTGCAAGTTTGCATGTCCAATCCGATTGTGCCACATCTCTATATCTGTAATAACTCCTGCACCTTTTGCAAACATGGGTGCATTCATTTCAAGAATCTTCACATTTATGGTGAACATCCTACCCACTTTGTTTCCTTTGGCAACCCATCATCTTGCTTGTACTCTTCTACATATAATCCATCAGCATTGAACCTAACTTGTAATCTCTGGTCAAACATTTGTCTAATAGAAACCAGATTCTTTGTTATATTTGGAACATGGAGCACATCAGCAAGATGTTTTACCTTTCCATCCTCCATTGATAGTGCTATGTTTCGTGTATGCTCAATAGGATGTGACGTGTCATCACCTGTTTCTTTATATCCAGGAACTGGCAATTTTTGCAAAGTACTAAACCATTCTGCATGACTGGTCATGTGATTTGAAGCACTTGAATCAACATACTAGACATTATCATTTGATTTTGAAACACCAGTAGACATCGTATTCATCATGTGATGTTGAACCATGAACAGCTTCTCAGATTCATCTGCACTTATGGATGCATAGTTATTCTGCTACCTTCTGTTATTTTGATTCTTCAACCTGCAATCACATTCAAAGTGTCCAGGTTTACCAGAATTCCTGTTGGAATTTGGGGCCCCAAGATCGTTCCAAACTAAAACCTTTTGAACATACACAACTTAATTAACCAAGATGATATGTGAGATAGAGAAGGATAGAGATCTTGACACAAGATTAGAGAACGTACGTTGGATGCTTACTCACTAAAAAATAGATGTCCAAATTACAACATGGGAGTACTACTCAACCATAATGAAAGAATATCCAAGAAGATGATGATACAAATTTTAGATTATGTTGAAATAATCTAAGTGTGTGAAGTGTATGAGTAATGAAGCTAAGCTTATTCTCACAAAATAGTGTAACAAAATTGTATATCAACTCTGCAACATTCTTACTAGAAGGAACATAAACAAGCTCAATGTGCTGCTTAGCTATCTGCTCTCAAATATAGTGGTAGTGTACCTCTATATGCTTTGTCCTTGCATGATGCACTGGATTCTTTGCTATAGCTATAGCACTCTAGCTATTTGAAAATATCTGAATGGGTTCATGTACTCTTACATCAAGGTAACTGAAAATCTTCTGCAACCATACTGACTCTAGAGTAGTTGTAAATGTTGCACAATATTTAGCTTCACACGATGAAGTGACAATAGTGGGTTGTCTCTTCGAAAGCCATGAAATAAGACAATCTCCAAGATAAAAACAAAATCCGCTAGTACTTCTTCTTGTGTCTCTATCACCTGCCCAATCAAAATCTAAAAATCCTTTTAGTAACAAATGTGTAGATTTTGAAAATACCATAGCAAAATTTGAAGTTCCCTTCAAATATCAAAAGATCCGCTTTACTGCTTTCCAATGTAACACTGTCGGATTCTGCATGAAGCTTGATACTTGAGAAACTGCAAATTGTATATCAAGACGTATATTACAAAGATATATCAAGCAACAAACTGCTTGACTATATAGAGTAGCATCAAATGGCTCTGCACCTGCTACCATTTGATCCATAGGTGTTTGCATAGGTTTAGAATCACTCATCTGAAACCTCTCCAAAAGTTTCTCAATGTACTTTTGCTGTGTCATATAGATACACTCATCTTGAAACAGAAACTGAATCCCAAGATAATAATGTAAAATGCCTAAATCATTTACATCAAATGTTTGCTTCAATTTTTCTTTGAACATCTACAAATTTGTATCTCTGGGATCTATGACTATAATATCATCCACATAATGATTGCTATAATCATCATACCTGTTTCAGTTTTAACATAAAGAGTTGGAGCTACATCTGAGCTATGGAAACCAATGGTCAAAAGATATGTTTGTATCTTTTCATACCATTCTCTAGGTGCCTGCTTCAATCCATATAAAGCTTTTATAAGCTTACACACTAAGTGTTCTTTACCTGTCTCTTCAAAACCTTCTGCCTGCGGAATATACACATCCTCATGTAAATCACCATTTAGAAAAGCAGCCTTAATGTCAAGTTGATATATATGCCAACCAAAATGTGCTGCTAGAGCAAGTATTGACCTAATAAGAGTTATCCTAGACGTAGGAGCGAATGTCTCATCATAATCAATACCTTTTTGTTGTGCATATCCTTTGACAACCAACATTGCTTGGTATCTATCAATAGTACCATCTACTTTCCTTTTACTTTGAAGATCCATTTTACACCTATAGCCTTCTTTCCCTCTGGTAACTCACATAGCTCCCAAAATATCATGAATCTCAAAGTCTTGAGCAAAACTTACATGATCTCTTTGTTGTTGCTGTCTAGTCTGACTTCTTGTTTTTATATGATCTTGTTGTTGTTGTCTAGTCTGACTCCTTGTTCTTTGAGTAAACGTTTTTATACCACTATCTTTCCAAGTTTGATATAACCAAGTAGGTGTATCCTTAAATAGTGGTGAAACTCTTTCTGAACCTTCAGTTTCCAGAGGTTCTGGAACTTGTCCTGTCGAGGTACTAGGACTTTCTAGAACTCTAACTTCTTCCATTCTGGAATCAAAGTCTCTTGTGGAACTGAATCTGTAGAAGGTTGTGAAATTCCTCTTTCTTCAAGTCTTTCTTGAATCCTAGGAATTTTAACTCCCTCCTGATATGGCTGAACATGTACATCCAGAACCTTTCTAAAAAATCCATGGTCATTTTCACTAATGAACTCTCGAATTTCTGGTTCTTTATCATAAACCTTAGTTTCACCAATATAAGCATTACATGAAAGAATAACTTCACCTCTCTCTAGAACATAAAACTTGTATCCTTTACTCTCAACATGATATCCAATGAAAACAACTTTCTTTGCCTTTACATCTAGTTTTCCTCGGTCCTTTTTCTCAACGTGCACATAAGAAAGTGAAACGCAATAAAATAACTCACATTAGGTTTTCTACCATAATAAGATTCATAAGGTGTGATTACCTTTAAAGCTTTTGTAGATGACCTGTTCAAAATGTGGTTAGCTCTATGTACTGCATCAAACCAGAATTCCGGTGAAAGCCTCTTGGATGCCATCATGCTCCGCATCATCTCAACAAGTACTCTATTCTTTCTTTCTGCAACACCGTTCTGTTGAGGAGTATAAGCAATAGTAAGGTGTCGAGTAATACCTTTCTCATTAAGAAATGTCTGGAACTCTTTTGACAAGTATTCTCCACCTCTATCACTTCTGAGAATCTGGATAGTTTCTTGACTTTCATTTTCAACCATAGCTACAAACTTCTTGAACATAGGAAAGACATCTGACTTCAACTTAAGACCATAGATCCATGAATATCTTGTAAAATCATCAACGAATAGGAAAAAATACCTAAAACCTTGAATAGAGCTCTCATAGGTCCATTCACATCTGAATGAATAATCTGCAATTTCCTGCTAGCTGTAATATGAACATGTTTCTTGAAAGGTAGTTGATGCATCTTACCTACAAGACAACCTTCACATATATCTGAATCATTTGGTGGCTTGAATGAGGGTAAACTCTCAACCATACCTCTGTCTTTGATACTCTTGAGAGCTCCAAAACTAATATGTCCAAATCTTTCATGCCATATCTTCATATCTTCCACAGGTGATGAAGATTTGACTGCATATGCCTGATTGATTTTTGACCAAACAAAGATCCCTCCTCTATGCTCACCTTGTAATATACACTTGTCGTTTTTGTGTGATAAGATCTTACAAAGATCTTTTTCAAATACACCTTTATAACCATCACTTAAAAATGCAGATATAGATAACAGATTCTTCTTCATGTCAGGTACATAAAGAACATTTGAAATCTAAAAATTACCACATTCTCTTGACTTTAGGGTTACCGTACCTATTCCCACAACATCCAAATCATTGCCATCTACAATAGTAACTCTTCTACCTCAAGAATAGGAAAGAGAAGAAAACACATCTCTGCAACTTGTCATATGCTTTGTAGCACCTGAGTCAAATATCCAAGGACTTGCTGAAAGAACTTGTAAAGCTGCATGATCAAAAGCTACTTCCTCAATAGTGATACAGGCATAAGAACCACCTTGAGATTTCCCTTTTTTATCATCTTCTACAACATTACCTGATGCCTTTTTCTTTTTTGCTGCAATCCTTTTATAACATGCTGACTTAAAATGTCCAGGTTTTTTGCAGTAAAAACATATTACTTCCTTCTTCTTAGAAGACTTCTCTTTAGATGTAGTAGATACAGAATCTGAAGTAGAAGGTGAAAGGGACCTACTTTCCTTTATGGATTGTTTTACCTTCTTATGCTTCTTCTTCTTTTTCCCCTTTGATGAAGATAAAAGTGCTTCTTCATTCTCTTCCATTCCTTTCAACTGATCTTCATCTTGAAGTAACAAGAATCCTAATTCTTCAAATGTAACCTCTCTATCTCTTGTGGTAAGGGTAAGAGTGGTTATGAAAGATCGATATGAGATAGGAAGTGAGTTAATTAGCATATTTACCATTTCTTCATCAGATATCTCAACTCCTACATTTAGAAGTTGATCTCTCAAGTCAACGAGTCTCGTAATGTGGGTTTGAATTGACTCATTAGCCTTCATCCTTGTATTTACTAGTTCTCTCCTCAAGTGAGCTTTCCTAGCAGGATTTCTGCTATGAAAAAGATCCTCAATCTTCAACCAAGCTTGTCTAGGACTTCTGCAAGATCTGACCTATGGTAGAATATGCTTTTTGACACTCATTGCTATAAATGAAAGTGCTAAAGCATCTCTACCATCCCACCTTGCCTGATCTTCAGTAGGAGGAACTGTAGGTAAAGACCTACCTGTGACTCTAGATTTCAAAGTGGTTACCTCTTCTTCAGTTGCTTCTGTAATAGTAATTCCAGTACCTCTTGAAGTTGTTGTAGCTCCTTCTTCACCTTCTCGTCTGGGTCTTGTTAAGGATCCATTGACAATACTCCATAAATCCTTTGTCACTAAAATATTCATCATCATGAAATTCCACATCGGATAATTTCAAGAACCATCTAACTTGTCCTCAATCTCAATTCTTATCTCACTCATGTTTAATTAAGTGTGTATGTCAATTATGCTCTGATACCAAGTGTTGGAATTTGGGGCCCTAGGATCGTTCCAAAATAAAACCTTTTGAACATACACAACTTAATTAACCAAGATGATATGTGAGATAGAGAAGGATAGAGATCTTGAGACAAGATTAGAGAACATAAACTGGATGCTTACTCACTAAAAAATAGATGTCCAAATTACAACATGGGAGTACTACTCAACCATATAAAGTGATGCACTCACTAATGGAAGAATATCCAAGAAGATGATGATACAAATTTTAGATTATGTTGAAATAATCTAAGTGTGTGAAGTGTATGAGCAACGAAGCTAACCTTATTCTCACAAAATAGTGTAACAAAATTGTAAACAACCCTTATTTTGAGATTAGGGTAGAGAAACCCTAAAAACAAAATATAAGGTTAACTCACAAAAGATAGTTACCACCACCTTGTAGAAGACTTCTTGCTCTAAGAGAATAGCCTCTCCTTCACCAAAACTCCACCTCCTCAAGAGTGTGTGACCACTCTCTCTTCAAGAAGACCTTCAAAATCTAGCTTGAAATCTTTGAGTGAGTGATCCATAATGAGCCAAGCCTCTTGTTTTATAGTATTGAAGTACCTTCCAAAAGCACACCTTTGTAAAAGCACTACGATCGTTTTATGTAAAAACACTACGAACAAATATATCGTGAAAACGGCATTCTACTTGTGTGTTTTTCCACAAAAAAAAACTTTGTTCATGCTGTCATCGTAAGGTTTTGAACCCACATCGTTGGTTTGAGAGCACTTTGCCTTATCCATGCTGCCAACGTGCTTTTGATGTAAAAGATGCTGAAGGAATATTTACTATAGTTAGTTTGCTATAATTTTTGGACCAATGAAGACATTGCTTCCAAAAATTCCAACATCCTTTATTGTCATTACCTGAATAATTTCTTTGGAAATTTCTACGGCCTCTTTGGCTCCCCCTGCCTCTAAACTGTCCTCTTCCTCCTACATGATTTTGTTGTTGACTTTGGTCTTGGTTACTATTTCCTCTTCCACTTCCAAAACCTCTACCTCTGCCTCTTCATCTACCAGAGTAGAATACCTGCTTAGAACTAGATTTTCCTTGGGAGTTTGAATCCTCACCAAGATTCTTTTCTTCAATAATCAGCATAGATACGAGATCAACAAAATTTAGAATATTTTTCCTAGTATGTATAGAAGTTCTGAACTGCTTATATGTAGCTCCTAAACCATGAAGACACACTTCCACCTTATCATCATCATCTACATTCACGCCAATAGATGCAAGTGACTCACATATGCTTTTGATTTTCAAGGTGTAGTCACTTACGGACATGCTCTTCTTCTCCAATGTATGCAGCTCGTTCTTGAGTTGCAATTTCCGTGCCTTTGTATTGCTCTCATACAATGTGACCAAACTATTACAAGCCTCTTTTGGAGTCTTGGCATCTTGTATGTGTCCAATCATGTTATCCTGTATGCTAATAGATAGCCAGTACATTACCTTTTTTGCTCTTTGATTCCATTTCTCATATGCTCTTACATGATCTACAGTTTGATTCCTTTCTAGTAACTACGGAGCATTTTCATTCTCTCCTTCGATGTACTTTTAGTAGCCTTTTCCCATCAAGAAATTTGTCATTCTGAATCTCCAAGCATGGAAGTTGTTCTTGTCCAGCTTATCACTCATAAGCTAACTCATTCAATCTACGTTTGCCATTTCTGTATCAATTCACAACACTGCAAAACACTACAAGCAGCACTTGTGCTTGAACATTGTAGCACTATGACGTGACAATTTGATCTCAGAAAAACATAGTTTTTGTGTATCAACAGTACACGGAATCACTTGAAATTCTGGATTTGGAATATACGAGTGTTTCTGAACACAACACAAGTTACAGTTTCTAAAACAAACCTAGTTTTTCTACAGGCCCCACTTTGCAGGCTCGAAACAGAGGTCGAGATGGCTTTGAAACTTCGATCTGACAAAAACAAGTGACCTAAAGGGATAACTCTTAAAAATATTTTGAGGTCTTCTAGCTTCACGCAGATTTTCGTAGCAAATGGAGGTCGTTTGTGAATCACATTTTCTCCATGCCTTGCTACGTACTCTTCACCGTTGCCTTCTCCACGAGCTCTCTACAGCCACGCTCGCTCCAATACCATGTCACAAGGAAGGAGATAAGGAAGAGAGGTCTCACACACACTCTCACTCTCAAGGAGAAGCACACACACAGATTGAGGCAAGGAAGAAGATCTTCTTCTTCTTCTTCTTCTTCTTCTATTACATAAAAAGGAATGTACAAGAATGACCTAAAAAACAAGAATACAACAAGTGCAATATATAAAGATCAGTACATGAGGAAAACCCTAATGTTCGCAAATGAGTGAGCTATCAAGGAACAAATGTGCCATCACTCTCGGTAGATAAATCTTTCTAGAACACAACTAACTCCTATGTTATCGCAATCATGGACACTCTTCCACCACTTCCATTTCCTTTATAGTATTTGATACACATAACTTATACAACAATGAACATTATCATCATTCGAAAGACTGTAACTTTCATCAATGTATAACCAAAATTCATTGTATGGTTATTTACTTATTTAACATCAAATACTTAACTGACGTGGACAAGTACAACCCAAAATTAGACTTCAACTTAGAATATATGTCAAAATGGAGCGGTTCGGTTGCTACGCCACATGGAGTTCAGAAAGGACCTGCCATGCATCTTCTTTGCTGCTAAGCAACACGAACACAACTCTTTTCATATTAATCATTCAAAAGGTTACACCGTTCAAGCCCGTTTACGGTGCTTCATCAACATAATTACATAAATATTATGAATAATACATAAACCATCCAACGGCCTAACACTGGCATGCACGGTGGACTCGAACCCTAAATATATGCTAATCTTCATCAACATATCCTTGTATGTACATGGTTCGGGCATCTTCAAACCTTCGTTTAATCTTTTTCTATAGAGCCTTTAGCAACTCTTGTACATGCATAGGATCTAATAATTGAGCTTCAGGGCTTGCATAACTAGAAGCAGTCACTTGCGAAAGTATTTGTTGACTTTGGTTTTGCAAAAAGGCTTCCTACAAAAAGAAATTATTTTTGAGTGCAACTTGAATTGGCTCTTGGTGATCCGAGTGTCAACTCTCTGTAGTTGATCCTATTGTAAGTCGAGTTGCTTCTCCATTCAATCCATCTGTTGAGATTGAAATTGAATCATTTTGAAATAAGCCTGACACTCTTTTAGTGTGGCTTTCAATTCCTTCCTCAATTGTAGCTTTCAGCCAATTTCATTATTTAACTCTTGCACCCTCTACAACAACTCTTCCTTGGTCATGGCTGACTTTGTTTCCCATTGAGTTGCTTTAGAATGAAGAGTAGTGCAAGTCTGCTCCAGATCACCAACTTGAGCGGATGTAGCTTCCAAAACTTTACTCATGCTGTCGAGAGCAGCATCCTTCTCTACCAAGGCTTGCCATAACTGCAGGATTTCAGCCTCATGTGAAGAGATCTAGCTCTGGAGATGAGCTTCACTGGAACAAAGACTAATAAGCTCCTCTTGGAGAGGGGCAATATCTGCTTCCAGTACATCCATTTTATGTTGGAGATCTTGAGTAAGTGCTTGCTTTTTGGCAAGCATCTGTGATTGGAACACATCTGAAGCTTGAACCAGATATCGACCAATAGTAGCCAGATGTTGGAGGGAAGGGGGAAAAGATAAGGAGACCGCAAAGGAGGGGGGGACGGCTACCAAAGTTGATGGAGACTGCACCAAATCCAATAATCTCAGTGGGGAATAATCAAGAGATTCGGATGGGGTTTCAATGGAAGAAGTAGTGAAAGAAGAGGCAGGAAGAGGTGAAGTAATGGGCGTAGAGGAAATGATTGGAATGAGAGGCTGAGGTGGAGTAGGTGGAGAAGAGGGAGAGGGTGGAAGGGGTTCTGTATTCACTTCTGGCTCATGGACGAGTGGAGAGGCGAGTCGAGAAGGTAGTTCCTCAATGAGCAAGGGGACGATTTCATGGACTATAGCAGAGAGGGGGGTGAGTGGAGAACCAGAAGGGGTGGTAACAAATGCAACCACGTCCTGATTGACACCTTCCTCAGCCGTCAAGGGAGCAACAACCTCCTTCTCGGAAAGGTAAATGCTAGTAGAGACTCAAATAGATGATGCACTCGAGGCCGAAGAAGAGGTTAAGGCCACGCGACACCATTTATGTGGAAAACACAACAAGACCTCGTCTTCCTCATCTGTCTCATCCATATGAGAAGACGTCACCATAGGAAGAAGGGAAGGGCCGGGAACAACAATGTCAGCCACAACAAGTACAAGAAAGGAAAATAGTTAGGGAAGTCGAGTGTGCGGAAATTCACCCTTTGCCAATTGTTTAACCACTACCTCACATTCCTTGTGAATGTGACAAAAATACAATATTGCCCAATTGATGGGCTCATAGGAGGCCACATCAATGACCCACTTTGTGTTCTAATTGGAGTGCCATAGTGATTACTACATCAAGGGTCATTCCGCCCACACACTGAATAATCATTACCTGTTTCATTTGGGAATTCAAACCATTGATAAACCATTGGATTATAACGACACCCAGTAAATTAGCATGAGCCGGTGGTAGTCGCTGTAAGTGAGTATGGAACAGGGTTGCATATTCCTGTACACTCTGATGTGGCTTTTGTCTGTCATTTTTTAGGTAATCAAAGATCTCCACCGCAATTTTATTTAACCAAAAGTGCTGTAAGAAAGTGTTCTTCACCTCATCATAAAGTCTGAAATGATTAATATTATACTCCGTCAACAACTGAGCTCCTTCATTTACCAAAGTAGATTGGAAGATGATGGACTTATATGCCAGGTCCGTTAGATTGTTGAAGACTGCATAGTTAATCTCAAAAGTCCATACATGTGCATCCGGGTCATCACCAGGGAAACCTCCAAACTTTGCGTAGGTGATCCCCATAGTGAAGGGTCTCCAGTGGCTACCCTACTACTACTGTTGTTGTTGGTAATGTTGTTGTTGTTGTTGTTGTTGCTATTGGTGTTCTATTGTTGTTGTTGTTGGTGTTGTTGTTGTTGTTGTTGATGTTGTTGTTGTTGATAATCTTCCATATCATCAAGATGAAGGTCTACCGGTTCTTCAGATTGTTGTGCCTCAAAAGTTTTTATAGGCTGACCTATCACATAGCTATCCAGTGACCCCTCCAAAGATAGCAACATGCTGGTATGTTCTAATCCTTTTGGTGTACGGTTGGGCACCAATCCCTCTAGAAATGTGATTTTGAAGAAATGTGTAGGGTCCAACTCTCTTGACAAATAATCAACAATTGAAACTCGCTAGGTACTCCCCAAATTAGAGAATTCATCTTGCACCAATTGCTTAATAGACACTTTTGGTTCAGAGTTAGAATCCATAATTTGCTCAAGAATTCCCACAAGTTGATTAGTTCCTTCACTACGGTTTCTGGTCACTTTTGCACCCACCAAACCCTCATCAGACTCGGTAGTGTCACTGAACACTAAACCATTGCCACCGGACTTTGCTGCATATTTTGAACCTCCACCAAAAGGCACCCTACTATCACCGAGCTCAGTACCGAAACCACTTATTGTATTTTCACAAAATCATATTGGACTCAATTCCAGTATGCTCTACAACCCAAAAATAAGGAAATGTTGTGGTGCAATCCCAGTTGTTTGTATCGCGCCTCCTCCCTCAAATGACTAGCCTTCACTATCACTATGTGGGGGTGTTTCAAATGCACTGTTCACCTTCCAAGGGTGTCTATCATTCTGGTACTTTGGGTAACTTTCATCGGAATGTGTTACAAGCATGAATTGTGAAATTTGTTCTATAGGGATTCATACGAAACCATTCTGTGAAGTAAATCTTATACTTAAATTCCAAGCCCCATGGCTGGTGCTATTGTTAATGGTTCTCTCTTTATTCCACCTAGATCGGTTCCAGCAAAATAGGAATAACAGAGATTTCTCCTACAGGGTTCTTGGGTTGGACAGGGGTCTCTTGAAACAGAGACCCTATAATACTTTTCCCCACACCTTTATAGAACTTCCATCCCTATCGTTCCACACAAAATACTATCTATAATGTTACTGAACTCGATTTTAAGCTTACACAACCGTATTCAACTTCTGGAATGCAACTAACTCCTATGCCATCCTTGTCATGGACACTCTTCCACCACTTCCATTTCCTTCACAGTAGTCAATACACAAACTTATACAACAATGAACATTATCATCATTCAAAAGAGTATAACTTTTATCAACGTTTAGCCAAAATTTACTGTATGGTTATTTACTTCATTTAACATGAAATACTTAACTGACACAGATGAGTATAGCCTCAAATCAGACTTCAACTCATAATATAAGTTAAAATGGAGTGGTTCAGTTGCTATGCCATGTATATTCCGGCAAGGACCTGTCGTGCATCTTCTTCGCTCCTAAGCGACACGAACACAAATCTTTTCATATCAATCATTCAAAAGGTTACATCGTTCCAGCCCTTTTACGTCGCTTCATCAACATAATTACAGAAATTTTATGAATAATACATAAACCATACGGCAGCCTAACACATAGCCTAAACCTTCTTTCTCAAAGTTCCAAACATGAAATGATTTAGGAATAAGTGACTTACCTCTTAAAGAGTTACCATGTCCAAAATCATGAGCTAAAAATGCACTTCTAGTCTTTAGCCTCATACATTAGAGATGAAAAAGTATTTTATGAGTGCAAGAAGAAAAAATCATTGAAGTTAGGACACCTATCTTAAAGACACCCTAAAGATAGAGAGTTGCACATTCATGAAATCCCTCTTGATAACATTGGTGACTATAGTGAGGGGATGAGGGTAGCACATTACCATCGATTAAATATAATGGTGTGACTAGCAAGGCTATTGTATATTTAAACACATGCAGAGCAATTGCTACCTAGAAGATATGGGAAACATTGGGTAAAAAACACTACACCTAGCTAGAATTCATCCACAATTAGCTAATAGACACATAGAGAGACCCTTAGGCCTCTTGGAAAATGTTTTCTTGACCATCTATGACATGGAATTTGAGCAAACCATTGCCATTTCAAAATTTGGCAAGGAAGCCAAGTACAAACTACTCTTAGGACGGCCATTCTGAGATAGATGAAAAAGGTTCAAGTTTGGGGAGGTAATGCAATTTACATCTAGCATAATGGCATAGCTACCAAGATCATCCTATAAAACAACGCTTCCATAGATGTGACACATCTCGAATGGTTTTCAATACATGATGATGAGGACAAAATCTTTATAAAGAGTGGAACTTTGGGTCAACAATCTTGGATATAAGAACACATTGATCATTGGTCATGTCAAGCATGAAATCTAAGACTAAGTCAACTACCACAATGATCAATTGAGGATTCTTATTATGTACCCGCCTGCATCTTTTGGGTTGGCCACAAACTCTAGGAGCCATCAAGGTAGCAACAAATCAAAAAACATTGATACACCATTGTGAAAAAAAAATGCCTATCACGGAGATTAATTTCTAGTCTACATGGTGGATCTCATTGGATTAGACCCAATTTGCAATGTGTTTCTATCTTGTGAAGTGGTACCACATACACAAAACTATTCTAGATGAAACATTAGTCACTATCCTAGTTCGTACATGTACAGACTCTATGACAATGAAGGAGATCACCTAAATGCTATGGGGACCCTTGAACTTCTTTTTGTCGTTCTTCTTTTTGTGTCCATCTTTTGAAGAGTCTTCTTTGCCTCCTTTGGCATTTGCTATGAATGCAACATCTCCTTTGCTTCCACCACTCCTTGCCTTGAGCCACAACTCCTCCTCCATGAGTAGGGCACTAAATTCTTCAAAAGTTACTGGTTCAGTATTAAGAGCAGCTACCAAACCATCAAACTTAGGTGGATAGATTTGAAGATAATGCCGAGCTAGATCCTCACTTGACTTTTGTACACTTGCACCTGCCATTTGATCTCGTAGATTCTTTATGCGAGTGATAAACACCTCTACGGTCTCCCCATCAACAAACCTTTCTGTTGCTAGCTAATTCTCCAAGTTCTGAGTCCGTGTCTGATTACAAGTTTCATATTGATTTCTTAATATGTTTCATGCCTCACACGCCTTGGTAGTATGCTGAATGAGAGTCAAAACACAATGAATAGTACTTGTAACTCAAGCACAGAGTGCATCTGTGTTTCTACGTTTCCAAGCACATAGAAGATTAGCATGATGAGGAATCATTCAACGAGGATTATTTGGATCAGGTGTTTCTTGGGGCTCATGATCAGTCCCAAGAACAATCTCCAAAAGCTCATATGAATCAAGGATAGAAGTGATTTTAAACTTCCGCAAGGTGTAGTTCTTACCATCATGTTTACCTTTCATGAAGGTTGGTGGTCATATCCACAATGTTGGGATGACGAACATCATTGCTGCTCTTGTCTATGCTCCACCTACTCCTATTGACGAACCACATTGATTTCGAGTTGTAGATGATGACATACTGCTTAACATCTTCTCCCTTGCATTGTTGAAACCTCTGTAACCTCTAGGTTTTTACTTCTACACCATTCAGAGCCTCCTGAGCTCTCATACCATGCAAGAAAATAATAGCACAGTGGAACAGTGCAGACAAAGAAAGATGCAGAATGAGAGAGAGAGAGAGAGGGAACTCAAATTCTTAGATTGCTAAGAATAATGCAGTTAAAATGATGGTGTTTTCCACCCATGCGCTTCTAATGTGGAGCTAAGATGGTGATCCAGGCAAACTCGAGATGAAGGGCTTAATAATGCTTGATGTTATGTAAAGCTCAACCTAGACCATGCTTATGTAGCTTTTACAAGGGGACTCAATATAGATAAACGTAGTCGGGAGATACAAATAGTCAGCAAAATATACAATCCGACAATATCTCCCAATGGCTAGGAAATTTATGCCCTAACTAACCTAATGGCTAGGCTCACAAAGATCATCTATAACCATCAATGATCACACATAGAACTCATCTAATTTAAGATTTAGGGTTCCACAAATGTCCGGAATCTCACAATGGCTTCTCGTCATAATGGGGGCCTTACAACTTAGAGCACCATGGATCATTTGTGATGACTTGAGGGTGGGGTATTGAGTATATATAACAAAATCAAGCATCTAAAGAATGAAAGAGATTACCTAAATGCTATGGGGACCCTAATTGGTGGTTCAAGCATGGATGCGCCAACAAGAGATATTTTTAATATCCATAAACAAGAGACTTTAAGTGAGTGACCTAGTGTCCCTAGCAATAAGTCAATGAGGGCAATAGGTTTTGAAGGTCCCAATCATTTCAGAAAATCTAAAGTTGAGGAATGCAAAATCATTGCTATCATGCCTAACTACAAAAAGAAGATCAAAGGAAGTTACGAAAACGAATAAGCTATGAAAAAATGGTCATAAAAATGAATAGAGATTCTCTTCAATAACAAATGACTTATGTACTTGTGAGGAAGAAGATCTCATGTACTCTTATGAGAGTATCGAGTTATCTTTGAATATGTGATTTTGATGCATATGTATTGTCATGCGTGTTTTGGTTGTCGACATATATGTCTTTCTTTTGCTTTTTCTTCTTCTTTTGATATGTGCTGCTAAAGAGAGCAACAAAACATCAAACCTCATGCTTTTTACTAAAGTTCTGCATGTAGTACTTGGAGACGTGAATTTCTCTAAACTTGGTGGCTCACGTGATTCTTTCATCGGGGATGATCAATTCTATTTTAGAAGATCGTTGTGCCTTACATGAGGAGACTGAAAATGAAAGAGTTTCATTGTGATTGCGATTGAAATTGAGATTGAGATTGGGAGTGTGAGTGAGAGTGTGATTGAGTGTGAGTGTGAATGGGGTTGAGATGAGTTGGTGTGAATGCTAGATAAGAGAGAGTTATACTAGTGAATCTCCTCCTTTCTAGAGTGTCTAGTATTTGAGATACCCAATCCACTCTCCACCATTTCTTGGAGTCATTTGTTCTCATCGGGACTTTTTGGTTGTTTCTTCTATATCATTGAGGGCAATGATCTTCAGAAGGTGGATAGGGTGAAATGTTTCATATTTATTGATGACTTGATGGGTAAGTAGTTTTCTATCTATGATGGTTTGGGATCCTCTTTGGTCAAGGACCAAAGCTTAGGGAGCCAAGGCCCCAACGCATTAAGCATAAGGTGATTTAAATCCTACTAAAGTGGCCATATGATGGGTGTATGGACCCTAGAGGTGATTCTAGAGGTTTACAAGGGCAAGCAGTATTTAATGGATTGAGAGTGGTACATAACTAATTGGGATCATTATAAGAGAAATGTTGGATCATATGAAGAGTAGGAGACGAAAGTACAAGTTGATGTGTAAACCATATAAATGATAGAGAGTGAAATCAAGCCTTTGAAGAAAGAAATTAAAATGATAGAGAATCATTTAAAAAGGAGATCAAAAGTAGAGTCTGCTAATCTTGTGTAGAATGAAGAATGGGCATTTACTAGTGTTTGCAATTTTGACCCATCTTCTCATGAGTAGTGTATGTCTGTAGTAGACTTAGATGATTGGTATTTTGATAGTGGGGCAACCAAACATATTACCTTGCAACATAGTTTCTTCACTTCACTTGAGCCTGCCCCTATAGGGAATACTGTCACATGCACCACCAACTCCTCTTATCCTATTATGGGAGCTGGTAAGATCATTTTGACTACTGCTAATGGTAGCTCTTTCACTTTGTTGGATGCTTTATTTGTGCCAGGGATCAAGAAAAATATATTATCAATTTTTGCATTAGCCAAGATTGGCTTGGTTGTGAAATTTGTAGATGATGGATGTACAATTCATGATCTGTCAAATGGTGACATGGTTATTGCTTCTGGCATTTTATGTCAGGGGTTGTATAAGCTCATAGACTATGAAAAATCTATGAATGATTCAGCATGTGCAGTACATGATTCTCAGGATATCTCATATGCAAAGCTTTGGCATGCACACTTTGGTAATCTAATTTTTGCTAGTTTGCTATGCCTCTAGAAATCTGATATGGTGTCCTCTTTTCCCAAATGTGAGGCACCTGGTAAACATGTTTTGCAAGGCTGTATTTTGGGCAAAATGTAGCATTCCTCCTTTCCAAAGGATGGTTCAGTTCGAGCTAGCCAAAAATTGCAGCTTGTTTACGATGATGTATGTGGTCCTATGTAGACACCCTCTTTTGGAAAATATCTTTAGTTGGTGACTTTCATTGATGACTTTTCCAGGCATGCATGGGTATATCCATTGAATGCATGAATGAAGGAAATGGCTTCTTGATTGTAACCACCTAAAATCCATGAAGGAATCTGTAAACCTCTTTGCCCGTAACTAGCTCCAATACATGTTCCATGGTAGGAAGTAGCTTACTATCTCGTCTTGTGGTGGCATTAAACTTTTTCAAGAATGCACAATTTGCCATTTTTCTCAGGAAGTACCACAATGGGGGATACCCATTTAATATTCCTAATGTCATAGATGAGCATATCCTTTGGCAACCAATCTAGCTTTATAGCGATCAATGCTACCATCATACTATCTCTTAATCTTGTAAACCCACTTTGTACCAATGACATTTTTTCCTTTTTCAAAATTCACATAACTCCCAAGTATCATTCCTATGTATGGAATCCATTTCTGATTGCATAGGCATATTCAAGAGTAAGTGGCTCTTTATTACACGCTATTGCAATAAAAGAATAATCCAAAAAATTACTTCATGCATGGTGAGAGCTTGATCTTGTTCTACCAAGTAAAGGTGCACTCAATTTGTTGTCTTGCAAAGTTTCTTTCAACCACTTTGGCATAGTTTGTGCACTCTTGATACACATGCATTCATTATGTAATACATCATCAACATGTATATCATGTGTGGGCTTAATTTCATGCTCATTTTGCCATAATTTGATGCAAATATTTAGTCATATGTGGCTAGAAATTTCTAGTAATTTTGATAATTTTTTGCTGAAAAGTCTCTACATTTTAAGCTCTATTTTGCTGGAATTTTTCAACCCTTTGAGCTTCAATTGGCTAGTCTACATGGCCATAGTCCAGCACACCATTTTGGAACAAAGTCATGAGTGTATCGAACACATCTTATGAGCTAACTATTGGTTGTTTTTTGCATTCAAGTAGAGGGAAAACTAAATTTTCCGCAAATACCACATCTTGACTCACAATAATTGTGTTTGTCAATGGATGGTACAAACGATATTCCTTAGTTTTAGCACTATAAACAACAAATATACATTTCATGCCTTTTCATCATGTTTGTGACATTATTGTGATGGCACAAGAGCATATGCCAAACAACCAAACACGCCGATATGACTAATCATAGGCTTATGCCCATTCCAAGCCTCATAAGGAGCGATGACACTCAATGCTTTTGTAGGGCAGTGATTCAACCCATAGTTTACACACATGATTGCTTCCATCCAAAAATTATGAGGAAGGTGCTTTCCTTTACCCATACATCATGCCATTTCAAGGAGAGTTCTATTTTTATGCTCAAAAACACCATTTTGTTGAGGTGTATATGGAATTATCCATTGGTGTGAAATTCCTCTTTCATGAAGAAAATCATTAAACTCATGTGACATGTATTCACCACCAAGATCCATGCATAGAGGAAAAATCTTGTTTGAAGAAAAAATTTCAGCCATCGCTAAAAATGCCTTGAATAAAGAAAATACCTCATTCTTTGCTTTCATAGGATACACCCATGTATGGCGAGTAGCATCATCAATGAAGGTAGCAAAATATACATGCTTCCCAAAACATGGAGTCTTGACAGGACCACATACATCACTATGAACAAGCTATAATTTTCTTCTAGTGTGTGTATGACTATCTTTTGGAAAAGAAGCACGATGCATTTTTCCAAGAATGCAACCTTCACATGCATGCTTTTCAATGGACTCAAGTGTTGGAAAACCAATAACCATGTCCTTCTTTTGTAAGTAAAGCAAAATATTGCACTTCAAGTGCCCAAAATGAGCATGCCAAACCTCCATTTCAGCCATGTAAGAAGTACGAGCAACCAAAGCATTCGAGGCAGCCCTCTTGTATGTATCCAAACAATCGAAAACATTACATAATGTACCAGATATCACGATAATATCATCATTGTTGAAATCATGAACCATACACTTATCATCAACAAAGTGTACATGAAGTCCAACTTTGGCAATCAACAGAATTGAAATTAAGTTCTTCTTGATACCGAGTACATACAATGCCTTTTTCAAGAGAATCACACCTCCATTTGCAATCGTAAGCTCAATTTCTCCTACTCCAATGATAGGATAAGAGGCATTGTTTGCACACACCACATGTGCTCCCTTGGGTGCATCTTTCAAAGATGCAAAAAACCTTTTGCATGAAGTTATGTGCTTTGAAGCACTACTATCAAAGAACCAACCAATCTAAATCAGCCTCACTCACAACCACACATTTAGAATGCAAAGATGCATCATAATGACATGTAAAAACACATGCCCAAAAATCTTGAGCCATGTTGGCTTCATCATTCTTTGCATTTACTACAATTTGAGCAATAGACATGTCAGATTCTTTCTTCTTTTCATTGCGCTTAGCAAGCTTTCTATACTCATCAATAGTATGACTAGCCTTTCGGCAATATTTGCATCTCTTCTTCTTTTGCAAATCAGAATCATTAGAGGAATGAGTGGAAGAGGAAGGTTGAGGCTTTGCTTTTGATGAACCCAAAGTTGAACCATACTTGCTTTTACCTTTCTGTGCAATAGCAAGTGCATGTGTTCCCTCAATCAAACCACTCCTATTCACTCTAGATTGCTTTTCTTGCAAAAGAAAAGACAGAACCTCATCAAATGCATACATTTTGGGATTCCCTTTTTCCACCAAATGGAGTGTAGTGGCAAAGCTTTGAAAAGATTCTGGTAATCCTTTCAACACTGTAGAGATGAGTGATGCATCTTGAATAATCTCATATATGTTTGACAATTGCTCTAGCAAGTCTTTGATGCATGTCACATACACATCCATAGACTCATTTTCAGCCATACATACATCCGCAAGTTGCTTCCTCAAGTACAGAACATGTGATTCATTGTGCATGGCATTCAAAGAAGCACGCATGTCCCATGCCTATCTTGATGTAAAACATGACCAAATGCATGGAATTATATGGCGCTTCATAGAAAGTGCAATCAACGCATGAGCTTGAGCATCTTTTCCATCCCATCTAAGTTGCTCCTGTGTAGGTGCAGAAGGACTAACCATTATACTTGAAGAAGAAGCTCCATCTATGATAGTAGACTATGAAGTAGAACATGTGGGTCTTTGATCTACATCTTCCACTATTTTCAAAGGTCTTTTGCAACAAGAACATGCTTCATCATGTAAGCTGATCTTGTATAGGTGGAGAAGGAGTAACCACTATATTTGAATAAGAAGCTCTACCTGTGATAGTATACTATGAAGTAGAAAAAACTATGGGTCTTCGATCTACATCTTCCACTATGTTCCAAAGTTTTTTTGCAACAAGAACATGCTTCATCATGTAAGAACACATTGGATAGTTTGTCCCATCAAGCTTACCTTCAGTTTGAAGCATGCCAAACAAGTCATTGCTGGTTGCCATTTCACTAAAGAACAAGAATGTGACAAAGTAACTCATGGAATGCATACAACTCAAGAAACAAAGGTGGGATGTCAAGATGGGTCTCGCATACCCTTGAGAATATCTTCCAGCTATAGGGACGAATCCTCTCGGAGCAAGCATTGTTGGGTGAAGTGACCGGGTGTTCCTCATCTTTGTGGAATACGATTAGAGGTGAGACCCTCTAAAAGATCTGGAAGGAGAGGTGTGCAACCAATTTTGGAAGCCCTCCTAAAGAATGGTCATTAGAAAAGTCTCTTTTCCTATTAGGAGAAATAATTTCCAATTGTAAAAAACCCCTCCCTTTTAGACATCATAGAGTGTTTTTCCTAGAGAATAGATTAAAAAGAAGTGGGCCCCTCATGAAGGGGATGAGAGGGTGATCTACCTTCTGTGTAGAGCTCTCTAAATTTTTTGATATTCCCCTACTTTGTGGGATTCGGGGGGAGGGGGGGTCCCATGGGTACTAAGCCCATTCATTGTACAATTGTTTTCATTATTAATTAAATTTTGGGAGAGTCAGCTTTGCCGAACTTCCATTTATTAAAAAAAAAACTAGTTGGGATCATTATAAAAGAAATGTTGGATCACATGGAGAGTAGTAGACGAAGGTAAAAGTTGATGTGTAAACCATATAAATGATAGAGAGTGAACTGGGTTGCATTTATTCGATCGAATAATAAAAAATACCGAATATGTTTGTTTTATTCGCGGTTTTTGAATAAACACAAAAAAAAAATAGAGACAGATACTTTTTTGGTGGAAATGTTTTCCATTGAAAGCGCTTTCGATCAAAATATTTATTGATCGAGAGCGCTTTCGATCGAAAAGTGTTTTCTAGCAGAAAAATATATATTGTCACATTTGACCGAAAATCTTATTCTGCACGTGCTTCACCGTATGATTGAGGTATTGTTTTAATTTTTATTTATTTTTTATTTTATTGTTTTGTTAATTGTATCATGCATATTGTATGATTTGCATATGCGTCTCTTACATATGCTTGTTTTTTATTTATATAATTTGTTTTGTGTCTTTTAATCATCAATTGTATACATGTTCGACTCATGCAAGCATTTCTTACTTGTATACATCGATCAAAAACATTTAAAAATAAACTACTAGTGTGATTGTCTGACTCGCTACATCGATTCTTACTCTCACAGTAGTATAGGACATAGCAATAGATCTATTGAGATTGTTTGAATCGCCACCTCGATTCCTACTCTCTCAATAGTATAGGGAGTGTGTAGGGACTATTGTGATTGTCTCATTCTTTGATTCTTACTCTCACAATAGTCACTTAGATTCCGATGAGAATGCTTAGTGTAGGTCACAAGGTGTATAGAAACTATTGTGATTGTTTGATTCTTTAACTCTTACTATCACAATAGTCACTTAGATTCCGATGAGAATACTTAGTGTAGGTCACAAGGTGTATAGAAACTATTGTGCTTGTCTGATTCTTTGACTCTTACTATCATAATAGTTATATATAGTTATGTGACAAAACTCATACATAGTATAGCGAATGTATATGAAATATCATAAATGTATGATTCTTTGACTATTACATTCTTAATAGTTACATAGATTCACTTCAAGATTATAATTATACTTTCTATTTAATTATAAATCTACTTATTTAACTATGCATATGTCTACCTTTGTGTACACATACTATTGATTTATTTATCCATACACTTATTGATAGTCTATTTTTTATTTTTGCACAGATGGCAGGTAAAATAAACAAGCAGGAAAAAAAAAAATTAGAAGAATTTGTGTGCTCCTACATGTATCGAATGAGAGAAGATGAAATCACTAAAGCCATGGACACATCTAGTTACTAAGATTTCACTGTGCAATTATCTAGAACAACATTTATTAATATTGAAGATATATTTGGCAGTGTGTCCGGTGGAGCACAGGTCTTAGATGAGCAAATGTCAAAAGAGCTTACACATATCTTTGGAAAAATCATCAAAGAAAAGCTAAATTTTTCTCTTTAAGAGAAGTATCAACAGCTTCTAAAAACATGTTTCCTTTTGGACATATAACCATGACATTAATCAATGGTTTCTTTTGACAACTTGTCCATCCATCCAATGCTATTGTGCATCCATACATTGGGTCCATAATCAAGTACTGTTCACTTTAAAATAGCTTCAGTACTTTTTTTCACTTTATCTACATACTTTGTTTGCATTTTGTCATAATCTGGGATGGTGAAACCTTTTTGTGCAGTTGACATCAAAGCATCTTTGGAAATGGGATTACGAATAACATTGAAAGGAATCCCACATGCTAAGAATGCTTGAGTCCATTTAAGATGAAGCTCGAGACAAGTTTGCTTTTCAAAAGCTACATGTATAGTATTTTGTTATTTATTACGGACAAAGCATGGTGACAAAGTATTAGATCCACCATTTTTACTACATTCACCAACTCCACTCTTTTTTGATGCAGTTGGAGAAAATGGAGTACATGTATCTTGGTTATTCTCAAAAATAGTTTGAGAGACTTGAGTAGAAATATCGTGATGGTCCTCTACTACCATCGATGCATCTACTTGTTCTTGCTCTACACTTGTGCTACTTCGAAAGTGTTGTGAACTAATCATGCTTTTGAATCTTTTTGATGTGATACCTTGAGATTTACATTTATTTGCATAACTTGCAAAATGTACCCATATATCACTATCTGGATTAGAGCATACTGCCATATCATTACCTATACTAAAAGATGCTCTTTTATTCGAGTTGCATTTCCTACATAGCAATGCCCACAACAATTGCATTGTATTGTGGATATTGTTTTACCCTCTTGATGAACAATCACATATGACCATTCTTTTCCCTTTCCCATAGTGCTTGCAAATTGCTTTATGAAGACTATACCTACAAAAAAAACAATATAAATCAATATCAAATAAGATATTTTGATCAACGTTGAGTCAAACAATTACCATAGACTTTAATTCTCAATCATACATCCATATACATTTACACATACTATTGTGAAGTAAAAATCATTATTGAGTTAAACAATCACAATAGATTTTAATTCTCAATCATACACATATATACATTTACACATACATATACTTACATATACTATTGTGAAATACGAATCAATATTGAGTCAAACAATCACAATATATTTTAAATGCTTGATCAGATGCACATATACTTACACATATTATTGTGAAGTAAGAATCAATATTGAGTCACACAATCACAATAGATTTTTCATTCACAATTATACATTCAAATGCATACACATACTCATACACATACATTCATATACTATTATGAAGTAATTCTCAATGTTGATTCAAACATAATCTACCTATATCTTTCAATAATAATTTTAATGTACCACAATAGATTTTAAATTCCTAATCATATGCACATACACTTACACATACTATTGTGAAGTAAGAATCAATGTTGTATCAAACAATCACAATAGATTTTAAATTCCTAATCATATGCACAAACATTTACACAAACTATTGTGAAGTAAGAATCAATAGAGTCAAACAATCACAATAGATTTTTCATTCACAATTATACACACATATGCATACACATACTCATACACACACATACATTTACTATTATGAAGTAAGAATCAATGTTGAGTCAAACATAATCTACCCACATCTTTCAATAATAAATTTAATGTATCATAATAGACTTTAAATTCCTAATCATATGCACATACACTTACACGTATCCTGGTGAAGTAAGAATCAATGGTGTATCAAACAATCACAATAGATTTTAAATTCCCAATCATATGCACATACATTTACACATACTATTGTGAAGTAAGAATCAATATTGAGTCAAACAATCACAATGGTTTAATTATTTACTATTTATAACAAAAAATTATACCTTGTTCTCTCTACGACACTTTAAGTTTCTAAAGAACAAAGTAGCTTTTATGAAAAATGAGTAAGAATCAATCATAATAGATTTTAAATTCACATACATATACTATTGTGAAGTTAGAATCAATGTTGAGTCAAACAATCACAATAATTTCAATTATTTAATATAGCAAAAATTTATACCTTGTTCTCTCTACGGTACTTTAAATTCGTAAAGAACAAAGCAGCTTTTATGAAAAAATGAGTTTAGTTCTACTGTTTTATAAAATATTATTCAATCGAATTTTCTTTATCGAATTTTTTTTCGATCAAAAAATTATTGATCGAAAGCATTTTCGATCGAAAACTGTCAAATTCCCGTGCAAAAACTATTTGGGCATGTCTGAATAAGCTGACGTGTCATCGAATAATTTGGTCAAATAATAAAATTTTGCCGTAAAAATTCCATAATTATTCACGAATAAATGAATTATCGAATAACGAATAATGCAACCTAGAGAGTGAAACCAAGTTAAAAAGGAGATCCGAAGAACATAATTTTTACATAAGAGGAAGTAACAAAAGTAGAAACAAGGAAAGCACACCTTCACGTCTGCCTCAAAAGGCGAGTGCCCAATCCACTCTTGGAGTCATTTTTTCCGATTTGGAATTTTTTGGTCGATCCTTCTATATCATTGAGGACAAAGAAGGGGGATAGAGTGAACTATTCCATATGTATTTAGGCCTTGATGGCTTACTATTGGTCTCTCTATGATGGTTGAGGATCCTCTAGGGAAATTTTAGCTTTTTTTTTCTTTTAATATGTCGGATACCTTTTTTGAAAGGAAGTTCGGCTGAAGCCTAATCACCTCGGGCTTGAATGCATTGAAAGAACAACTCCGAGGAATAGTACCCATGGGACAAAGTAGGGGTTAGACTGCCGAAGTATTACAAGCAAAGGGCTGCCCGAAGGCATCTAGATGCAACGTCCTCAAGGCACTACATGGATAGACCGGCCGCACTCGTCCAAGCATGTCCAAGAGTTCCCAGGGATTGAACACACAACCTGCACTTCAAGAGGTGAGTGCCCAACCAACTCGCCTACGGGTTTTGGATATGTCGGATGCTTATCATTGTACATTTGGCAATTAGTGATACATTTTGTATTTCACTTCCAAGCGTTTTCTTCTTCCCCCTGATGTTTGCACGCATTCCCACTCTCCAAATTCTAGTAATGCTTATCACGCAAATCATAGTAAACTCATGATCGAAATTCAAGGTAAACTCATAGCAAATCATAGTAAACGCTATTGCAAAATAGTTGAAAAGTCAAGTCCTATAACATGATGAAAGGACAGGATGAAAGTATACATACAAAATAGTTAAAAAGTAGCTTCCAAAACTTAGAGATTGATCTCGGATGAAGATCCATCCAAGCTTTTTCTTCTTCCCCCCTGAGTTCTACCATTAGCCTTGATGCACACACATTAATAGTCATTAATGTTTTCTCACTCGGTTTCTACTTTCCCACAATCCTTTGGGCACTTAGCCATCATATACTTGAAATCATATGTTGGCTTCTATTCTCTATTTTCTCCCTCTATTTGTAGTGTTCCCTTTTTGTGTGTAGCGGTGTATTGATTGATGTACACGTGAAAGGAAAAGCGGATGACATACACCATATTGCATGTACGTTTCAATAAAGCCTTCTTGATGGATTGGTCAACCGCACACTTTGTTAAGAGTTCCCATCGTAAAAATTTGTTATTCGCGGACCATGGACAGTATATGAATAACACGCTTTGTGCATTTTATTGTAGTGTGTGTATGCCATTGTACACTTCACCCAAGCTATGCCGCAAGAGGAATTCTGTTGTTGCAAAAGGATCTCCTTACAACTTAATTCGCTCACATGATTAAGCGCCATAAATTTGGTGGTAACTTAATTATGAAGTGCACTTTAGTGCCACATCTAAAATCTTGACGATTATCTTTATATACATTTAATGTATTCCCTCTTGTTAATAACATAAAGGAAGAGGACAACTTTCAAACAACCCCCCACTTGGAGGAGCAATGGATGATATACATATCCATAAGTTAAATTTCCTTGTTAAATTTTCTATGCTTGCTCCCGTAGCATAGAGGTAGTGCATCCGCCATTTTAAGCGAATGGTCATGGGTTCGAAACCCATCTGGGGTATGCAATCTACCACGACAATTATTTTGAGTTGGTCAAACCAGCAAGTCCATGAAGGGCGGCCTCAACTCGTTGAGTTAGGGAAAGAGGGTCATCAATCACAAGAGTTATCCATCCTTTTCCTTACTTTGCGAGTGAAGGAATCCCTAGCTTCTCTTCTATTTGCCTCTAGCTAGCATTTTATACAAGTTGAAGTGATGGTTTCTTTTGTGAAATTGAACTTCCTTTATCTCCGCTTAGGCCTCAATGCTTACGTAATTTCAATACTTGTGGATTACTATAAATGTGATTATTATTGGCCCAAAAACTTCGCAATTTTTTCTTACTATCATGAGCTCCTGTCATTTGACAAGGTTACGTCTTATTCAGCATTGGTAGACAAACATTACACAACCATTATCTTAAACAAATTCATACAACCATTATCTTAAACAAATTCATAGTGATCCTAGACAACCATTATCCAAGGTTACGTCTTGGAGAAAATAGTGATCCTAGACTTAGATGCCCATCTTCTTTCCTTACGAACTTGATTTTGGGTGGATGATCACCTCGACTACTTCGAGGCTTCGTTTGTTTGGTAAAACCCTTGCATGCTTATGATTTTTATTTTCTATTTCTTTTTTAAGAGAAAGAAAGAAAACATAGCACATAAAATTTAGTGGAATTCGTGAAATTTGGTGTGAAAGTAGAAGGCATCAAAATATTTTCGTGAGTTATCTTTTAGCTTTAGGGTCACTTGTTTTGCCTAGATTTTTGTTTTGAAGCCATCTCGTTCTCCGTTTCAAGCCCGCAAGGTGGGGCCCATGGAAAAACCAAGTCAACCTGCAAAACTATAACGTGCTTCCATTCAGCATCTCTTAAGTATTTTAGATGGCAAATGCTAATGGAATGAGTCAACTTATGAGAGATAAGTTGGACAAGAACAACTTCCATGCTTGTAGATTCAGACTAAATAACTTCTTGATGGGAAAAGGCTACTAGAAGAACATCGAAGGAGAGAATGAAAACACTGCATAGTCACTAGAGAGGAATCGAACTCCAAATAATTTAAGAGCATAAGAAGATTGGAATCAAGGAACACGGAAGGTAATGTATTGGTTGTCCTTTGGCATACAAGATAGCATGATTGGACACATACAGGATGCCAAAACTATGAAAGAGGCTTGGAATAGTTTGGTCACATTATATGAGACCAATACAAAAGCACGAAAATCGCAACTCAAGAATGAGCTGCATACAAGAAACTCTAGGCTTCATGGATATGAATTTATTTTTTTTCTATACGGATATTATTTTATTTCCTCGTTGAAAGTCTAAGAAAAATAATTTTTGAGTGGTTTGAACTACACTAAACAAATCTCTATCAAAGATCATAGCAGGACTTTTCATGATCGTGTCTAGATCATAGCAGCTTGTGCTTTGGTAGGTGTAATAATGACCATGTTTGTCATTGGAGTTTTTTTGTCCTTCTTGCATTTTTCATATTCTTGGGCATCCTTACAATGTCTTTGAATGTGGCCCAGCTTGCCACAAAAATGGCAACATGGTTGGAATGTTCTATTATTGGCATTGGTAGGACCAAGTTCTAGTGTGACTAATTCTAATTCCTTGTTTATAGTGCCCAAACGTTTGTATAAGATGAGTAAGCTGTGTTTCAAAGATGGTGGGAACATAATTTGCTATAGATTCATCAAATTCCTGTATTATTGCATTTACTACTAACTGAATTTGCATCTTGCCATTGTAAGGACACATTTCTATATAGTGACTTCAATTCTCATAGACTACACAATAGACCTGATTCAATGCACAATTCATTGCCACATGTCCTAGATTTTAACACTTTATGCAAAAGATCTATTTCAAAACGTCTTCAGATTTACTCTTGCTAGTCTTCACCCATTCTAGATCTTTTGCAAATCCATTGACTTTGTGTTCCAACTGTAGAGCCTTCAATAACAGCGTTGAGTGTCATACCACCAATACACGAAATTATCATAACTTGACATATTTGTGGGTTAAGACCATTGATAAACCACTGTGTGATGACATCATTTGGTAAGTTATCATTTTCCTACAGCAACTGTCAAAGGTGAGTGCAAAAACTTATAGCATACTCTTGCACTCCTTGGTTTGTTTTTTGTCTGTTATTCTACAAGAAGTCAAAGAGTTCAGCTCCATTTTTCTTTAATCGGAATCATTGCAAGAAAGCATTCCAAACATCATCATATCATCAAAAGTGATTTAGGCTGAATTCCATTAGCCACCACATTGCTTTGTTAACCATAGTTGATTGAAAAACTATTGCTTTATATTCATCATCATCTGGGTTGTCTAATACACTGTAATTCATTTCAAACATGCAGATGTGAGCATCAAGATCATCTCCTGGGAATCCACCAAATTTATCATGAGTTACCTCATCTAGAAACTACCTTCTTTGTCCTCCGAAAATAGATATATAATCAAAATGTATGTATTAGATCACATAGAAATACAATGTCATTGGCAATAATCTATTGCACAATTTGAGGGTAGTGATTGAACTATGGAGTGAGCTCTCAAATCGCATAGGGTCCCTCTCTATTGCTCTTCAAAATCGATGCATCATCACTCGTGTCTTTTGAGCTACTTTTATAGTTGAGTTTGGAGCCAATCTTTGAATTTGGTGTCAAGGTAGAAGTCATCAAAATATTTTCGTGATTTATCTTTTAGCTTTAGGGTCACTTGTTTTGCCTAGATTTTTGTTCTGAAGCCATCTCGTTCTCCGTTTCAAACCCACAAGGTGGGGCCCATGGAAAAACCAAGTCAATCTGCAAAACTATACCTTGCTTCCATTCAACATCTCTTAAGTATTCTAGATGGCAAATGCTGATGGAATGAGTCAACCTATGAGAGATAAGTTGGCCAAGAACAACTTCCATGCTTGTAGATTCAGAATGAAAAACTTCTTGATGGAAAAGGCTACTAGAAGAACATCGAAGGAGAGAATGAAAACACTGCATAGTTACTAGAGAGGAATCGGACTCCAAATAAGTTAAGAGCATAAGAAGATTGGAATCAAGGAGCATGGAAGGTAATGTATTGGTTGTCCATTGGCATACAAGATAGCATCATTGGGCAGATACAAGATGCCAAAACTATGAAAGAGGCTTGGAATAGTTTGGTCACATTGTATGAGACCAATACAAAAGCACGAAAATTGCAACTCAAGAATGAGCTGCATACAAGAAACCCTAGACTTCATGGATATGAATTTATTTTTTTTCTATACGGATATGATTTTATTTTCTCGTTGAAAATCTAAGAAAAATAATTTTCGGGTGGTTTGAACTACACTTAACGAATCTGTATCAAAGGTGGGAAAAATGGAGATTCGGAGGGCCTACACAAGGGAATCTTACCATGGCTAACGTCAAGATGTGAGTGACATACACTAGACATCCTTTAAATCGATCAAATCATGAGAAAATTCTCAAAAAGTCGGATATAAATTACTTTCCAACATAAAGTACAAGAAAAGGTGAATAATTGCCCACAAAATCATCTAATTTGGACGATTAAAAAAAATATCACAAGGCAAAAACTATGACTTAATTTGCAACTTTCAAGGGCTCACTGGTCTTGGGAATTGTGTCTTTTAGCACCTTAAAAATAATGACTTTCAGCCTTACCACAACATGCATTCATGTGAAGGTGGTTTCTTGATGAATCTCCTTGTTTTGGAGCTATATCTGCATGAACTTCAAGTTTAATGACTCAATCAACACCAATTGAATACTCAGAGATCACTTACACAGAGTCATACGAATATAATAATATCATCCTAGCCATGCACTTTGGACTATATTCTTCAACTTCCCTTATCGAGAGCTTTAGGTGGCTCCTCGTATGAGTGCCACTTGGGACTCATGTGGGAGCCCATGTGCCAAACTAGCTAAGGGAGGGTTCACACCTCCTTTCCAAAGCCCTCACATAACACTTTCTTCCCCTTAACTCCATTTTTGTCCTAAAAATTGATATTGGAAGGCTCAATGGAAGTTTAAAGAATATAGACCAAATGCTCCCACTAAACCCCATGTATCCAATGTACATGGTCATATCTCCATGGTGTTTCCCCATATCCTTCCCCTTAAGAAGACTCTTGGGAAGGCAATCTAAAATCGGGAAACCATCTCTAAAGGGTGCTATCTGGCTCTCATGTAGCACTATCTTCTGAACTATATTTCCATTTTACTAGATACTCTTTATACAAGTGACTTGTTGTTCGTTTCTCTTGAGTGCTTAGTATGTTCTCAGGCTCATGTGGAATATATTGAACAAAAATAGGTTCTACTACCTCAATCTCTAGAACGAGATTGTCGGATTCACCTAGCCTTTCCTTAATCTGACTAACATGAAATACTGGATGGATCTTGCTATTCTTTGGAAGTTGGAGCTAGTAAGCCATCTTTCCTACTCTCTTAAGTATTGGGGACAATCCACAATACCTTAGAGATAGTTTTGGGCAATGCCCCATCTTCTATTGATGTATTTTGTTAGTGATGTGTATGAACACACTAGGACCATTGGGGCACGGTTTTTCCTCTTTAAGTGTTTTTTCCCCTGGCTTGTATGTACACCTATAACCCTAATGATTCACTTAACTTTGTACATTTTTTCTCTTCATAAAACATTTAGTATCATGTGTTGTGCTCCAATCTTCTTCTTCTTCCTTTTGTTGTTCACATGCTTCCATAGACCTCAAACTCCAACATTTGGTATTAGCGCAAATCACCACTTCATCTAGGGCGTCATCGACACCCCTCTAGTCACATTCTCATAATCGCACAAAAATTGTTGAGCATACTCATTGTGATTAGGAGTTGAAAATTGCTTCTCTTTGTGGTGTCAAAACTATGATCTGAATCATTTTGAACTTCAAATGCACTATCATAGCACATGTGCAATCAATTTCATCTTTTTGTGCCAAACATATATACTGGTTTTGTTTTGCTAATATAAGTGCCTCAAAGTCTACTATAGGTTTAGCAGAACTTGATAGGGAAATTGTTCTCTTCTTTTTGAGATACAACCATTTTTTTGCATCAAGGTATTTTAGTCACTAGCCATGGCTGAAAGCAATGATGTATTTTGTATGTTGGCTATTGAGGATAAGTTGGATGGTACCAATTACCCATTAAGGGCATATATGATGTGTCATGTATTGGTTGCAAAAGGGTTGTGGAATATTATGCACGGTATTGAAAAACGTCCTATTGCACTTGCCAATAGAGTTATCAAAGGTGATGAAGATGGCATTGAAGATGAGGATCTTCAAATTCTTGTTTGCGTTGTGGTTCTTTCTGCACCTATTGCATATTGTTGCTCTAGCACAATGGTGAGAACCACGTTAGGAAGCTCCACCTCCTTAATGTCAATCCGCGGAAGAGATAGGAGTGATATGAAGATCGTGAATGTGAGATGTAGTGAGAGTGAAGGTGAGAAGCATGGAGATGCACACACACATACACACACACAACAAAGAGACAAGCAAGACACGATGGAAGGTGAGAAATCAACTCTATTGCTCAAGAACACTCTTACAAGATCAAAATAGCTCTAAGCTCTTCTCTACTCCAACAAGCTAACCTCAAAAATGAGCTCTCTAGCTCTTTTTATAGATTCTAGACTAGTTTTGACCGGTTTCACATCTAGTGACCGGCATAGTTAAAAAATAGGTCCTAAATGCTATTTGAAGGGGTAAACGATGTCTAAAAATAACCAAAATTGATACGCTCATTCTACCTAAGCTCCTCAAGCTTGAGGACTCCTCGGCTTGCACAAAATGGAGCTATGGATTACAAAAAGGGTTTTTCTATGTTACATATGTTACAATAGTGATGAAAATCATTGTTGAAGGTTTTTTGAAGAATATTTATAAAACATAATCCTTGAAAAATTGATTCGACTGGCTCCCTGCTCTGTCTTTACATGCTTCCGCGTCTTCTATGCCTCTGGCTGCTACCAACACCCCCCTCCCTCTCGCTTCTATCATCCTCGACAGAACCTTGTTGTGAGGTCTATCGGATGTAGTTCTGTAGTAGTTCCTGAGCGAGGGTGTGTTTTGATATTCGAATGCCTCGGGCCAAATCTGCCTCGAGTTTCTCCCAATCAATTGGTTGCGGTTCATCAGGTGGTGGGAGTCGATAATGTGTGGAATAAACCATCTGTTCACAGGCGAATAATTGAAGAAAGTGGGTGGGCCTGCTGATGAACATTTCTGAATGGTATTCCCAAAAACCGGTTGTGAACATTTCTTCGAAGGTCTATTTGTAGCACGCCGGTAGGTATTTAATTCTGCAATGCCAGGCATAACACACCCGTAGTGATGGCGTTGTACTCATATCGTATGCAAGATCTAGATTGCCATGCTCGAAGCCCGGGGTGTTTACATGTGGTGCCTTGACGCGTCTGAAGACGTTAAGAACCATTTGCATCATGTCAAATATCTTGACAGTCATGTGCGCTGCTATATCATCCATGTGTATCAAGCGAGGGATCAAGTGGCGAATCGTGGCCATCATGTATCCGATTGTAGGTGGTCCTGTAGGTGGCCTGAAGTATGGGTAGTTTAGCCAATCCTGGCATTGCTTGTTGTTTTGTATCTTAATCGCAAATGCCTTCCAGGAATGGTGACGTGGCATAGGTCCCCAACATGGGTTGTATTTTAAATGTAGTGGTGCCTTAACCCAAGTACTCATCATCTCAGGATATTCTTGTAAAAGATCTTTACGCCAATTTGGTTGATAGATCTCGCCTTGCTGCGCATCCAATGGCAAATCCTCAGGCTCAAACTGAGTAGCATGAGATGGTTTCTTGCCTATTTCTTTCTCTATGGCCAACTGATATTTGGCCATTAGCATGAAATATGGTTTGTACTTTAACTCATGCCCGGATATGTATCTGCGCGGGGCCAAATGAGCAAAGTAGGGCGACTGTAAAATTCTTTCCTCAATCATTGCCATTGCGTGCAATTGCGCCTTTACTTGTGCGGAGTGGGTGGTTCCAAGCTCTTCAATTGTCTTCATCCATGCGGGAATAGGAAGTTCGTAAGTCGTCTTACCTTCGGCCATGACTCGTCCGCCTGGGATGGGTTGGGGCTCGTAGGCTTCTTCAAAAGTTTCCTCCACCGGAATAATTACATTTTCTTCATGAGCTTGGAGCTCTGGTGGGGAATCTGGCCTTGGTGGTGCTTCATATATAGCTATCCACGATTCAAGAGTGAGTGGTGTGCTTAAATATTGTGGTGCCACAAACGAAGTGAGTGGAGATGCACTAGGTGGTGATATATCCATATCGCTGGATGTGGTGTCGAGTGCGGTAACCGTGAATAGTGGTGTGATTGTGGGTAAGTGTGTGGGTGTAAATACAGGATTTACAAAGGTCGAAGAATAATTTACAGAGGGGTTGTCTTGACCGGCTTGGTGGAAAGGGGAAAGAGGGGTTACGGTGGGTCGGGGAGGTGAGACTGGGGAGAATGTTAATGGAGGTGGGAATGGGAAAAGGGGTCTTGGAGGTGTGGGGAAGGATGGAAAAGATGGATGGAGAAATGGGTTGGATAGAAAGGTGGATGTGTTAGGGGGTAGACTAGGTTGAGTGGGGGCGGGAATTGTGGGATGAATGGGTGTAAGGACAACTTCTGCTATTCCACCGGCGAAGGAGGATGTTGTTCTGGGAGAAGGAGGGTGTATGGGGGAGACTGGATGGATGGGAGGTGAAGGAGGAGCAGTTGGGGTGACGGGTACTTCGATAACTGTGGTGGTATGTAGAGCGGTAGCACGAGGTGGGGAATCTACGAGGATGGATTCTTCTACCAAAGAGCCTTCAGGGACAAGAGGTGCTTCCCTGGCCTGTTCTGAAGATTGTCCGCCGGTGGGTACACAAATATATTCACCAGGTTTGGTTAGTAAGCGGATTCTGCGGGGGTCATACTGCGGTAGCGGTTTTCTCTGCAAATACCTTAAGGCTTCGGTGGGCCCAACTGATTTGACAAGCTCTCTGAAACCTCTGATGTATACTTCTTCGAACCGGCCCGAAACAATCTCTTGTTCTATGAGGGTTTGGCTCTCTTCATCAGTCAACTTCTTACGCGCCCAAACCTTTTCCATAGTACGGTATAACTTTTTGATGGCCAGTGTATAAGCTGCTGCTTCGAAGGTTTCCTCTTCATGTGTGCTTGTATCACCTTGGGTGTCCGTTTGTTGTCCTTGCTCGTCCGTTTGTACATGTTCTTAGGATTCATGTGTGCCCTGGCTGGCTTCGTCATCGCCTTCATCTTCGTCGGTTTCTATTCTTTCTTCCTCGGAACTAGACACTACTTGTCCTTGTGGTTGATCTCGCGGTGTGGCAGGGTAGCTGGGCCTTTCATATTCCTGAGAGAAGATCTGGCCTTCTGAAAACTGAAATTCATTTGAAAATACATCCTGCATCTCAAAATCAAATGTGGTGTCTGCTTGTTCTGCTTCTAAATGAGGTATCGGAAAAGAGAAAGCTTCTGCACCAATAGTGGTGGGAACTTCTGTTGTAGTGGTGGTAGGTCCTGGGACTGTGGCTGCTTGAGTAGTGACTGTGCTGGTAGTGCTCTCCGTTGTAACTGGTCTTGATAACCTTATGCGAATGGGTTGTACAGGGGGTTCAGTAGGAGACTGTTCGGGAGAGGGTTGTGGTGATGGCGATTCTGGCACCTAAAGGCAGGGGATAGTTCCTCTCATTCGCTTTCCTGCTCTTCCTTTGCTGGGCTTCCTAGCTTTCTTTGTGGTTCCTTTAAACGCTTTCAGCTCCTCACTTGTCATTGCACGTTCGATCGGCAAGTCATATGCTAAGCACATATATACAATTCTAGTCAGTGCGCATCATCCATTGATGACCTTCTTTCTTTGCCGTCTGTGTTGTGCTAAGTACATCTGATCAATGATCCAGCTAGCTTGATCAACTGTCTGGGATCCAATACAAGATAAATACAAACCAAACCATATTCGTTTGTGAGGCATTGTGAATCTGTCCTGAGTGGGGAAAGCAAAATGCTACATACATATCCGCAGTGGTTTTGAAAGCTCAGGTGTGATTGCCGAAATCTCTTCCCACTTTGTAACATCCCCACGTTTCATAGGGTCTAGAACTAACCTTTCTCGCTCTATGGGCGTGTGGGTTCCATGAATCTTGATGGCAGCTCGAATCAAATCTTTAGAAAGATAAAATCTTTTATATGGTGGATCGTTCACTAAAGATGGCAAAATAAAAGTTCCGGGCAGGTCCTTATTCTTCGAAGCTATCAAAGTGGTGATTAAGTAATAGCATCTGTAGAAGTCAGGTTTAGGCAAAGGGTCACTGAAATACTCTGTGAAGCCGGCTCTTGCCCAAACATGTGTTAAGTCTTGTGTGTTCTGTAGCCCTTCGAACTCTCTGGAGAGAAACTTATATTTGCCCCAGGTACGGTCATCAAAAGTCAAATTAGACTCAAATATAAACTCAACATCTGCCAAAGGTCCTGCTAGCCCTTGAAACTAGTGAGAATTACGATGAATCTTCTCAGTATACCCTCTAGGAGGATCGTCAATAGGCATCGGTCCTGGGAAACCTTGAAATTCTGGCGCTGGAGCCGTCGGATGGGGCTCAACAAGTAAGTCACTAATAGTAGCCCTGGGTATATTGGTTCCAGCTTCAGATGTTCCTTCTTCGGTTTGCATGATGATTGACGTGCTAATGGAAAAGATCTGCTACAAAAGATTAGCACATTAGTATGGAAATTCATTATGATCCCATTAAAGTGAGACCACAATCCCTTTCCATAACCGATGTGTAACCCGTGTAGCCGAGTGTCGTGATGTGGTTTATTGAATGATTTCTTGCAAACTAATGCAGGTCTCTAGACACCTACATGCTTTCAGATGATACAAACATTTCTTGATGAGGTGTTATTACAGATGACATTGGGTTATCGAGCGTGGATTTATACAAGGTTCAGTCATGAATGAGTTATTACAAGGTTGTAGATTAGTCGGGGTGGGAGTTATGTTAGATAAGGGGTTAGGAAAAGACTTCTGGATACGTTTCGGTATCCACTTCCTAAGAGTTTGTCGTGTGATAGGTCGGCGCGGAGGGACAAAAGTTGAGATCGGACGTGGTGGTATTGAGGGTTGAAGAGATTTCTGAGGGATGTATATTACAAGGCTTGATGGTTGAGCTATAATACACTGTTTGGGTTCCCAAATCTGCGTGGTTGTGGGTCGGTTCGTAAGGTACTTCTTGGCGATCCAAATTTGTCGAATGTTTGTAGTCGTAGAAGAATGTTCAGAAGACTTTGGATACTATCTCTGCCTCTGCTGAAACTTCTTCTTGTCATTGTCTGCATTGTTGAAACTTGTCGGTGGTTTCTGTCCTTTTGGCACCCATATTTGTCTTGTGCCTTTTGCTCTCTGGTGTTGATACTGCTTTCCTCTTTGTGTCGTCTGATGTTGTCGTCGGTCTGGGTTCCTTCGTCGTGGTTGACTCCTTTGTGGTTGAGGTTGAGAGGTCGGAGGGACACTCTGCTTTGGAAAAGAAGGGAGGTCCAACACTTGCAAAACCTGCCCATTAGGAAGTGCTCCATTTTATATCTTTAATCTAGGCCACTCCGCAGTAAGTGTGGAAGGATGCGCACCGCAGGTTGTTTTGCCCATGTGGACGTTGATGAAGTCCATCTGACCGCTGATTGTACCCATTTGGCTGCTAATTGTCCCCATTCGTCCGCTGATGGTGTCCATTTGACCAAGCGGTTGGGCGGTTGACCCTTCTAATTTGCAGGAAGCTCAAGGGAAAATCTCTTGACGTCCTGATTGACAACTGTCTATAGCCAAGCCCGCGTGGGTTGGTGTAGACGTAACGTGACTGATCTAACCAAAGATCTTCTGGTCTTCCGTCGCATGTTGTTCATAAGGTCTAGGGTCGCGTACTTCAGGCGGAAAGCCGTTAGGGAAGTCAAGCGGTATCACTCGCTTTTGATCTAAGGTTCCAATCTGCAAGGAGCCTTGTCTAAGATTTAGGTCCACTGAGTGATCGTACAGCCAATCTTGGCCAAGGATTAGGGGTTCTATCAGATCCTCGTCATGGCACACTAGTAGCTTTGTTGTCATAGTCACTTCGTTAATGAGGATAGGAAGGTCCACCTCACCCATGCAAGGGGTTTCCATGCCTCCTAGCCCTATGGGGTATGCCTCAACTGGCCGCATTTCTATTCCTGAATCCTTATAGTGGGACCATCTAATCGCACTAGTTGCAGCACCTGAGTCAATTAAAGCCCTAAGCTCTTGGCAAGGGTTGCCGTGGTCTAGCCTGATTGTGATGAATGGTCTCCTGTCCACTATGCTAGGATGAGTGGTTGACTTTACTTGACACATGGCCGTGGGATATCTGGGTGTTTTTTCAAGATGATTATAATGTTCTCTCCCTAGTCCTTGTCTTCTTAGCTTCATGCGTTTAATGCGTTCTATAGCTTCTGCCTGAGCTTCAGCTCGTATTCTATTTTCTTCCTCCTTACGCTTCTTTGCCAATGTGAGTCGTCTAAGCATATCCTCTGTAAGAGGTTCTTGGTATAACCTGACTCTACAGCCACTAATGTAATTAGGCATGATGTCTCCTTCTAAGGTGGCTAATTGTACTGCTCCACTTGTCGAGAGTGTGTTAATGATCATAGGTACATAACCTCGCTTTTCTAACTTCCATGCGTGTTGTTTCAGCATATATACTAGGACTAAATCTCCTTCTTTCAAACCTTTATCTTTCACATGTGCATCAAAATATGCTTTCTGTTGCTTCTTTGATGTGTATATTCCTGCTGCTGCTTTCAGCCTGGTTTCTCCTAATCGTTCCAAGTCCATTATCCTTGCTGATAATTCATGGCCGGTCCACTGATGTTCTTGTGCAACCTTAAGGGTCCGTATCAAGAAGTCCAAAGGAAGCACAGCATTCTGACAAAAAACCATCTGAAAGGGAGTTGCATTGAGTACGGTCTTGTAGGCCACTCGATATGCCCAAATAGCGTGGTGTAACTGTTTGTCCCAATCTGAACGTTTGTTGTTTACAAGTTTCGTCAGTACATTACAAAGGATCTTGTTCGTGCTTTCAGCTTGACCATTGGCCTGAGGATGGTATGGTGCGGATTTCTTGTGAATCACCATAAAATCTTGCAACAAATATTCAATGACTTGGTTTAGAAAGTGAGTTCCTCGATCGCTCACTAACTCTATAGGCAATCCATATCTTGTAAAGACATTTTCAAATAAGAATTTTGCAGTCGTGTGAGCATCATTCTTTTTCGTGGCTTTTGTCTCTACCCATTTGGTAAGATAATCTGTCGCTACAATAATGTATTCCGCATGTGTACCTTTTGTAGGGGGGTTAATGGGTCCTACAAAGTCTATACCCCACTTAGAAAATGCACGTCCACCCATCATGGGTTTTAATGGCATTTCATCTCTGCGAGTAGGAAATTGAGTTCTTTGGCACACATCACATCTCTTTACATAGGTATGCGCATCCATGTGAAGAGTGGGCCACCATAATCCTGCAAAGAGGATGGCTTTGATTATCCTATCGGGTCCAAAATGAACTCTTGCGACACCTTGGTGTGCAGTCTCTAGTACGCTCAAATAATTGTTTTCATGAACACACTGTCTTAGGTATCCATCTCGTCCTTGTTTATATAGATTATCGCCTATAAGTGAATAGTCTTGAGCTTCCTGCTCTAGACTTCGTTGTCGTGCTAAAGTCATTCCTTGAGGGAATGTTCTCGTCCTCAAGTATGTCACTAAAGGTTCACTCCAGTCTAGTGTGAGAGACACGTGATATAATGTAGCATGTTCTACTGGTGGTCTTTCACAACAAACATGGCATTCTTTACACAATTTGTAGACATCTGCTTCCATCGTAGGCCAGTATACTCCTAGTCTATGCAGAGTCTGCAATGTTCGATGTTTTGAATGATGTTGCTTTAATGCACCTATGTGTGCTAATTGCAACCAATTCGCATGTTCTGATTCATCTACACAACAAGCAAGAATCTTTTTATTGTCCTGTTTATATATACTTCTTGCTATGATTTGATATCTTTGAGACGGTAATCTCTCCTTCCTTGATCCTTATCCTAGGATTCTTGGGTCCATACGTCAGAATAGGGACTATCGGCTTAGCACATTCTGGTGCTATCTCAAGGTTAATCAAATATGCATATGGTAATTCATCTGCAATCCCTTGAGGAGCTTCTCCTGAGGTTAATCTTGAAAGGTGGTCAGCTCTAAGATGGGTCTTTCCTTTCCTGACTACCACTTCAAAATCGTACTCCATGAGTAATAGAAACCAACGAATTAATCTTCCCGTATTACATGGTTTGTTGACTAAGTACAATAGGGCTTGATGATCTGTAAAGAACTTGAACTTGTTTGCCAACAAATAATGTCTGAATTTCTTTACCGCATAGATCATCCCTAATCCTTCTCATTTTGTGGTGGTGTAATTTCTTTCTGCTGCATTCAACTGTCTGCTCGCGTAAGCTATGGGGAGATCTATATTACCTTCACTCGTGGGGTGTGCTAACACACATCCTATGGCATAGTTGGACGCATCCACATGTACATGGAATGGCTTACTCCAATCCGGGGTTGTTAATATAGGTGTTGAGCACAAACGTCGTTTAAGTTCATTGAATGAGTTCTCACACTCATCTGTCCATTCAAAATGGGTCAAAAGAGAGTACAAAGGCTTGGCTATGATTGCATACATGTGTATGAATCGTCTATAATAACCGCAATGACCCATAAATGCATGTACCTCTTTCACATTATTTGGTCTAGGTAGATCTGCAATTACTTTCACCTTTTCTTCGTCCATAGAAATTCCATTTTTTGACACAATGTGTCCTAGAATTTTGCCTTGTCTGACCATGAAAACGCATTTTTCTAGGCTCAAAAAAACCTGATATTCTCGACATTTGTCAAATATTTGGCTTAACTCAGGGATATGTGTCTTTCTTATATTTGAATGAGCACATATGTCATCGACATAGACTTCCAAATTCTTGCGTAAGAATTCCTTGAAAACATGACACATGAGTCGCTAGAAAGTGGCGGGTGCATTTGTTAAGCCAAAAGGCATTACACGAAATGCAAATATGCCCCATTCTGTGGCAAAACCCATCTTGTGTTGATCTTCTGGAGCAATGGCTACTTGATTATAGCCTGAGAATCCATCAAGGAAGCTGTAAACTTCCTTGCCCGCAACTCTTTCCAATAAATGTTCGGTGATAGGAAGAGGATAACTATCTCTAATCGTGGCGGCATTAACTTTTTTAAGGTTAATACACACACACAATTTTCCATTCTTCTTGGGCACAACCACAATGGGGGATACCCATTCGGTATGCTCAATTTCATATATGAATCCTGCCTCTATCAAGCGATCTATCTCTTCTTTAATCTTCGCAGCGTAGTTATCATTGGAAGTGTATGGTTTCTATTTTGTAGGTTTTGCATCTAGAGTCATAGGGATTCTATGAGAACATATATCTGGGTCTACTCCTTTCAGGTCTTTGTAACTCCAAGCGAACACATCTCTACATTCGCGCAATAGGGCAACTAATTCTTCTTCTTCTTCATTCGTCAAATCATGCCCTATGTATGTACATTTTTCTTCTTCTCCTTCTATGGCTACTATAATTTTCTTGTTTTCTCTCGATTATCATATACCTCTCCAATGTCAGCTTTTCTATTTGGCATTCTTACCATGATTCGTCTATCTTCTATTTCATATTTCTTGAAGTTCTGGGGAACCTCAAACAAGGATTCTTCTTTTTCTGACATGGTTTCTTTCTTCTTTGTCTTCTTACCTTCACTCTTGACAGTCAATTGTGTGGTTAACCTCACATCATTCATGATTTCTTCGGGTCTCTGAGGGTAAGTCTCTACCTCGTAGAAATATTCTTCTTCTGATGCAAAAGGAGGATCCATAATAATTGAATCTAAATCAAAGTCACCCGCGTCCTTGAAAGCATCAGTGTTCGGTTCACACTCTTCTAAAACTGAATCACACATGATTGGCTCTATTGTGAAAACTGAAATATCATAGCTATCTTTGTCAGAGTGGGGTGTCCATTGTTCTTCATTGATGGCTACATCCATGGTTGCTAGGATTTTTGCCCAACCATGGGGTTCAAATTCTTCATCTAGAAATACTACTGGGGCATAAGCTGGGTCTTGAAGGGTTCGTGGATGTTGTTCTGCACCTAAGGTCCTGGCTTCTAACCATTCTTCCTCTTGTTTCGCTACTTTACACATCCATAAATGAGTGTCCTCGTGCAACCATGAGGGATCTGACTCTAATGAGTGTACCGATTCCGTTTCTACTTGTGTCTTATGGATGGTATTCCATTGTATTGGGGGTACATCTCGATGTGAATAGTCTTTAAGATTGACCTTGGTAATCACTCCTAAATGTTGCAAGTACAAAGAATTAGTTCCCCAATCTTGTACGATTTGCAACTGACGCATGAATGGTCGTCCCAATATCATCTCATAAGCATGATTTTTTGCAAAATCACAAATGGCAAAAGTATGCTCAAGCTCCACACCACAAGTGGTGAGAGATATGCCTTCTAGTAAGCCTAATGGTTTTTCTATGTGTCCATCAGCCATTTGTAGCTTCATCCGGGTGGGTCTGAGTGCTGGCTTACCCCAACGTTTCCATAAAGCGGTGGTAGCGATGGCTACTCCGGCTCCTGAATCTAAGATGGCTTTCGTGGTGTAGCCCTGATGAGTTATTGGAAGATAAGTGTTACCTTCCTCTCCTTCGCTTACATCTCCGATCTTTTCTATGGGTATCTTTGGTACCTTCTTGTGTGTTCCTGTCTGTGAGGGAGTAGTAGCAAGCTCAAGGAATTGATTTGCTACATGTTTCCACAGTTCTGGTTTAACCTTTAACAACTCCTCTAGGGTGAAATTACACTGTACTTTGGTATTCTTGATCACTTCCGTGTTTCAAGGAATTACTGATTCTTCATTCCTCACTATTATCGTGGGTGCTCTCATACTAATAGACTTTGCTTCCCAAGGTCCTGTGAACTGAGGTAATTCTTGTAAAGAATTGGATTCAAAACCACACTCAGTTTCTCTTCCTCTACATCATCGTAAATATAGGGGATATCTTGGGGAAATTGTTCCTGCAAGTCGTCTATTTCTTGAATAGGATGATGGGTTCCTTGTTCTTTTCTCCATTTCTCTTCTTGGATTTCTCTCAAAAATTCATGTGAATACCTATGTATGGAAGACAAATTGTCTTCCCCTTCTGTATTGGGTACTTGAGACAAGGATGGTGCATTCTTTTCCGGTGTCTCTGAGGCAATAGGGGTTCCTATGCTGATCTTTTTTCTCTTTGCTTTCTATCAAGTATTCTAGCCTCTCCATTAGACCTTGAAAGTGTAATTCCGGTTTTGCCATGTTATTCCAATTAAGATATCTAGAGGCTTCGAACAAAGCTTGTGCTAATTCTACCATCTTCATGCAAAGTTTAGTCCTCTCTATTTCTAAGTCTGCTCGAGGGTAGTTCTTACTCATTTCAGCTACTTGAGGTCCCTCTTTTATTCTAGCTTGATACGCACGAAACATCATGTCTAGGTTTTCAGGTATGGGTTCTGCTAAAACTGATCCTGATTTTTGTGCTAGGTTCTCTTGATTTAATTCTTGTGAAGTCAATTCTAGGATTTTGGCTCTAGATTCCTTGAGACTTCCTTCCAGTTCTATTATCCTCTTACTCCACTTTCTTTTAATCCTTTCCCTAGATTCTTTCCAAGATTTCATTTTTTTTACTACTAGACTCTGCAACTTCACTAGTTCCAGCTATTTTCTCCTGATTAGGCTGTTGATTATGTAAGAGCGCCTGGGCTCTTGTTATAGCTTGGATAGGCACATATGTAGGGTTGGATCCATCTACATTGTTCACAATACCTATCACGTTGATTGGTATCACGTTTGAAGCGTTAACTGGGTTCTTAGGACAATCCTTGATTATGTGCTCTTTACCATAGTCGGCACAAAAGCCTTGTATGTTATAATATTGAGACTGTCCTGCTATAGGAGGATGTGGACAATCCTTTATGAAATGATCTCCTTGGCACCTAAAGCATGGTCCTCTAGGGCCCTGTGGTCTTTGTTGTCTTAATTGGGGCCGTGGGTTCGGGTTTGTGTACATCACATTAGCATAGTCGGGCTCCCAACTCGGTTCCACTGGTGGACTATCATAATGATATGTCTCTATATGTTCTGGTGACTCTGTGTAATACACGGGTGGACTATCTACATGAGTGGAGTCAAAACTGTTTGAGTTCGGACCACAAGTGTAACAACGCTTGTTTGTTGTTACCCTAGGCATCTGTTTACTAGAAACTCCTAGTTTCTGGGCCACCTTTTCTGCTAGATCCTCTATTGAGCTAGACAATTTTGTGGATGCTAGAGATGAGCAGTCTGAGTCCTTATAGACTTTTGAGAGTTCCAACTCGTCTCCTAAGTTGTCCTCAATGTCTATGCAAACCTATGAAGGTAACTCTTGCATTGGACATCTTTCAACATATTGTCTAAACCTACGTCCTGCCAATCTTACTGTTTCCTGAGGGGTCTGTTTGAAACTATGAATCAACAAAGACGTGTCATGTCTGATCCCACTTTTAGAGAATTCAATGATGAATGACTCTAAAAAGTGATGGATGTCTCTAAATTGCCTTTGTTGCAAAGGTTGGAACCAAGTTAAAGCGATATTCTTTAACGTTAGCCCAAATGCATTATATTGCGTGAACATGTCTTCTACCTGTTCTGCTCTTAGCACTTGCTTAAATTCTGCGACATGGTCATAGGGATCTCCTATCCCATCAAAATAATTTTTCATTGATTTTACTAATTGAGTGGGTCTCAATATTCTTGCGTGTTCACGTGGTCCAGGTAGAGGAAAATCATCTCTACCACCTGGCATTCTTTGTCTTTCCACTTTGTCCGTGTCTACGGTGGTTCTATCTCTCCCTATGGGGTGATTGTAGCTTACTTCTAGTCTTTCTTTGTTTTTCTCTCTTTGATTAGCATGGGCAGAGGATGTTCCTGCCCCTTGTTGACTTGTGTTTATGTTTGTTCGAGATGGAGGGAATACTAAATCACCTCTCCATGTGTAGGTATTTCTAGCGTGATCTGGCACCACAAATACTCTTTCTGAAGTTTCATCCAGGTATACAACCGTTCCAGGTGTATCCGGGTCTTTAAATTCGTAGATTATAATGGAGCCTACCTCACTAGGTTGTTCTGTTCTGTACCTCCAAAATGCTTCATCAGTTTCTTTATTTACAAATAATTCTATGCTTATGTTGTCCTGAGGGGTCCAATCTGGAACTAGTACTCGTGTCAGTACAGATTTCCCTCTAGGTGTTCTTGGTTCTTCTAATGGTTCCTTTCCTTGGGATCTCGCTTCCGTCTCTAACTGAATTACGCCAAACTCATTGGTATTGTTTGGCTCCGTACTTAGGATGTACATCGTTCCTTCCTTGTCTATGTACGCATCTCTCTTGAATTTCACCACTGGACGTTCCAATCCAATGGGTTGATCAGGATTGTGCATTTGCACCACTTGTCTTCGCAAACCATCCTCATAGATGCGAGCACCTAAGCAGTTGGTTCGGAGAAATTCTAGTTGAGTCCTATAGGGTCCTTCTGGTTTTTCTAAGTATGCTACATTTGACCCTCCTTCTGGCCTTTCCGTGCTGAAAGCCATTTCCGATTCACTCGTATCTGATCTCTCGTACGGATAACTAGTATTCAATTGTTGAGCCCACGATCGTGTAGTAGTTCCTACGCTGGCTTCTGATGATCTAAGGCTTCGTCGGTCTGACTTACCTATGTGTTTGCCCGATCTAAGGTTCATGAATTTACTTCCTCTGACCGTTACTGTTCCTTGTTTCTTACGTTCTTGATTCTTTTTAATTCCCTTTAGATTCTTGTCTCAATGTATGCGTCAGGAATTCGACTTTCTATGGTACTTTGAGTTCTCGTTCCGTCAGACTTAAGTTCTTTCCCTTTAGGTTTTCATATCACACACCTTTACTTTTAGTCTTAGACTTGATAAATTAATGTCTTGAACTTGAGGCGTTCCTATTGTCGTTAATCTAATCCACAATGCGAATGTTTATTCTAAGCTAAGAATTGACTGAGGGGGTTGAATAATCTTCCAACCTCGAGTCAGCTCTTCTGGTTGCTCTGATGCCCAAGAAGTCACGCTTCCCAAGCTTTATGCCTTTCACTGCCGTGCCTTGAATGCTTTAATTGCCCTTGCTAGACCTGCCAAAATTCCAATATTAGACCAATTTTACAAATGGATGATCAAGCACTTGAGTGTATACACCTTTAAAGATCCTTTCCCTTTTGCCCAAAACTTCAATGATTGCCCCCTAGCTTTCTAGTCCCACACTAGGTCAACCTCAAAAAAATCAACGTATTCTTTTTGAAAAAAATAATTGAGGTCGCGTAGTACTCGTAGAGAGCTTTCTAACGAGCTATTAAGCTCAAAAAACAGACTTCGGATGAGAAAGATATGAGCGTTCAGGCTCCGGGGGGTGAAAACTCACAAAAAAGTTTTTCTTCAAATATGAGCTAAGGGGCCTCCTATGAGTGCAATGATCCAAAAATTTTCAAAAGATAGCCCCAAAATTGGCCAAAAATTGAAACCCTAAAATTTGTGTTTGGGGTGGACAATCACGATGGTCTGAGATGATCGCGATGGTCTGGGACCGTCGCGATGGTTTAGGCGAACCGTCGTGATGGCATGTGCGCGAACCATCGTGATAGTCTGAAGTGCACAGTTGCGATGGTCTAGATGTGAGCAATCGCGATGGTCTGGGTGAGGCGTCGCGATGGTCCGATTGAGTGAACAATTGCGATGGCGTCAGTCAACGGTCAACGTGAACCGTCGCGATGGTCCGAAGTGAACCGTCGCGATGGTCACAGATGCGATGGCATGAGCCAATCGCGATGGTCCAAATTTTGAGCTGTCGCGATGGTGTAAGGGTCTCGTCGCGATGGCCTGGCTAGTGAGCAATCGTGATGGTCCAATTTGACACGTGGCACTATCGAGGCGATGGCATGGGCCAATCGCGATGGCGTGGGGTCGACGTGATCGTCGCGATGGTCCGAGTGAACCGTCTTGATGGCTCAAGTGAGCCGTCGCGATGGTCCGGCCGAGCCGTCATGATGGCGTGAGCCAATCGCGATGGTGTGACACAATCACGATGGTCTGAGCCAATCACGATGATTCACCAAAATGTGAATTTTGCAAATGCAACAATGGAATCCTACTCACGCAAGGGTCGCCTACACGCTTATGAACTCGCTTACCAAAAATACCGAAGTTGGCAGACCATCGCGATGGTTTGACACACTCGACAGATCTCTGTCAGAAAGGGAATTTTTACCTTTTCCAAGCTTTCTTGATGCACTCGAGCTCTGTACCTGCAAGAAAACTCAAAAACACACAAGTACACACAAGCACAAAAGCTCTCTCTCTCTCTCGCACATGCACAAATGAGGGGAAATGAGGAGAATGGGTGGATATGGTGATTTTTTTGACTTTTTTGGAGATGAAGATGATGATGCGGTGATGAAGATGGAGTGTGGGGGAGGTGAAAAACACTAAAAATTAAGTAAAAACAACAACAAAAACTGAAATTTTTACCTTCGAATGCCACTTCTTGCTATACTCTTACCATCACACATTCGTCCTTAGACTCAATCCCCGACAACGGCGCCAAATTTCGTGTTGCTCTAGCACAATGGTGAGAACCACGTTAGGAAGCTCCACCTCCTTAATGTCAATTCGCGGAAGAGATAGGAGTGATATGAAGATCGTGAATGTGAGATGTAGTGAGAGTGAAGGTGAGAAGCATGGAGATGCACACACACATACACACACACAACAAAGAGACAAGCAAGACACAATGGAAGGTGAGAAATGACCTCTATTGCTCAAGAACACTCTTACAAGCTCAAAATAGCTGTAAGCTCTTCTCTAATCCAACAAGCTCTTTTTATAGATTCTAGACTAGTTTTGATCGGTTTCACATCTAGTGACTGGCATAGTTAAAAAATAGGTCCTAAATGCTATTTGAAGGGGTAAACGGTGTCTAAAAATAACCAAAATTGATACGCTCATTCTACCTAAGCTCCTCAAGCTCGAGGACTCCTCCGCTTGCACAAAATGGAGCTATGGATTACAAAAAGGGTTTTTCTATGTTACATATGTTACAATAGTGATGAAAATCACAGTTGGAGGTTTTTTGAAGAATATTATAAAACATAATCCTTGAAAAATTGATTCGACTGGCTCCATGCTCTGTCTTTACATGCTTCCGCGTCTTCTATGCCTCTGGGTGCTGCCAACAAATATCAACTTCATTGGGATGGTAGAGATGCTCATGCATATGTATTGATAGCTTTTCCTATCTAATATGTCATTATTCCTCACATTCGCTCTTGCAAAACAACAAAGGATGCTTTAGATACACTTACCACTTATATCAGGTAAGAAATGAGGCTCATGTTGCTTACCTCCAAAAATAGTTGGCCAGTGAGCACATGAATGAAGGAAATGGCTTCTTGATTGTAACCACCTAAAAATCCATGAAGAAAGCTATAAACCTCCTTGCCCCTTACTCACTCTAATACATGTTCCATGGGAGGAAGTAGCTTACTATCTCGTATTGGGGTGGCATTAAGCGTTTTCAAGAATGCACAATTCGCCATTTTTCTCGGGAAGTACCACAATGAGGGATACTCATTCAATATTCCTAATGTCATAGATGTGCATATCCTTTGGCAACCAATCTAGCTTTAAGCGATCAATGCTACCATCATACTTTCTCTTAATCTTGTAAACCCACTTTGTACCAATGGCAGTTTTTCCTTTTGACAATTCACATAACTCCCAAGTATCATTCCTATGTATGGAATCCATTTTTGATTGCATAGGCATATTCAAAGTGGCGCTTTATTACACACTATTGCAAAAAAAGAATAATCCAAAAAATTACTTGATGCATGGTGATAGCTTGATCTTGTTCTACCAAGTAAAGGTGCACTCAATTTGTTGTCCTACAAAGTCTGTTTCAGCCACTTTGGCATAGTTTGTGCACTCTTGATACACATGTGTTCATTATGTAATACATCATCAACATGGATATCATGTGTGGGCTGAATTTCATGCTCATTTTTAGCCATAATTTGATGCAAATATACAGCCTTTGGCTAGTCTACATAGCCATAGTCCATCACACCATTTTGGAACAAAGGTATGAGTGTATCAAACACATCTTATGAGCTAAGTATTGGTTGTTTTTTGCATTCAAGTAGAGGGAAAACTGAATTTTCTGCAAATACCACATCTCGACTCACAATAATTGTGTTTGTCAATGGATGGTACAAACTATATTCCTTAGTTGTAGAACTATAACCAATAAATATACATTTCATTCCTTGTCATCAAGTTTGTGACATTGTTGCGATGGCACAACAGCATATGCCAAACAACCAAACACGCGCATATGACTAATCATAGGCTTATGCCCATTCCAAGCCTCATAAGGAGCGATGAAACTCAATGCTTTTGTAGGGTAGTGATTCAACACATAGTTTACACACATGATTGCTTCCATCCAAAAATTATGAGGAAGGTCCTTTCCTTTAACCATACATCATGCTATTTTGAGGAGAGTTCTATTTCTGTGCTCAAAAACACCGTTTTGCTGAGGTGTATATGGAATTATACATTGGTGTAAATTACTCTTCCATGAAGAAAGTCATTAAACTCATGTGAAATGTATTCACCACCACGATCCATGCATAGAGTCAAAAGCTTGTTTGAAGAAAAGTTTTCAGCCATCGCTAAAAATGCCTTGAATAAAGAAAATACCTCATTCTTTGCTTTCATAGGATACACCCATGTATGGCAAGTAGCATAATCAATGAAGGTAGAAAAATATACATGCTTCCCAAAAGATGGAATCTTGATAGGACCACATACATCACTATGAACAAGCTACAATTTTCTTGTAGTGTATGTATGACTATCTTTTGGAAAAGAAGCACGATGCATTTTTCCAAGAATGCAACCTTCACATGCATTTTTCCAAGAATGGTTATTGGAAAACCAATAACCGTGTCCTTCTTTTGCAAGTAAGGCAAAATATTGAAGTTCAAGTGCCAAAAATGAGCATGCCAAAGCTCCATTTCATCCATGGAAGAAGTACAAGCAACCAAAGCATTCAAGGTAGATCTCTTGTATGTATCCAAACAATAGAAACCATTACATAATGTACCCGATATCATGATAATATCATCATTGCTAAAATCATGAACCATACACTTATCATCAACAAAGTGTACATGAAGTCCAACATTGGCAATCAATAGAACTGTAATTAAGTTCTTCTTGATACCGAGTACATACAATGCATTTTTCAAGAGAATCACACCTCCATTTGCAATGGTAAGCTCAATTTCTCCTACTCCAATGATAGGATAAGAGGCATTGTTTGCACACACCACATGTACTCCTTTGGGTGCATCTTTTAAAGATGCAAAAAACCTTTTGCGTGAAGGTATGTACTTTGAAGCACCACTATTAAATAACCAACCAATCTGAATCAGTCTCACTCACAACCATACATTTAGAATTCAAAGATGCATCATAATGACATGTAGAAACACATGCCCAAAAATCTTGAGCCATGTTGGCTTCATCATTCTTTGCATTTACTAAATTTTGAGCAATAGACATTTCATATTCTTTCTTCTTTTCATTGTGCTTAGCAAGCCTTCTACACTCATCAATAGTATGACTAGCCTTTCAGCAATATTTGCATCTCTTCTTCTTTTGCAAATCAGAATCCTTAGAGGAATGAGTGGAAGAGGAAGGTTGAGGATTTGGTTTTGATGAACCCAAAGTTGAACCATACTTGCTTTTCCCTTTTTGTGAGATAGCAAGTGCATGTGTTCCCTCAATCAAACCACTCCTATTCACTCTAGATTGCTCTTCTTGCAAAAGAAAAGACAGAACCTCATCAAATGCATACATGTTGGGATTCCCTTTTGCCATGAAATGGAGTGTAGTGGCAAAGCTTTGAAAAGATTCTGGTAATGCTTTCAACAATGTAGAGATGAGTGATGCATCTGGAATAATCTCATATATGTTTGACAATTGCTCTAGCAAGTCTTTGATGTGTGTCACATACACATCCATAGACTCATTTTCAGCCATACATACATCCGCAAGTTGCTTCCTCAAGTATGCAACATGTGCTTCAATGTGCATGGCATTCAAAGAATGTGTGGAACTATATGGCGCTTCATAGAAAGTGCAATCAACACATGAGCTTGAGCATCTTTTCTGTCCCATCTAAGTTGCTCCTGTGTAGGTGCAGAAGGACTAACCACTATACTTGAAGAAGAAGCTCCATCTGTGATAGTAAACTATGAAGTAGAACATGTGGGTCTTTGATCTACATCTTCCACTATTTTTGAAAGGTGTTTTACAACAAGAACATGCTTCATCATGTAAGCTGATCCTGTATAGGTGGAGAAGAAGTAACCACTCTATCTGTGATAGTAGACTATGAAGTAGAAGAAACTATGGATCTTGGATCTACATCTTCCACTATGTTCCAAAGTTGTTTTGCAACAAGAACATGCTTCATCATGTAAGACCACATTGGATAGTTGGTCCCATCAATCTTATCTTCAGCTTGAAGCATGCCAAACAAGTCATTGTTGCCTGCCATTTCACTAAAGAACAAGAATGTGACAAAGTGTTTACTTTGAAGAAAGTTGAGATGAATGTTGAAATTTTAGCTCACAAACCATCAATATGATGGTAATTCCTACTGCAGGAATGGCATTCAAATGGGGTTAAAATGGGGTGCAACTAGTGGAAATGTTCTTTGGCTGTCGAAATTCGATGTCATATGCTTCCAAGTTGATTTGCACTATTAAAAGTGCATGTATGCTGCAATGCAAAAAATCAAAACTTGAGAAGGAGCTGAACCTACTCTGATACCACTATTGGGTGTTTGTAGAAGTGCGAGAGATACACGAGAAGCACACACAAGGAGCATAAAATGCAGCAAGATACATAGCAAAGATGGATGGCTGGAACAGCTCTCTCTATTGACAATGAACTAAACTAAAGTAAGAGCTGAATAATATCCCTAAGTACTTAATCTTGTTTGTGGTAACATGGGGAAAAAACCTCTAGCCAACACTAGAGTAAACAGTGCCGATGTATAGGGAAAAAGGTTCACATCAAAGCTTCTCGAAGAACACATAAGTGTAATGTCTACTTCATTCTTCTCCATCCTCAATTGCTACTACTACTTTTTTGTTTGTTCTTTGTTATCGACACTCTCTGTATATGTGCAGAGATATAACTTCACAAACTTGGCAATTTCTCACAACTCACTTAGTCAAAGGACTTCAAGCTTTGGCACAATTTGGGGCACTATATGAGAGAACAAATAAAACTTCAAATGAATGAAAATGAGGTCAACAAGAAAGAGAACAATGCTCTAAAATCTGGTACAATTAGATTTGGAAAAGCTTAACTACACCTCTAGATATAGAGGAGCAAAATCATGAGAAAATGAGCTAAGCAAAAAGGGGCTCCTTATTGGAGTTTACAACTTCACTAAAATAAGTGGGAAGCTCATGGAATGCATACAACTCAAGAAACAAAGGTAGGATGTCAAGTTCGGTCTGGCATATCCTTGAGAATATCTTCCAGCTGCAGGGACGAATCCTCTGGGAGTAAGCATTATTGGATGAAGCGATCGGCTGTTCGTCATCTTTCTGGAATGCGATTAGAGGTGAGACCCTCTAGAAGTGTCACATCATAGAAGTTGTGTGAGAACACGACCTCTTGGGGTGAGGTGGCATAGATGCCACATGGCACCTATTTGGACTTATGTCATATGATAGAAAATAAAGAGGGTATTATCTCATATACAGAGAGAGGCTCAAGTAGAGAATACGTTTCTCTGTGTGTAGTCAGCTGGGATCGATGGAACAACAACCAAAAAGAACACTTCACGCTCCAATGCAACACCGGTATCAGAGCGGTGAGGTCTTGGGGACGTGTGTAGAGCTCGGGATTTGAACCCGCCACCAGTGGGAAGAGAAGCCCCCGTTTAAACCATTCAGCTATGGCCACATGATGTTCTAGAACTCTACAACAATCTACTATTGTCTAATCGAGCAGGTAGCACGCTTCCTTGGAGGTAAGATTATCCTCTTTCCATCATACATAGATGAAGTGATAGTAGCAACCGTCCATGGGTGACACCCTTGTTCTAAGGAGAGGAGGTGAGAAAGCATACTCTTTCCCCCTGCCTTTTGCAAGATGAGTCTATCCGTAGCATAGTCGGGAGTATGGGAGAGATATCTCCTTAGCTTCTGCTCAAATTAGAGTAGATTGTCACGTTATACTGGAGCTATGAAGACAATATTGGCTAAGGATTCAATCCAAATCTCCTTAGAATTTAAGTAGGATTTGGGCAAAGCATCATGAAGGAGGAAAGGGATAATTCATACTTTCCTCTGTTACCTAATAAATGGATAGCGAATGTTTCTTCTTAGTTCATTGAGGTCAAGCACTTGGAGGGAAATTCATGTGTGGGGATAATGAGATGTATACTCCTATTAAGAGTTAAGAATTCCCTCAAATTGCAAGGAATGATAAGTTTTAGGTATCTCCAAAAGTAGCTCTGTTCATGATTTTTACATAAGTTGCAAGTGCTATTTTTGACAAGTAGCTATTTTGGAAAAGGGATATGAAGTGGGATTTTTCTTAATTTAGTAGGAAAAATCATGCACACCTATAGTGTAGCATATGGAATTCCATATAAGATCAAGAAATCCAAAATATAGATCAGTATGATGGGAGTTTGAAGCTCCTTCCATCACTGTTTCAGAGAAAATTTCAGCACTAGAATCTAAGAAATTCCCATTTTGGAAGAGGGAAAAAGAGGTGCACTAGTTATGTATGGATGGGAAGAAGTATATATACTGAGAATATGGCATACGGACTTTATAATGGAACCACTATATTCATTAAAGTGATACGTTAAGGAGGAATTTTGTATCCTGAAAGACCCCCTTTCCATACTTTTTGAGAAAAATTCAGATGTTAGTTTTTATTCAACTCCACTTTCGGGAGTAAGAAAAAAGACCATTTAAGAGGCTTGCCATGGATTAGTGCATACATACATGAGGTATGGTGTATGAATTACCATGGAGAAGAGAAAAGCCAAGAGAAATCCACATTAAGAGTGGATTAGAAGCTTGTTAAAAGCTCCCATTTAAGTTTTTGCATGAAAGTAAAAATCTTGATTTAAGCCTCTTTTGGGGAGCAAATTAGCATGCACTATGGAAAGGTGAAAATAGGCCGAAGCATCTTCATATACCACTCTCTGAGGTTATGGAGAGAATTTTAGGATTCGCTTGATGGAAGAATGCTTTTGAGAACCTCAAAAGTCACATTTTCAGACTTTTTCCCTCCCCTCCAAGAGTCCACTAGTTTGTCATGTCCCGCTTGAAAAGGCCATATCTTGGGCTAGAAAACTCCAAATTGGAAGTGCTATGGCTCATTTCGAAGAGCACAAGGTGCATCTTCAGTTTATGGAGAAATTTATGAAAATATATATTTTTGCAGGTCTGTACAAGTCTACAAATGCTGAACAATTTTTGGCAACTACCTTCCGGGAGCCATATCTTGCAAACCAGGAAGGCGATTGAAGTAATTTCAGTTCGACTCACTTGCACATTATATATATTTTAGTTTTTGATTATTTGCAGGTCCTAAAATGGTTTTTGCAGGTCTAAATTGGGATTACAAATGCATTTTTTGGCTGAATTTGCATTATTTTAGTAATCATCTAACCATGCTTTATGTTTTGGGAAGTGATCCAATGTTTTCAGACACTTCAAAGTTTATATTAGGACCTGAGAAGGAAGATGCAGAGGTCTCAAAGCTCGTCGAGAAGGATTGGATGCATGCAATTCCAATACCTAATCATTCAGGGACGTATGCTTTACATTTTTAAGAATCTGCTTTACATTTTTAAGAATCTTACTTTATTTTATGGCATGTTTTATATGTACATGCATGAATTGGAGTGCATATATCAAAGTTGATCATTTTTTCAATTCTAAAAGTATGGATCAACATGTAGAAGTACACTTTTTAATTATTTGCATGAAAGATGATTGCAAGAACTACATGGTTATGCAACAAAGAGAATTGTTGCTAGCATTTGTTTTTGTTTTTGCAGGTTATGGAGTCCATGTATGAGTTTATGGCATGCATGCCATGGGCCTGTCAAGCCCTATGCTGATGGATGGCATATGTGGCATTGAGCTTATGGTTAAATTTTTTTGGGACTCCGTTTTATTGGGGAAATGCTGTCGAAATTTTTCCCATCTCATGGCGTTATATATGCATTCACCTTTAGGTAAGAATGTTATGGCATGGTAACATGCTTTTTCTGCAAACATTAGTAAGGTGTTAGCATGCTTGTAAGCATGTATTTGATGGACTTAGGACCATCATAGTAGTATACATAAGGCAACTTCAGTAGTAAGAGGATCCCTACACATAATCCTTATGGATTTAGACCATAGGATTGCTAAGGGAAGGAGCTACACCTTCAGCATTAGTAATGTGCACAAGCAATCCTATAGGTTTTAGGAAGTTGCATATAGGTACGGGAGATACATATATGACACTCCCCAAAGAAGTGAAGATTTGCTTATCTTCACAAGAGTCTCACAGTATGATTAGGAGACTATGGGCTATTATTAGGAATACCCAAAGAGTGATTAATTTCACTCATGCACATCACTTAACCAAACAGTCAAGCATTTTTGCTACACTACAAAGGAAACCAATTAGATGGGATCATTGAGATGGGTTTCATGAGAGAATCGATGGGTATGATTATGACGAGTAACAATTTTGGAGTATATCTGCACATTTCTCGAGAAGATGAAGCGCCGGCTAATAATCTGGAGATTTCTCATGGATCTTGATGCCTGTATATCCGCCTAGCCGTGTGGTCCATCCTCTATTTCTTTCTCTCTAGTAATCCATAAAGAGTATGACCCATGGCGCCTCACATGGATGCCACTTGGCACTCAAGTGAGTACTCTACTTTAAAAGGATAAGAGGTGGTTCACACCTCTTGCTAAGGGCCATCCATGCAACATTTCTTTCCCCTTAACTCCATTATTGTCCTCAAAAATGGTATTGAAAGATCTGCCAGAAGGAGAGAAATAATAGGACACCACTCCCACTATATCCCCATGTATTAAAATACATGGTCATGTCTCCGTGTTGTTTCCCCATATCCTTCCCCTTAAGAAGACCCTTGGGAAGGTAATCTAAAGTTGGGAAACCGTCTCTGAAGGGTGCTAACCTGCTCCCATGTGGTACTATCTTCTGGACTATCTTTCCACTTTACTAGATACTCTTTATACAAGTGACTTCTCATCCGTTTCTCTCGAGTGTGTAGTATGCTCTTGGGCTGATGTGAAAAAGATTGAACAGAAATGGGCTCTACTACCTCACTATCTGGAATGAGGTTGTCAGATTCACCCAGCCTTTCTTAAGCCGGCTAACATAAAAAACTTGATGGATTTGACCATTCTCTGGAAGTTGGAGCTGGTAGGCCATCTTTCGTATTCTCTTGAGTATTTGGAAAGGTCCACAATACCTAGGAGATAGTTTTGGACAAGGTCCCTTCTTCAAGGTTTCAGACCTAGATGGAACTCTAAGATAGACCTACTCTCCTACCTCAAAGTTGATGTCTCTCCTTTGAGGGTCAGCATAGGCTCTAGCTCTATCCTGAGCTCTCCTAATGCTGTCCTTAGCAAGTCTAAGAATATCGTTCATCTCTTCCAAGAAGTCCTTTGCAGCTTGAAATTTTTCATTCTGCAAGCCTACTGCATAAGGAGCTCTTGGTTGAAACCCATACATAAGCATAAATGGACTATGCCCAGTGGAAGAGTGCTTGGCACTATTATATGCAAACTCTACTATAGGTAAGTACTCTTCCCAATTAGTTTGACTTTGATTCACATATGCTCGAAGCATATCCTCTAGGATTTGGTTAACCCTCTCTGTTTGCCCATCTGACTGTGGACGCTCGGCCGTACTCATGCTAAGTTTTGTATCCAACGTTTTGAAGACCGCTCTCCAAAAGTGGCTAGTAAACTTCCTATCCCGATCGGAAACTATGTCTAAAGGAAGACCATATAACCGGTATAGGCTCTCGACAAAAAATCTAGCCAACTCTGGTGTCTTCACTGTAGTGTGTGTCAGAATAAACCTAGCCATTTTGGTTAACCTATCCACAATTACCCAGACTGAGTCGTGCCCTCTCTATGTCTTGGGTAATCTGACTATAAAGTCCATGGAGATACTCTCCCACTTCCCATTAGGAATATTCAATGGGTGGAGTAGTCCTCCAATCCTCAATCTCTCAGCTTTGTTGACCTGGCATTTAGTGCACTTAAGCACATACTCTAGGACGTCCTTATGAAGTCCAGGCCAATAAAACTGCCTCTTAACAAGATCATAAGTCTTGTTAACTCCTGGGTGTCCCGCACTAGGTGTGTCATGACACTCATACAAAATATGCCATCTCATCTCACAACCTCTAGGGACACACACCTTACCTTTGTATAACAGATATCCATCATGGACACTGTAGTTCTTCCACTTGAATTCTTCTTGAGTACCCATTGATACTCCATCCTCACTGGAAAACCATATATCAAGATCCCCATTCTCTATGACTTCGCAAATCTCGGAATATGCAGGATCAAGCAGACATTTCCCTGTAATGGACTCAAGTAGCTAACTAGTGATCTGAGTAAAACTCAGTCCATTGAGCATAGGCATGCGGCTAAGTGAATCAGCCACTACATTAAACTTTCCCTTCCTATACCTAAGCTCATAATCAAACTTCTGAAGGGTCTCTGCCCATCGGTCCTTACGACCTTTAAGGTCTGTTTGATTAGAGAGCCACTTAATGCTCTCTTGATCAAACACTATCGTAACTTTGGCACCATATAAATAATGATGCCACTTCTTCAAAGCATGGACAATTGCATACAACTCCTTCTAATAGATGGAGTAATTCTTCTGAGGTGGTTCTAGTTTCTTGCTCTCAAAAGCTACTGGTCGACCATCCTGTACTAAAACCGCTCCTATGGAAAAGTCACTCACGTCAGTCTCAACCACAAATGGTTTGTTGGAATCTGCTATATGTAAAAGTGGAGCCGTCGGAAGCTACTTTCAACTTATCCATATTTTGCTTCTGTTTGTCTCCCCAATGAAAGGCTTTCCCTTTCCCTTTAAGCTGTTTCGTCATCAGGACAACAATCTTGGCATAATTCTTAATGAATATTCGATAGAAACCTGATAAACCTAGGAAGATCTGCAGCTCTTCCAAATTCCTTCGATGTGGCTATTCCATAATAGCCCTTACTTTTTTAGGATCCATCTGGATTCCATCCTGCGAGACTATATGCCCAAGGTATTTAACCTTTGTCTTAAAAAATTCACACTTGGACTCCTTAGCAAAGAGAGAATTTTCCCTTAGCACTTGAAATACTTTCCTCAAGTGTTCCAAGTGCTCCTCTTCTGATCCACTATAGATCAAAATGTCATCCAGAAAGTCTACTACAAACTGTCCTAGATAAGGCCGTAAAACACTATTCATGAGCTTCATAAAAGTGGCAGGAGCATTGGTGAGACCAAAAGGCATCACCAAAAACTCATAGTGCCCATATCTAGTCCTAAATGCAGTCTTAGGGACATCTTCTGCCCTAATCCTGATCTGATGATATCCTGATCTAAGGTCAAGCTTGGTAAAATACCTAGCTTGATGTAACTTGTCAAATAGGTCTTCCAATCTAGGCATTGGAAACCTATTTTTGATAGTTACCTTATTAAGTGCTCTATAGTCTATATATAGTCTCATAGAGCCATCTTTCTTTTTAAGTAGGAGCATTGGCGATGGCCAAGATGAGTTACTAGGTTTAATGAAGCCCTTATCTAAATAAACCTGCAACTGCCTCTCAACCTCCTCATGCTGAGAAACACTAAGCCTATAAGGTGGTTTACAAATAGGGTTAGTGTTAGTAACAACCTCAATGGCATGGTCATTGTCCCCTCTCTCAGGTGGTAGCCCTCTGGGTAAGTCAGTGGGAAAAGCATCTCTATACTCAGACATAAGATCCTTAAAATTTTTAACCACACACTCTTGCAAAAAAGAATAGTAGAAATTCATGTCCATATTTACATTTCTAACTTGAAAATATACATCACATGAGCTGTCTATACAATGCTTCATATCATGACTATACAATAAAAACATGTCCTATACATGCTGAGAGTAATAAAGACTATACAACTGTTGGTGCAGACCAATCACCAATTGAAGGCTTGGAAGGTTAAAGAGTGAATGAAGGATCAACTATTGAAGCTTGGAAGAAAGACATATTCAGAGGATAAGAGAAGTGTACACATATGTACATTAGTATAGTCATAGGTGACTTAGATCTTTTGTCTGAGTAAGAGTCTTGTACAAATTGTCTATAAATACTTTGAGAAAAGTCGGGGCATGTATGAGAGCATATGTAGAAGTCAAGTTTGAGGAAGTTAGGAGTCAAGAGATAGAGAAAAGTTAGTTGAGTTAGCTCTCATCACTCAGTTGTAATTTTCTGAGTTAATGAAGAAATATTGCGCCCGATCTTTTCGTGTCTGCTCTTTCTGTGTTTGATCAATTGTGAAATCCTTTTGAGGATATCTAAGTTGTTAGTTAATGAGCCTGTGACCTGAATTTCAGAGTCTAATTGTAAACAGGCTAGGAGAATTGTGAGTAGGAACATTCATATGTGTTGAGTATCTACAGTTCTCTGAAACAGGCGCAAATTTCGAGTTTAATCTTTTGGTCAGTGCTCACTCCATAGTTTAAAGTTTTGTGCAAGCAAGCACTTAATCTTTAAGTTGGAAGGTGATCTACTCGTGGCTAAAAGCATTTGGCAAAACGGGTTAGATATTGTGAGAACCAAAGTTAAGAAGTTAGGGGTGTCTAGATCGACTTCTCAGAAGTGCAGATTCAGACATAGGTAACTTGTGAAGACAATTTCTCAAGTTATACTAAAGTTTTTGAAGTAATTCAACTTGGAGGTGATGCGCAATCTCTAGGAGATGATTCGTACAAAGTTTCATCAAAAACTTTACACATTTGATAATTCAATGTGAAGAAATTCTGCAGTAGACTTTTCTGTGTTTCATCTTCTTCACAGATTTTCTCAATTTTGATAATTTGGAGATTGGACCTCTAATTTAGTGAAGGTTTTGACTTACTCTTGGTATAGAGGTGCTCTAATCACAAGAGTAGGTTGTTCTTTTGGAGATTAACACTCTCCATCAGTGGTATCAGAGCAGGAGACATCAAAATCAAGGAAAGGAAGGTCCCGACTGCTGCAGATTCAAGAAGTTCAACATTTGAAGAACTAAGAAGTGAAAGCTTGGAGTCAAAAGCCTGAGGAGAAGACTACTCAACATCAAGAAAGGCAAAAGGAGTCTAATTCGAAGTAAAGGTACATACATTGTTTGTAAAGCTTGAAGATTTCAATACACAGGTGGATACAAGATGGGAGATGCTCTACAGATAGAGAAATTGGATAGGGAAAACTATCCTGCATGGTCAATGAGGATGGAAGCTCATCTTATGAGCAAAGATTTAATTGGTTACATCACAGGAGAAGAAGAGAAGCCAGAGTTCAGAGATCCTAGTGTTCCAACTAGGGAAGAGTTAGCAGATCTGAAAAATTGGATGAAGAAAGATGCTCAAGCTAGGAGCATCATCTATATGGGAGTCAATGATTACTTGTTACCTCATATTAGAGGTTTTGAAAGTGCAACTGACATATGGAATGCTTTGGAGGAGCATTTCCAGAACACTACAAAGTCAAGGAAGGCATCCTTATGGGCAGAGTTTACTACCTTCAAGAAGAAGGCCTCTCAATCCATCTCAGACTATGTAACAAGGATGAAAGATATTGCAGATGCTTTAGGAGCTGTTGATGAAGACATTGAGGAAGATAAATTGGTAAGGCAAATCCTTACAGGGTTGAGAGGTGATGACAAATGGAAGCCATTTATTTTGTCTACAGAACTATCACTTGACCATTTCACTCCTGATTTAAATCAATTGTTAGGTCATATGCTAACATTTGAGCAGGATGTTAAAGGAGATGGTGACAAGAGTACAGGACATGCAATGTACTCAAAGGACAAGAAGAAGAATAGCAAAGGAAAACAACAAGCAGGTGAAGATGAAGGAACAACTACTCAAGCCAACTTCCTAAGAGGAAGAGGAGGTGGCAAAGGTAGAGGAAGAGGCAGGAACAATAAAGATGGAGGCAAAGCTTGCTGGATTTGTGGTAAGACAAATCACTTAGCTAATGATTGTTGGCATAATAATCAGAATAATAGTGGATACAATCAAAATCATAATTCAAGAGGAAGAGGTGGCAGAAATCAAAGAGGTAACTACAGAGGTAGAGGTGGAAGGAATTACTTTGGAAGAAATGCAGGTAGAGGATTCCAAAGTCAACAATACAACAACACCTACTACAATTATGCTTCAGATCAAAAGGAAGATTCAACATTGATAATGAATGCAACTTGTGAAAGGCAGAGTGAAGATCAAAGAGTCTTCTACATTGACTCAGGGTGTAGCAATCACCTGAGTGGTAACATATCTTTGATGACTGATTTGGAAAGTAAAGTTTTTAATCATGTTGTTCAAACAGGTGACAACACAAAGCATAATGTGAAGTCAATTGGATTAGTGAAGGCCAAGGATGGAAGCACCTTATTGAGTAAGGTTTTGTATGTTCCTACAAGCCCTAAGAATTTGATAAGTGTAGGTCAAATTGTTGAAAAGGGATATGAAGTAAGGTTCACTAATGATGGAGTATATGTGGAAGACCCTAGCCAAGGGTATAAACAGATTGTTTCAGGAAAAAAGGAAGGAAGATTGTTTACATTGAAGATTCAAGGCAATATTGGTCATGCTATGTTCACATATGGAGGACATAAGATCTCTGAGTTAGATCTTTGGCACAAGAGGCTTGGACATTTCAATGAAAGAGGTATTAAAGATATGGTTAACAATGGTTCAGTGCTTGGATTGCCTAATGTTGCAGGTCAACATATGACATACAAATGTGAGGCATGTCAATTAGGTAAGGCTCATAAACATTCCTATTCCAAGCATGGTTTTATGTATTCAGAGAAGCTTGAGTTGGTACACACAGATGTGTGGGGACCATCAAAAGATTTCAGTATAAATGGATCAAGGTACTATGTGATTTATGTTGATGATGCTACTAGATGGATCACTATCTATGTGATCAAAGATAAGTCAGAAGTGTTTAATACATTTAAACACTATCATGCATATGCAGAAAGAATTACAGGTCATAAGTTGAAAAGACTAAGGTCAGATGGAGGGGGAGAGTATTTCTCAAATGAGTTCAGTGATTACTTATGGAATGCAGGTATAAAAAGAGAAGTTACTTGCAGGTACTCTCCTCAACAAAATGGTGTTGCAGAAAGGAGAAATAGAACAATTGTTGAATTTGCAAGATCCATGATGAAGGAGAAAAATTGCCCTAATTATTTGTGGGCTGAGGCTGTAAATACAGCCACTTACTTGGTCAATAGGCTACCATGTAAAGCCTTGCAGGGTATGACACCATATGAGGCTTGGTGGGGTAAGAGACCTACCTTGGATCATTGCAGAGTTTTTGGGTGTGTGGCATATGCATATGTGCCATCACAATTAAGGCACAAGTTGGAGCCTAAAGCTGAAAAGTATGTTTTCATTGGCTATGATGATAAGCAGATGGGCTATAGATTGTGGAGTCCATCAACAAAGCAATTTATGGTTTCTAAGGATGTTACATTTGATGAACAAAGCACTTGGTATGCAGGTACAATCAACATCAATACAGGTGATGAAGAAGAAGTGAGTCAAAGAAAAGGTAAATCAAAAGTTCAGATATTTGATGACCAAGAGAATAATGAAGTGCAGGATGAAGTGGAAGAGACACCAAGATTTGATCCTGAATGTGAAGAACCAGAAACCTCAAGGAGTGGAGAACTCAGAAGGTCAACAAGAAACAGGTGGCAACCTACAAGGTATAGTTATGATACTTCATTTCTAGCCACAAAAGATTATGCTTACATGGTGAATACATATGAAGACCCTTCTACATATGAAGAGGCAAAAGGTAAGGAAAAATGGGAGAATGCTATGCAGGAAGAATATGATGCACTATTGGAGAATCAAACTTGGGATTTGGTTCCTAAACCAAATAGTCAGAAGATTATTGGATGCAAGTGGGTCTACAAGACAAAAAGGTTTGCAGATGGAAGTGTGTCTAGATACAAAGCTAGACTTGTTGTCAAAGGCTTTGCTCAGACATATGGTATTGATTATGATGAGACCTATAGTCCTGTGGCAAAGATGACAACCATAAGGACACTTATTGCTATTGCTGCATGTAAAGGTTGGAAGCTATGTCAACTTGATGTGAAAAATGCTTTTCTGAATGGTTATATTTCAGATGATGTATTCATGGAGCAACCTCAAGGGTTCAGAGATAAAAGGTATCCAGATCATGTGTGCAAGCTCAAGAGAGCTTTGTATGGCTTGAAGCAGGCCCCAAGGGCATGGAACTATAGACTTGTGAAGTTCTTAAAAGAACTTGGTTTTCAGGTGTCTAAAGCAGATAGTAGTTTGCTTGTCAAGGCAAGTGAAAATGGTTTCATATACATGTGCATATATGTTGATGATATAATTCTTACAGGTACAGATGAAGAAGGAATACAAAGGCTCAAGAGGCAAATGGAAAAGGAGTTCAAGATAAGTGACTTGGGAGACTTATCATACTTCTTGGGCATGGAGATAACATATACTCAACATGGAGTATTTGTGACCCAAGAAAGGTATTTGAAGAACTTGTTAATCAAGTTTAAAATGGATGATTGCAGGGTAGCACCTACACCAATGGAGGTGAATCACAAATTGAGTAAGTATGGAGGTGAAGAATTCAAGGACATGAGACAATATCAGAGTTTGGTTGGTAGCCTTATCTATGCTACTCTAACTAGACCTGATTTATCATATGCAGTAGGGGTTTTGTCTCAATTTATGCATTGCCCAAGGAAAGAACATTGGATTGCAGGACAAAGGGTGTTGAGGTACATTAAGGGTACACTCAATGAAGGTTTGTATTATGGGTTTACCTCAGATACAAATATCAAAATTTATAGTGATGCAGATTGGGCAGGTAATCCAGATGATAGAAGGTCTACATTTGGATATATGTGTTATGTGGGAGATAAACTTATCTCATGGTGTTCCAAGAAGCAACATATAGTTGCTTTATCTTCTACAGAAGCAGAGTATAAAGGCATGGTTGAAGCTGCAAAGGAAGTAATTTGGGTTAAGACATTGATGAAGAGTCTTGACATTATGCATGGGGTACCAATTATATATGGAGATAACATGAGTTCATTATACTTAGCTGCTAATCCTGTTTTTCATGCCAGGACCAAACACATTGAGATTCAGTATCACTTTCTAAGAGAGAAAGTGATGGATAAAGAGATTGAAGTAATCCATACTTCAACAAAAGATCAGATAGCTGATATGCTTACAAAAGGCTTGGATGGACCAAAGTTACAAAGGTTCAAAGACATGGCAGGTATAAAGAAGATAGTGAAGACCTCAATTGATGATTGAGGGGGAGCTGTTGGTGCAGACCAATCACCAATTGAAGGCTTGGAAGGTTAAAGAGTGAAGGAAGGATCAACTATTGAAGCTTGGAAGAAAGACATATTCAGAGGATAAGAGAAGTGTACACATATGTACATTAGTATAGTCATAGGTGACTTAGATCTTTTGTCTGAGTAAGAGTCTTGTACAAATTGTCTATAAATACTTTGAGAAAAGTCGGGGCATGTATGAGAGCATATGTAGAAGTCAAGTTTGAGGAAGTTAGGAGTCAAGAGATAGAGAAAAGTTAGTTGAGTTAGCTCTCATCACTCAGTTGTAATTTTCTGGGTTAATGAAGAAATATTGCGCCCGATCTTTTCGTGTCTGCTCTTTCTGTGTTTGATCAATTGTGAAATCCTTTTGAGGATATCTAAGTTGTTAGTTAATGAGCCTGTGACCTGAATTTCAGAGTCTAATTGTAAACAGGCTAGGAGAATTGTGAGTAGGAACATTCATATGTGTTGAGTGTCTACAGTTCTCTGAAACAGGCGCAAATTTTGAGTTTAATCTTTTGGTCAGTGCTCACTCCATAGTTTAAAGTTTTGTGCAAGCAAGCACTTAATCTTTAAGTTGGAAGGTGATCTACTCGTGGCTAAAAGCATTTGGCAAAATGGGTTAGATATTGTGAGAACCAAAGTTAAGAAGTTAGGGGTGTCTAGATCGACTTCTCAGAAGTGCAGATTCAGACATAGGTAACTTGTGAAGACAATTTCTCAAGTTATACTAAAGTTTTTGAAGTAATTCAACTTGGAGGTGATGCGCAATCTCTAGGAGATGATTTGTACAAAGTTTCATCAAAAACTTTACACATTTGATAAGTCAATGTGAAGAAATTCTGCAGCAGACTTTTCTATGTTTCATCTTCTTCACAGATTTTCTCAATTTTGATAATTTGGAGATTGGACGTCTAATTTAGTGAAGGTTTTGACTTACTCTTGGTATAGAGGTGCTCTAATCACAAGAGTAGGTTGTTCTTTTGGAGATTAACACTCTCCATCAACAACTCTAGTGATGAAATGAGAGGTGCACTAGGTACATCTCTCTCTCCCTGAATACAAACTTTACTTCCATTCTTTTCAAATTCAAGTGTGTTGTTTTGATAGTTGCGTTTAAGTGTGTCTCCCAACCCCCATAGCCACTCTCTTCCTAAGACTAGGTCTATCCTCTCCATATTCAGAATTTGGAAGTCCATATAATCTGTATAGTCTTGGATCTTGACTTCCAAATTGGATACGATTGTATCCCATATCCTCTTATCTTGCCCTTGCATCATAGATACAATGTATTTATGTGCACTAGGCTGTTGGGGAATCTTTAATTTCTTGACCAAAGCATATAAAATTATGAGTGGTAGAGTCATCTATCATGACCCGCACCTTGGTCCCGTATACACTTACCATGTAGTTTAACTAGGTCATGTGGTCCAAACTACGGTGACCACAATGACTAAGTCAAACAACAAGTCTCCTCTATATCCTCGTGCATCACCTCCACTCCCTTGCAGCTAGAGCTACCATGAATAGGAAGGGTCTGCACTAGGTGGACCACCTTTTTGCCCTTTTCGAGGGCCGTACTAAACTCTGGTCCCTTCTTCTTATCTTCCCCCTTCTTGAGTGGACAGTTCCACTATGAATGGCTAGGAGACAGACACCTAAAGCATAGGTTCTCTCTTTTGGACCTCTCAATTTAATCTGTGGATAACCTAGGCCCTTGTGATCTTTGTTTCTTAATAAAAACTTTGTTTTTCCCAAAAGGTAACTTCTTCTTGAATTTAGTCGTACTAAGAGGCTTGAGGGGCTGATCCGTCTCCATAGGAGTATATTGAGGACGGTTATGGTCCTCATAGATCTATGCATACTTGATCGCCTCCTCAAACGTCTTAGGTGCATTCCTTCTGACTTCCCTCTTTATGGCTTTATCTAAGCTCCTAACAAACCCTCTGGTCTTCTAGAAATCATCTAAGCCTTTAAGTTTCAAAATGATCTCTCTATAGTGGGATAAGTAGACCCTAAGAGGCCTACCTCTCTGTGTAATCCTATCCCACTCATCCTAATTCCTTTCCTCCTCATTCTCAGGAAGAAACTCTTTTAGAAAAAGAGTCTCAAACTGAGTCTAGTCAGTAGGGATAGAGTTTGCCTCCTTAAGACTCATCCACCACTGGTAAGCATGCGGGTCGAGGGAGAGACTCGCCTCTAGCACGCGGTACTCTGGTCGGGTGCCCTTCAATTGATGCAAATCATGCCACTTTTGTAAAAAAGTGTAGATTGCATCCTTGTTCCTGTCTCGAGCATCCCCCGTAAAGGTAGGTGGCTTCAAGTCTTTCAGGAGGGGAGCTTCCCTACAGCTCTCTCCTTTATGCTTACTAGGAAGAGAAGTATCTTTTCTAGTAATTTCTAGAGGAATATGAGGGGTTTCTCTTTCCTTCCTAGCTAGGAAAGAGGTGACACTAGTCTCAAGTGAGATCATTTGAGACTTAAACTGTTGTATGAGAGATGTGATGCTACCAAGATCTCTCTCTAATTTAAGGGTTTGTTCTTTCAAGTCTATGAATTGGTCACAAGTGACTAACTCATCTAAAAGTTCCTCATATATATACTCTTCCTACTGAGGCTCTTTTTTTCTAAGTTTTCTTCTATGTATTGCCCTAATTCTACTTCTTCCATTATAGAATCAGGATCCTCTAATTGCTCTTTAAATAGAGAAGTATGTTCAACTACTTGTTTTCCTTTAGATTCCATGTTTTTCTTCCCTTCCCCCATTCGTTAACTACAGTATATGAAAATGAATGGAAGTAAAGCTTAAGTATGCAAGAAGAAGAGAAATATATCTCAAGAGCACTTCCCTGTTACAAAATGAAGTTGTGGAAGCAAAATCCAAGTGATCCTTGAAGCTTTAGGTTGCTGATTTTGAAGCCTCACCAAGCCCAAACGAAAATTGGAAATGTCCGGTTGGTCTGGGGAGGTTCTAAACACCAAAAACCATAAAAAACAATGCCAAAACCATGTAGCAATAGCCCCAACTAGGCAAACTGAGTAAAACTGAGCAACTTCTGAGATTTGAGACGCCTCACCAGCCCAATAAATGTAGCCCAACACGTGTACTTCAAAAGATTTAAGACTATCCCAAGTGAACAAAGTGAATTTGGATACCGGATGATGAAAAACTAGGCTCGGGAGTGGCCGCCTAGTTCCTGCTGAAGCACTACAAAGAGATTTTGGTTGAGCAAATCTCATCCAAATCCAACATTGATGTCTTGAGGGGTGTAGCTTCGTAACGTGACCAAGATTCTTGAAATCGGATATCGTATGAGGAAGCTATGGTGCGGAGAAGTCGGGTATGTCACAAATAAGAAGTGGAGGACTAATCTTCATGGAAGGGTGACATTGAGAAGCTCCAAACTGAGAATTTGAAGCTCCTTGAATCAACCCAAAGCCCATACCCCCTATCCATAGCCCATAATACATGTATACCTCATCATTCTTACAAAAAGTTGATCCAAAGTATCCTTTTTGCCTCCCCAAACTTAAGAAAAAAATTCGAAAAGCAACTCCTATTGTACCTCCTTGTAGTCTTCTGAGATGAAATTGACGTGAAACAGCCAAACGAAGTCTTTTAATCCCACATAGACAATACAGAGCACCGAATTCGCAGTATAAGAGATGGGCCAACTTCATACACTCTTCATCCTAGAGGGAGGGTAGAGGGAGAGACCTCCTGGGTCACCTGAGCTCTTTATGAGTCCTCTATGGGATGCACGCACGCTGGTGATATTGGGCTCCTTCGCAGGCGGTTAATGCCCTCGATCTGTGTGTGTACCTGCTCTGATACCAATGTGTTAGGACGAGTAATGTCCCAATGATACCCTCCAGTTTTGGAGTATTCTGCACATTTCCCGAGAAGATGAAGCATCGGCTAATAATCTGGAAATTTCTCACGGAGCTCAATTCCTATATATCCGCCCAGCTACATGGTCCATCCTCTATTTCTCTCTCTCTAGTAATTCATAAAGAGTATGACCCATGGCCCCTCACATGGGTGCCACTTGGCACTCAAGTGAGTACTCTACTTTAAAAGGTTAAGAGGTGGTTCACACCTCTTGCTAAGGGCCATCCATGTAATAGGTGCTATGTGATTGGGGTGATGGTTAGGAAGGCCACAGGTCTAGCACTAGCTCTATGATTTAGAGCATAGATCCCTTAGTCAGGAATAGTTGGGGTACTCAATACATATATGTATATTGGGATCTACAGAGAGGTACCTAGACTTAGTCCTGGTACCTAGGAACAAGTTAGTTTGGAATAGAAAGGGATATCCATTGTCACATATTGACTAGAACCAAACTAACTAGTTCAAGGACATGGGACTCATTTGAGTCCAGTGACATGATTTTAGGATATGGGATTCATTAGATTCCATCTACGTATTCCATTACATGGAATATATATTCGGTTTAGTGTAGGTATGACATCGTGAACTGGAAGAAGTTTTCACTGGTATGGGACGGTGGAAATTACTTCCCTTTGAGCACTCTTCTTCTATGGCCAAGGAGAAAAGGACTCATCATTCATGGCGTCATGCCTCACTAGATCAAAGGAGAGCTCTTAGTAGACATCTCCTTAGGATTGGGAGTTATCCTTCATAGCTTAGGGAAGATTTATTCTTCTAGTAGAGAATGTGATAGGTGATTTTATCACCATTGGTATCACATACTCATTTTGAGTTCTTCAAGAAGGATAATTCCATCACTTTGATTGGATCGTATAGATCCATGCATAGAGTATGGTTGGCAGAGATAGTTCTTTCGTATGGATACACATGTGTTTACAATATCATGTCATATCATTGCTGACCATTTTAGCAGAGGACTTTGATCCTTATAAGGAATTTGTTTTCTTCACTCTTCACTACATATACCTTCATTAGCTAGAGGAGATAGACATTTCATCTACATCTTTGAGGACGAAAATGCTTTCAAGGGGAAGGAAATGTCACATCATAGAAGTTGTGTGAGAACACAACCTCTTGGGGTGAGGTGGCATAGATGCCACATGGCACCTATTTGGACTTATGTCATATGATCGAAAACTAAAGAGGGTATTATCTCATATAGAGAGAGAGAGGGTCAAGTAGAGAATACGTGAGTACTTCATGCGAGAGCTCCTCGGCAGTTGGGTGGAAAAAAGAACACGCTTCTCTGTGTGTAGTCAATTGGGAATCAACGGAACAACAACCAAAAAGAACACTTCATGCTCCAGTGCAACAAGAAGATCTAGAAGGAGAGGTGTGCGGCCAATTTTGGAAGCCCTCCTAAAGAATGGTCATTAGAAAAGTCTCTTTTCCTATTAGGCAAAATAATTTCCAATTGAAAGAGACCCCTACCTTTTAGACAACATAGAGTGTTTCTCCTAGAGAATAATAAGATTAAAAACAAGTGGTCCCCTCATGAAGGGGATGAGAGGGTGATCTACCTTCTGTGTAGAGCTCTCTAAATTTTTCGATATTCCTCTGCTTTGTGGGATTTGGGGGGGGGGGTCCCCATGGGTACTAAGCCCATTCATTGTACAATTGTTTTCATTATTAATTAAAGTTTGGGAGAGTTGGCTTTGCCGAACTTACATTTATTAAAAAAAAAATAGTTGGGATCATTATAAAAGAAATGATGGATCATATGGAGAGTAGGAGATGAAAGTACAAGTTGATGTGTAGACCATATAAATGATAGAGAGTGAAGTGGGTTGCATTTATTCGATCGAATAATAAAAAAATATCGAATATGTTCGTTTTATTCGTGGTTTTTTGAATAAACACCGAAAAAAATAGAGACGGATACTTTTTCGATCGAAATGTTTCCAATCCAAAGCCCTTTCGATCGAAATATTTATCGATCTTAAGCGCTTTCGATCAAAAAACATTTTCTAGTAGAAAAATATATATTTTTACATTCGATCAAAAATCTTATTCTGACGTGCTTCATTGATATTCTAGAGAGCTTTAATCGTGCAGTTTTTATTAGAGAGCTTCCTTCACCGTATCATTGAGGTATTGTTTTAAATTTTATTTGTTGTTTATTTTATTGTTTTGTTAATTGTATCATGCATGTTGTATGATTTGCATATGCATCTCTTACATATGCTTTATTTTTATTTATATAATTTGTTTTGTGTCTTTTAATCATCAATTGTATACATGTTCGACTCGCACAAGCATTTACTAATTATATACATCGATGAAAAACATTTAAAAATAAACCACTACTGTGATTGTCTGACTCGCTACATCGATTCTTACTCTCACAGTAGTATAGGATATAGCAATAGATCTATTGAGATTGTTTGAATCTCCACCTCGATTCCTACTCTCTCAATAGTATAGGGAGTGTGTAGGGACTATTGTGATTATCTTATTCTTTGACTCTTACTCTCACAATAGTCACTTAGATTCTGATGAGAACGCTTAGTGTAGGTCACAAGGTGTATAGAAACTATTGTGATTGTTTGATTCTTTAACTCTTACTATCACAATAGCCACTTAGATTCTGATGAGAATACTTAGTGTAGTTCACAAGGTGTATAGAAACTATTGTGATTGTCTGATTCTTTGACTCTTACTATCACAATAGTTATATAAAGTTATGTGACAAAACTCATAGATAGTATAGCGAATGTATATGAAATATTATAAATGTCTGATTCTTTGACTATTACATTCTTAATAGTTACATAGATTCACTTCAAGATTATAATTACACTTTCTATTTAATTATAAATCTACTTATTTAACTATGCATATGTCTATCATTTGTGTACACATACTATTGATTTATTTATCCATACACTTACTGATAGTCTATTTTTTATTTCTGCACAGATGGCAAATAAAATAAACAAGCAGGAGTGAAAATTTTTTTAGAAGAATTTGTGTGCTCCTACATCTATCCAATGAGAGAAGATGAAATCACTAAAGCCATGGACACATCTAGTTACAATGATTTCATTGCACAATTATCCAGAATAGCATTTATTAATATTGAAGATAAATTTGGTAGTGTGTCCGGTGGAGCACAGATCTTAGATGAGCAAATGTCAAAATAGCTTACACGTATCTTTGGATAAATCATCAAGGAAAAGCCCAACTTTTCTCTTTAAGAAAAGTATCAACAACTTCTAAAAACATGTTTCCTTTTGGACATATAACCATGACATTAATCAATGGTTTCTTTTGACAACTTGTCCATCCATCCAATGCTATTGTGCATCCATACATGGGTACATAATCAAGTACTATTCACTTTAAAATAGCTTCGGCCTTTTTTTTCACTTTATATACATACTCTATTCGCATTTTGTAATAATCTTGCATGGTGAAACCTTTTCGTGCAGTTGACATCAAAGCATCTTTGAAAATGGGATTACGATTAACATTGAAAGGAATCCCACATGCTAAGAATGCTTGAGTCCATTTAAGATGAAGCTCGAGACAATCTTGCTTCTCAAAAGCTACATGTATAGTATTTTGTGATTTATTACGAACAAACCATGGTGACAAAGTATTAGATCCACCATTTTTACTACACTCACCAACTCCACTCTTTTTTGATGCAGTTGGAGAAAATGGAGTACATGTATCTTGGTTATTGTCAAAAATAGTTTGAGAGACTTGAGTAGAAATATCCTGATGGTCCTCTACTATCATCGATGCATCTACTCATTCTTGCTCTACACTTGGGCTACTTCGAAAGTGTTGTGAACTACTCATGCTTTTGAACCTTTTTTATGTGATACCTTGAGATTTACATTTATTTGCATAACTTGCAAAATGTACCCATATATCACTATCTGGATTAGAGCATCCTGCCACATTATTACTTGTACTAAAAAGATGCTCTTTATTCGAGTTGCATTTCCTACATAACGATGCCCACAACATTTGCATTGTATTGTGGATATTGTTTTACCCTCTTGATGAACAATCACATATGACCATTCTTTTCCCTTTCCCATAGATCTTGCAAATTTCTTTACATTAGGGAAAGAAATGAACCCTGCCTAGGCCTTTTGGATTAAGGAGTGATTAGTGATGGACCAATGAGAGGAGGGTGGTGGACACAGTCTATAGCCTATAAATCACTAGGCTAAAGGGGGATGACGGGACAAGATTCCCCTATGTTCACGTTTTGCCTCTAGAGAGAGAAAGGAATCTCATAACTTACCTGGGCCCAAAAATTCAAAAATTTGAGAAAGTTATAAAACTCATCATAACACCATTTAATGGCCCTCCAACCACTTCTTAGGATCGAAAGTACTATTTTTGACTCTTAAATCAAAATCCGTGCATGAACTGACCTGAAAAGAGTGACTTTTTCAAAAATAACTCAAAATACAACTTTGTCCCTCCAAAACCTCACATTTTCATACCAAGGTCCCAAAAAGTCATCTCTTTCCACTACTTTCTCTCCCTAGCACACCATTGCAGCTCCTTCTTCTCCATTTCTTTTTCTGTGCATCTTCTTCTTTGAATTCCTACTGTCACTTCCATAGCCTGAACTCCAATGGAGAAACCTAAATATCATAGACGTCCAAAATATGAGGTTGTCGCGATAAGTGGAAATTGAATATATCTCCATCATCATTGTGGATGGAGAGGAATTCATTTTTCCTCATGATATTGAGAAGGCATTCGCTCTACGTTTGGACAAATGCCTGAGTATTGTCTCCACAATGTCAGATGTTCTACTTGACAACGCATCTGACATACTTGAAAAGAAGGGTATCCTTTTGGAGATTTTGTGGCAGACACCATAGCAATGGTCTGTGCAGATATCTTAAACGATGGAAACAATTATACTCTGGAGGAGGAGTTCAGCACAGCACGGGAGAGGATAATTACGCAAAAAGTTCCTACATCCCCCATAGTAGAGCATAGTGGCATGGCCCACTCTAGCATTGATCTTGATGCCCCTAGAAGGGGGGAGGAAGAAGACAAGCTTCATGATGTAAGTGGTAATTAAATTAAATAAATGAATAATTTATGTTAACAAAGTTAGAGCTTGAATTCTCATTTTCTTTCTTAATAGGAAGCAATTGAGCTAGACAAGTTCGTGGAAAGATCCGGTGGGGATCGAGCTTCTCGCAGAAGTGGTTCAACCTTGGCAAACTACATCAGAAAGTTGTCAAAGGATGATTTTGTGATCATACATAAAGACTACAGTCTGGATGCGCACTTCATGACTTGGTGTTTGAAGGCCCTAAGCTAAATTTTGTGTCTATGTACAATTACCCAAGGCACTAATTGTGTCATTTTGGTTAGGAAATCCTTAGTTGTAACTACTTTAGGACTTAACCTTAGAGGAAAAGTACTAGGGCAAATACATATTGCCATGGGTCTGAGAATGCAAGACCCCCATGTAATATCAAGGTCTGTATTAACTAACGAGTTGCCTCAATCTCTCCAAAGGAGAAAGAAACTTGTTGAGAAATTGAAGGCAGCTGAGAAATGATGTAAATATTTGGATAATACAAACTTTTGTTTCTCCTATTTTGTCTTATCTTGTGTATGAAATATGCTTCATAAATTGAACCTACCACTGTCTCAAAAAGTTCTAGTTGTATGTAAGTTTAAGTTTTTCTCATCATCTAAGTGCTTCCACAGGTCTGTGGTATCTTATAAACACTAAAAAAGGCCAAAAAAGCTCCAGCCACAGAAACACGGGAATCAGTCGTGCAAAAATTTTACAGGGCCGATTCCCGCATTTCTATGGCTGGGGCTTTTTTGGCCTTTTTTAGTGTTTATGAAGGCTCCAAAGTGTAGGATAGTATGCAATTATACAATTTCTTTTGGTTACGGGTGGTATCAAGTATACACTGAAGTCAGAGAAATACCTGGAGTGAATAACCTCTATGTTATGCATTTTTAACATCTCATCTATACATGTGGTGCATATACAAGGCCATAAAATGCAAAAAAATACGCAGCTAGAGAAGCGCGGGATTCAATCCTGCAAAAAATTTGGAGGGTTGAATCCCGCGTTTCTGTGGCTAGGGGTTTTTTTGCATGAAAATGACCTCTGGGGCAATAGTAGGTACAAGATATACATGTATAATAGAAAAACAAAGGGCAAGTGCATGCAGGTTCAACTCATTCACAAAGAGCCTTTGAGGACTTCATATATAACTGAATGAAACAAAATTTATTTCCCTACACTTGTGGTGGAGAGTCAAAGATAGAGTGAGAGAGAGAAAAAAAAGACACAAAGAACATATAGGCAAAAACAAAATTTTCTATTAATCATTGTATTACATCACAAAGTATGCCAATCAAAGGGTACAATAGACACATGTCATTCGTTATTTCCTCTAATTCTTCTTGCTAGCTGAATGTCCTTGGGTTGTATGGTTACTCTCTTGGCATGAATAGCACATAGGTTAGAGTCCTCAAGCATGGAGATGAGGTAGGCCTCAGCTGCCTCTTGAAGCGCTTCAAGTCCTATCCCTTGTATTCTTAGACCTGCTCTTTGTAGTTCTTCTTTGACTACCCTTGCAAAAGCTCTTTGTGGTATGAGTAGTTCAACAGACTTTTGGTAGTGTCATATCTTTGCAAAAGCTCTGTAGTTGCTCCTTCGTCTTTGTGGGGCTCTTGCATTGGGAGGTATGTTAGGCTGTCGTTGAGGTCTATGCCGTGGTTGATAGTTTTTCTTTCTTCCATGTACACGATGTGAGGGTCCAACTTCATCTTGCACATTTTGATGTGGATGTGGTTGTTGACTTTGCTCCCTTTCCTCCTCTATTGGTATTTGACCTTGTCCTTGTGGAAGTGTCTTGCCTCCATGTGTCACCCTATAGCTCATTGGAATGTGCATATCATTCCATGGTGGTTGATTGCTGCTTTTGTCATTTGGTGATGTTTCCTCATGGCTCTTTGATACAACCCTTCTCGTCTCTTGATGTGCTCTAGGAACCACTTCGGGGTCTTTGGGGGGGTTGCAACCATGGTGGGCATTGCATCCCTAGATGAGGGCTAGGAAAGAACACATGATCTTTCCTTGCAGTTTGCTTGGTGCGTGCCATTCTCTTGAGTTGCAAAAAGTGTGAAATGAAGTGAGTTCTCTCTATTTATAGAGTTTTCTTTTAAATGTTTGTTCACACTAGAATGGACAAAACATGTTTAAAAACATACAGAATATTATAATATAAATAATAACACATTGAAACCTAGATTACAATAATCATAGGTTTTACCACATAATGGGAAATAACAAATCATTTTACTTCCAAGCTGAGCCTTCTCGTAGTCTCCTAGCATGCCACTGAGCATGATGGAGAGGTCCTAATGATGACTTCCATTTATCATTGGCAATGTTGTGTTGCATCCTTCTCACAAGTTTTGCCAATTGTGAATCTCTAAGTCATTCCGCAAAAAACTTTCTTGAGAAGGTAGTGCGGTAAAACCAATTAAACATCTCCTCCATGTAGTTCGAGTGCATTGGACCACCACCATGTCGCCTATTTTTGAAGTAGACACCCCTTGCTTTGTAGTGCGACTTTTCCATTCCTTGGGTACTAAAAATCTCTAATGACCCATATCGATGCATGAAATAAGCTCCATGTACAAATAAAATATGCTAAAAATTGTTAAGTACATTGGAAAAAGGTAGGTACAATGAACACTTTTAGAAGAACAATACACTTACAATGTAGTGTGTTATATTGCTCTCTCCCCAAGAATGAATGACACACTTGGTGAACTCCACTAATGTCTCTTGAAACAATTGATCTTGAATAGCACTAGACCTTGTCAGGCCCATTAAGCCTACCAACTTATCAAAGCTCGACCAAAACTTCTTTTTCTTATTACAAAGATTGACTTGAGAGTCATTATCTATTGTGATCATGCATATGTCTTTCCACAGCTCACAATGTTCATTATTTTGAGTTTCAGTACCTCTTCTAAAAAAGTGTCTTGCTTTATTCCCTGTCATTGAGACTTGTTGCAAACTAGCTTGAGATTCTCCAACGTTCTTAACAACCAGGGTTACATTTCCACCATGACAACGAATTCAATTAAGTAGTTCCTCCAATTTCTTTATAGCTTGAATAGATTTATCAACTAGCTTCATGGCAAATGCATATTCTATATGGAGCTTCAATAGTCTATCAAAAATTCTCATGAAGGCATGCAAAAATGGACATTGACTATAGGGAATGTAATAATGGGATTCCAATTCTTATCTGACATGTCACGATTAGGTGTACCTAACATGGGACACCTCATTAAAGGTATATCCCATTCAGTACATGGAGATGCATCTGTGTCATCAGCTAAAATCATCTATGTTTTGTTTTCTCTTTGTTTGTTTATAACCTCGTGTGAAATATGGACAAGGATAGAGAGCAGATGCACCTTGTTTGCACCCTAACATGCGTTTGATAGTCTTTAAGTCTCCACTTAAGTGCCACTCTACTTCAAAATCACTTAGGACTTCTATAGTGATTTTGGTACCATGAATTGGAGAAGTTATCACCTCTCTGATCCATGGGGTCCTACTGAAAATCCATGTAAGAACATCATTCGATTCTTTAGGTACTTCAATAGCACCTAACCATCATATATCTTTCTCGGATTGGACACTATAGGTAAATTCATGGGTAGATTCTTCACTTTCATCAATAATTGCATGGGCCATTGCTTCGTTCATAAGTGTCACACTAAATCTCTCCATACATCATCCCTTTATGATTTGACATTCGTCTAGCTTCTATACAAACTTGAGTTTGGAATCACAATCTACATCAAATAACAAACATCATATTAATAAAAATACTATTAATGTCATTATCACAACAATAGATATACCTTGAATTGTGGATTTGTAAAATTTAACCATTTCCATTTGAAGCCTCTCCAAATTGACAAATGTATTGTTGTACTTTGTGTAGTTGAATCCCTTTCTATATGAGTTTTTCAACTCTTTCCATGATGTGGATGAATGATAAATGGATGTAGGCATAATATCTTCTATATGCAGATAATTGCCAAGAGTATTGGCTACATCCTCATTGGTCATCTTCTTCTTCAGAGATACCTTGTAAGGACATGGAAAAATGCTTTGGACAATACCTTTGTTTTGCAGAGCCTGCTTCAAAAGATTGTACAATGCAGTGTATGCTCTAGTACTAACACCTGCTTCATCACATACCATTTGTACCTCACTAGGACTAATAATATCTTCTAAGTTGCCTGCAAAATCTTTAATCACTTGGGTTTTGATGTGATTTCCTATTGGTGAATCCAAAATCATAAGCACATGTTTGTTGCTAAGACAAGAATTCAAAAACTTAAATTGATCCTCCATTGTTGATGAGGCATTGGCATCTTCAACAAATGACCTGCACAATAAGAAACTCAATCTAAAAGTCTTTTAACATAAATAAACAAGCGAAACACATACGTAAGTGCATAAACACGTCGCTTCCGTGCTTCACCACCAATTGAAAGAGCTTGAAAGGATGATGATGGTCGTTTCCTATATCTCATCCCAAGTGGAGTCTCTTTTAGTTGTGTAAGATTGGCTTTTAACTTTGTAATTGAGCTCTCCTTTTCTTCGACATCTTGTTGGAGTCTATTATTGTGCTCATCCAAAGATTTGATAGCACTTTCTAAAGTGTGTACAACACTTTCTAAACTGTGTATCTTGAAATGGTTGTGATGACATTGTTGCATCCAATAATTTTCTATAGATGTAGAATGGTTAGACAATCGCTTGCAATAGCCTAACAGTCCATCTTCACTGCTACCAAGGAATTGTAGAAATGTGGAGATACTATGGAATCTAGGATGAACATTAGACATTGGATCTAAGGTATACAAAGCACCATTGACCCAAAGATCAATATTCGTCTCTCCAGCTGCACGTCATTCATTTTGAGAATCTATGTCATTGCTACCTCTAGTTGTTGGTGCAAATTCTGTTGGAACATGAACATGTACACTCTTTGAGTGAGGAGCATGTGTTGGTGTTGGTGTCATGTTCGTAATATATGTGAGCACCATGATGTTCCAAAACTCTAGCACCAAATAGGAAGAAGCATAGAGATGGCTAGAATGGCTTGTACAGTAGTTGTGTGCAAGAAAAAAAGTGTGTTTTGGTATGTGGATAGGTCAAAATGACTTTTTTCAGTGTGTAAGAGAGAAAATATTTTTTTTTCAAAAATTCATGTTTTTGGGGAAACCAAAGTTATGAGTTTGATGATGTGGCACTTAACTTTTGGAGGGATTTTGAAAAGTATGTTTTTTTAAAGTATTTTTTATAGAAACAAGACTAAAAAAAGTAACTTCTGATAAATACATAAACCTATGGGCCATTTTGAATAAAGAATAGCTGAAAAAGAGACTTTTTCAGAAAAGTCATTTTTTTATTCATAAAGATGGATAGATTTGATGAGGTGGAATGTGGTTTTTCTCTCTCTCTTTGTGCAAAAGAGAGAGAAGATCCTAGCTCAACCTAAAAAAAAACCTACTTCAGCCTACCAAAAAGTGCTCTATTAAATGCACTTTGTCCCCTTAACAAAGTACAAGATTAAGATTAATCCCTAAAAATTAGGAATCCTTATTACAAGACCCATGCAGGGTTCACTTTTTATCCTAATGATGAGACTATACCTACAAGAAAAACAATATAAATCAATATCAAATAAGATATTTTGATCAACATTGAGTCAAACAATTACGCTAGACTTTAATTCTCAATCATACACCCATATACAATTACACATATTGTTGTGAAGTAAAAATCATTGTTGAGTTAAAAAATCACAATAGATTTTTATTCTCAATCATACACACATATACATTTACACATACATATACATACACATACTATTGTGAAATACAAATCAATATTTAGTCAAACAATCACAATAAATTTTAAATTCTTGATCATATGCACATACACTTACACATAGTACTGTGAAGTAAGAATCAATATTGAGTCAGAAAATCACAATAGATTTTTCATTCACAATTATACATTCAAATGCATACACATACTCATACACATACATACATATACTATTATGAAGAAATTCTCAATGTTGATTCAAACATAATCTACCTATATCTATCAATAACAATTTTAATGTACCACAATAGATTTTAAATTCCTAATCATATGCACATACATTTACACATATCTAGTGAAGTAAGAATCAATGTTGTATCAGACAATCACAATAGATTTTAAATTCCTAATCATATACACATACATATCCATGAGTTAAAGTTCCTTCTTGGATTTCATGCTTGCTCCCATAGCACAGAGGTAGTGCATCTGCCTTTTAAGCGAATGGTCATGGGTTCGAAACCCATCGGGGGTATGCAATCAACCACGACGATTGTTTTGATTTGGTCAAACCATCAAGTCCATGAAGGGCGGCCTCAACTCGTTGAGTTAGGGAAAGAGGGTCATCAATCACAAGAGTTATCCATCCTTTTCCTTACTTTGCGAGTGAAGGAATCCCTAGCTTCTCTTCTATTTGCCTCTAGCTAGCATTTTATACAAGTTGAAGTGATGGTTTCTTTTGTGAAATTGAACTTCCTTTATCTCCGCTTAGGCCTCAATGCTTAAGTAATTTCAATACTTGTGGATTACTATAAATGTGATTATTATTGGCCCAAAAACTTCGCAATTTTTTCTTACTATCATGAGCTCCTGTCATTTGACAAGGTTACGTCTTATTCAGCATTGGTAGACAAACATTACACAACCATTATCTTAAACAAATTCATACAACCATTATCTTAAACAAATTCATAGTGATCCTAGACAACCATTATCCAAGGTTACGTCTTGGACAAAATAGTGATCCTAGACTTAGATGCCCATCTTCTTTCCTTACGAACTTGATTTTGGGTGGATGATCACCTCGACTACTTCGAGGCTTCGTTTGTTTGGTAAAACCCTTGCATGCTTATGATTTTTATTTTCTATTTCTTTTTATTTTCTATTTCTTTTTTAGGTTGAATTTCTTAAAAAATGATTTAGGTCGAATTCCATTAGTCAAGACATTGATTTGTTAACCATAGTTGATTGAAAAACTATTTCTTTATATTCATCATCATCTGGGTTTTCCAATACACTGTAATTGATTTCAAACATGCAGACGTGAGCATCAGTGTCATCTCCTGGGAATCCAAAAAATTTGTCATGAGTTACCTCATCTGGAAACTATCTTCTTTGTCCACCATGCTATCTACCTTGTTGTTCACCTTGTAAATCTTCATCACTTCTGTTGGAGGAGATAGTGGATAGTCTTCAGAGATGAAGTGGTGCTGCTACAACTTGCTTCACACCAACCAAGAACAAGTGGTGGAGAGTGTAGTGGGCCTCTTTGAATTGCTAATGATCACAAATAAACACCTATGTGCTTTGGAACATGATCCAGTAATCAATGGATCAAAATAGGTGAGTAGGAAATTGATCCAAGGTCATAGACTTGCTATTTTTGTCACTGCATATGTTCATTATAATGCACAATGCTCCCAATCTGCTAGCAATTAGCAAAATTTCTTTTGATGGTTACGTCTTGGACAAAATAGTGATCCTAGACTTAGATGCCCATCTTCTTTCCTTACGAACTTGACTTTGGGTGTATGATCATCTCAACTTTAGTCTCCTTCGAAGCTTCGTTTATTAAAACCCTTGCATATTTATGATTTTTATTTTTTATTTTTTCTAAAAGAAAGAAAGAAAAAACAGCACATAAAATTTAGTGGAATACAAGATGTCAAGTCTACGAAAGAGTGTTGATATATTTAGTAGTGATGTGTGTGAACACATTAGGACTGTCGGGGCACTTTTTTTCCTCTTTAGGAGGTTTTTTTCCCTCGGCTTGTATATGTGCCTATAGCCCTAACAGGTTACTTATCTTTGTACATTCTAGTGGCAATACATTCAGTATTGTGTGTTGTGTTCAAAGCTTCTTGTTCTTCCTTGTGCTTTTCGCGTGCTTCCACAGACGTCTAACTCCAACAATTGGTATTAGAGCAAATCGTCGCTTCATCTAGGGCATCGTTGACACCCCTCCGTCCACAGTCTCAGAATCACACAAAATTTGGTAAGCATACTGGGGGTGTTAGGGGATAAAAAATGCTTCGCTTTATGGTGTCAAAATCGAGAGCTGAGCTCGTTTCAGCCTCTAAACGCACTATCATAGTGCTTGTGCAGGCTATTTTGTCCTTTTGTGCCAAAGATATATACAAGTTTTGGTTTGTTAGTGTAAGCATCTCGAAGTCTGCTACAAGTCTAGCAGATCTCGTTAGGGTAGTTTTGTTCAACTTCTTTAGATATCATTTTTCATCAGGGTATTTCAGTTAGTGACCATGGCTGGAAGTAGTGATGTATTCCATATGTTGGTTTTTGAGGATAAGTTGGATGGTACCAATTACCCATTATGGGCTTATATGATGCGACATGAACTTGTTGTAAAGGGACTATGGAACAGTGTGCGGGATGTTGAAAAACATCCTATTACACCTACAAATACAAGTATTGAAGCTGATGTAGACGACATTGAAGATGGTAATATTCTTTAGATTCTTTAGAAGATCAATCTACGCAGAACAAGTCCATTATGTGTGTTGCATATGAAGTTTTCTTGGGTATTCAGAAGGGCAAAGGTAAATGGAGCTCATCTACTAGTAAGCAGAAATCTGCAAATGCTGCACATTCAAAGAAGAAAGACAAAGATGAGAAGACATCAAAAAAGCAGAAATTGTTTTGCAAATACTGTAAAGCAAATGATCATGACATTAAGAGTTGTCCGAAAGTGGTTGCGAAAGAGGCAAAGAAGATGGTTGTTGCAGAGGCCTCTACACCAAAGATAGAATCTGCTAATCTTGTGTAGAATGAAGAATGGGCATTTACTACTATTTGCAATTTTGACCCATCTTCTCATGAGTAGTGTATCTCTGCAGTAGACTCCAATCATTGGTCTTTTGATAGTGGGGCAACCAAACATATTACCTCGCAACACAATTTCTTCACTTCACTTGAGCCTGTCCCTACAGGGAATACTGTCACATGCACCACCAACTCCTCTTATCCTGTTATGGGAGTTGTTAAGATCATTTTGACTACTGTTGATGGTAGTTCTTTCACTTTTTTGATGGTTTATTTGTGCCAGGTCGTTCATTGAGAATCTATGTCATTGTTTTCTCATTGAAAATCTAAGAAAACTAAGTTTTGAGTGGTTTGAACTACACTTAACGAATCTCTATCAAAGGTGGGAAAAATGGAGATTCGGAGGGCCTACACAAGGGAATCTTACCATGGCTAATGTCAAGATGTGAGTGACATATTCTAGACATCCTTTGAATCGATCAAATCATGAGAAAATTCTCAAAAAGTCGGATATAAATTACTTTCCAACATAAAGTACAAGAAAAGGTGAATAATTACCCACAGAATCATCTAATTTGGACGATTAAAAAAATCCTCACAAGGCACAAACTATGACTTAATTTGCAACTCTCAAGGGCTCATTGGTCTTGGGAATTGTGTCTTTTAGCACCTTAAAAATAATGACTTTCAGCCTTACCACAACATGCATTCATGTGAAGGTGGTTTCTTGATGAATCTCCTTGTTTTGGAGCTATATCTGCACGAAGTTCAAGTTTAATGACTCAATCAACACCAACTAAATACTCAGAGATCACTTACACAGAGTCATAGGAATATATATCATCCTAGCCATGCACTTTGAACTATAATCTTCAGCTTCCCTTATCGAGAGCTTTAGGTGGCTCCTCGTATGACTGCCACTTGGGACTCATGTGGGAGCCCATGTGCCAAACTAGCTAAGGGAGGGTTCACACCTCCTTTCCAAAGCCCTCGCATAACACTTCCTTCCCCTTAAATCCATTTTTTGTCCTAAAAAATGATACTGGAAGGCTCAATGGAAGTTTAAAGAATATAGATCAAATGCTCCCACTAAACCCCATGTATCCGATGTACATGGTCATATCTCCATGGTGTTTTCCCATATCCTTCCCCTTAAGAATACTCTTGGGAAGGCAATCTAAAATCAAGAAACCATCTCTAAAGGGTGCTATCTGGCTCTCATGTAGCACTATCTTCCGAACTATCTTTCCATTTTACTAGATACTCTTTATATAAGTGACTTGTTGTTCGTTTCTCTTGAGTGCTTAGTATGTTCTCAGGCTCATGTGGAATATATTGAACAAAAATAGGTTCTACTACCTCAATCTCTAGAACGAGATTGTCGGATTCACCTAGCCTTTCCTTAATCTGACTAACATGAAATACTGGGTGGATCTCGCTATTCTTTGGAAGTTGGAGCTAGTAAGCCATCTTTCCTACTCTCTTAAGTATTGGAGATAGTCCACAATACCTAAGAGATAGTTTCGGGCAAGGCCCCATCTTCTATTGATATATTTTGTTACTAATGTGTATGAACACACTAGGACAATTGGGACACGGTTTTTCCTCTTTAAGTGTTTTTTCCCCTCGCTTATATGTACACCTATAACCCTAATGGTTCACTTATCTCTGTACATTTTTTCTCTTCATAAAACATTGAGTATCATGTGTTGTGCTCCAATCTTCTTCTTCTTCCTTTTGTTGTTCACATGCTTCCATAGACCTCAAACTCCAATAATTGGTATTAGAGAAAATCACCGCTTCATCTAGGGCATCGTAGACACCCCTCTGGTCACATTCTCATAATCACACAAAAATTGTTGAGCATACTCATTGTGATTAGGAGTTGAAAACTGCTTCACTTTGTGGTGTCAAAACCATGATCTGAATCATTTTGAACTTCAAATGCACTATCATAGCACATGTGCAATCAATTTCATTTTTCTGTGCTAAACATATATACTGGTTTTTGTTTTGCCAATATAAGTGCCTCAAAGTCTACTATAGGTTTAGCAGAACTCGATAGGGAAATTGTTCTCTACTTTTTGAGATACATCCATTTTTTTGCATCAAGGTATTTTAGTCACTAGCCATGGTTGAAAGCAATAATGTATTCCGTATGTTGGCTATTAAGGTGGATGGTACCAATTACCCATTAAGGGCATATATGATGTGTCATGTATTGGTTGCAAAAGGGTTGTGGAATATTATGGAGGGTATTGAAAAACATCCTATTACACTTGCCAATAGAGTTACCGAAGGTGATGCAGATGGCATTCCAGATGACGATCTTCAAATTCTTGTTTGTGTTGTGGTTCTTTCTGCACCTCTTGCATATCAACTTCATTGGGATGGTAGAGATGCTCAGGCATATGTATTGATAGCTTTTCCTACCAAATATGCCATTATTCCTCACATTCTCTCTTGCAAAACAACAAAGGATGCTTCAAATACACTTACCACTTATACCAGGCAAGAAATGAGGCTCATGTTGCTTACCTCCAAAAATAGTTGGCTAGTGAGCACATGAATGAAGGAAATGGCTTCTTGATTGTAACCACCTAAAAATCCATGAAGAAAGCTATAAACCTCCTTGCCCGTTACTCGCTCCAATACCTGTTCCATGGTAGGAACTAGCTTACTATCTCGTATTGTGGTGGCATTAAGCTTTTTCAAGAATGCACAAATCGCCATTTTTCTCGGGAAGTACCACAATGAGGGATACCCATTCAATATTCCTAATGTCATAGATGTGCATATCCCTTGGCAACCAATATAGCTTTAAGCGATCAATGCTACCATCATACTTTCTCTTAATCTTGTAAACCCACTTTGTACCAATGGCATTTTTTCCTTTTGACAATTCACATAACTCCCAAGTATCGTTCCTATGTATGGAATCCATTTATGATTGCATACGCATATTCAAGAGTAAGTGGCTCTTTATTAGACACTATTGCAATAAAAGAATAATCCAAAAAATTACTTGATGCATGGTGATAGCTTGATCTTGTTCTACAAAGTAAAGGTGCACTCAATTCCTTGTCCTGCAAAGTTTGTTTCAGCCATTTTGGCATAGTTTGTGCACTCTTGATACACATGTGTTCATTATGTAATACATCATCAACATGTATATCATGTGTGCACTGAATTTCATGCTCATTTTTAGCCATAATTTGATGCAAATATTAAGCCACATGTGGCTGGAAGAATTTTCAGCCCTTTGAGCTTCAATTGGCTAGTCTACATGGCAATAGTCTAGCACACCATTTTGGAACAAAGGCATGAGTGTATCGAACACATCTTATGAGCTAACTATTGGTTGTTTTTTGCATTCAAGTAGAAGGAAAACTGAATTTTCTGCAAATACCACATCTCGACTCACAATAATTGTGTTTGTCAATGGATGGTACAAACGATATTCCTTAGTTTTAGCACTATAACCAACAAATATACATTTCATGCCTTGTCATCAAGTTTGTGGCATTGTTGCGATGGCACAAGAGCATATGCCAAACAACCAAACACACGCATATGACTAATCATAGGCTTATGCCCATTCCAAGCCTCATAAGGAGCGATGAAACTCAATGCTTTTGTAGGGCAGTGATTCAACACATAGTTTACACACATGATTGTTTCCATCCAAAAATTATGAGGAAGGTGCTTTCCTTTAACCATACATCGTGCCATTTCAAGGAGAGTTCTATTTCTATGCTCATAAACACCATTTTGCTGAGGTGTATATGGAATTATACATTGGTGTAAATTACTCTTCCATGAATAAAATCATTAAACTCATGTGACATGTATTCACCACCAGGATCCGTGCATAGAGTCAAAAGCTTGTTTGAAGAAAAATATTCAGCCATCGCTAAAAATGCCTTGAAAAAAGAAAATACCTCAGTCTTTGCTTTCATAGGATACACCCATGTATGGCAAGTAGCATCATCAATGAAGGTAGCAAAATATACATGCTTCTCAAAAGATGGAGTCTTGATAGGACCACATACATCACTATGAACAAGCTACAATTTTCTTGTAGTGTGTGTATGACTATCTTTTGGAAAAGAAGCACGATGCATTTTTCCAAGAATGCAACCTTTACATGCATTTTTCGAAGAATGGTTATTGGAAAACCAATAACCATGTCCTTCTTTTGCAAGTAAAGCAAAATATTGAAGTTCAAGTGCCCAAAATGGGCATGCCAAAGCTCCATTTCAGCCATGGAAGAAGTACGAGCAACCAAAGCATTCAAGGCAGACCTCTCGTATGTATCCAAACAATAGAAACCATTACATAATGTACCCAATATCATGATAATATCATCATTGCTGAAATCATGAACCATACACTTATCAGCAACAAAGTGTACATGAAGTCCAACATTGGCAATCAATAGAACTGAAATTAAGTTCTTCTTGATACCGAGTACATACAATGCATTTTTCAAGAGAATCACACCTCCATTTGCAATTGTAAGCTCAATTTCTCCTACTCCAATGATAGGATAAGAGGCATTGTTTGCACACACATGTCCTCCTTTGGGTGCATCTTTCAAAGATGCAAGAAACCTTTTGCATGAAGTTATGTTCTTTGAAGCACCACTATCAAAGAACCAACCAATCTGAATTAGACTCACTCACAACCATACATTTAGAATGCAAAGATGCATCATAATGACATGTAAAAACACATGCCCAAAAATTTTGAGCCATGTTGGCTTCATCATTCTTTGCATTTACTAAATTTTGAGCAATAGACATGTCATTTACTAAATTGGTATTAGAGCAAATCATCGCTTCATCTAGGGCATCGTTGACACCCCTCCGGCGAGAGTCTCAGAATCACACAAAATTTGGTAAGCATACTGGGGGTGATTAGGAGATAAAAAATGCTTCGCTTTGTGGTGTCAAAATCGAGAGCTGAGCTCGTTTCAGCTTCTAAACGCACTATCACAGTGCTTGTGCAGGCTATTTTGTCCTTTTGTGCCAAAGATATATACAAGTTTTGGTTCGTCAGTGTAAGCATCTCGAAGTCTGCTACAAGTCTAGTAGAACTCGTTAGGGTAGTTTTGTTCAACTTTTTTAGATATCATTTTTCATCAGGGTATTTCAGTTAGTGCCCATGGCTGGAAGTAGTGATGTATTCCATAAGTTGATTGTTGAGGATAAGTTGGATGGTACCAATTACCCATTATGGGCTTATATGATGCGACATGTACTCGTTGTAAAAGGACTATGGAACATTGTGCGGGATGTTGAAAGACATCCTATTACACCTACAAATACAAGTATTGAAGCTGATGTAGACGACATTGAAGATGGTAATATTCTTTAGATTCTTTAGAAGATCAATCTACGCAGAACAAGTCCATTATGTGTGTTGCATATGAAGTTTTCTTGGCTATTCAGAAGGGCAAAGGTAAATGGAGCTCATCTACTAGTAAGCAGAAATCTACAAATGCGGCACATTCAAAGAAGGAAGACAAAGATGAGAAGACATAAAAAAACCAGAAATTGTTTTGCAAATACTGTAAAGCAAATGATCATGCCATTAAGAGTTGTCCGAAAGTGCTTGCTAAAGAGGCAAAGAAGATGGTTGTTGCAGAGGCTTCTACACCAAAAATAGATCTGCTAATCTTCTGTAGAATGAAGAATGGGCATTTACTACTATTTTCAATTTTGACCCATCTTCTCATGAGTAGTGTATCTCTGCAGTAGACTCCGATGATTGGTATTTTGATAGTGGGGCAACCAAACATATTACCTCGCAACACAATTTCTTCACTTCACTTGAGCCTGTCCCTACAGGGAATACTGTCACATGCACCACCAACTCCTCTTATCCTGTTATGGGAGTTGTTAAGATCATTTTGACTACTGTTGATGGTAGTTCTTTCACTTTTTCGATACTTTATTTGTGCCAGGGATCAAGAAAAATCTATTATCAATTTTTGTTACACTTATGTGTTCCTCGAGTAGCTTTGATGTGAACCTTTTCCCTATACATGGGAACTTTTTACTCTAGTGTTGGCTAGAGGTTTTCTCCCCATGTTACCACATACTTGATACTCTCACATGTGGTGGTACTTTGTACTTAGGGATATTATTCAGCTCTTACTTTAGTTGACTTCATTGATCAATAGAGAGAGCTATTCCAGCCATAATCTTCTCCGTGTGGCTTGCTGCATTTGTACTCCTTGTGTGTGCTTCTTGTGCCTCTCGCACTTCTACACACACCCAACAGTGGTATCAAAGCAGGTTCAGCTTCTTCTCAAGTTTCGGTTTTTCGCGTCGTGGCGCGCGTGCACTTTAACAATGCAAATCGACTTCGGAGCATAGAAGTGTGAATTTCAGTAGCCCGGAAATAGTTCCACCAGGTGCCTTGGGGTTTTACCCCCATTTCGAAGCCATCGTACAGTCAAAATCGCCATCAGAGTGACGGTTTGTGAGCTAAAATTTCAGCACTCATTTCAGCTTTCGTCGAAGTGAAGATTTTGTCACATTCTTGTTCCTAAGTGAAATGGCGGGCATCAATGACTTGTTTGGCATGCTTCAAGTTGAAGATAAGCTTGATGGGATCAACTATCCGATGTGGTCTTACATGATGAAGCATGTTCTTGTTGCAAAACAACTTTGGAACATAGTGGCAGATGTAGATCGAAGACCGACAAGTGCTTCTACTTCACAGTCTACTGCCACAGATGGAGCTTCTTCTTCGAGTACAGTGGTTTCTCCTTCTCCACCTACATAGGAGCAGATTAGATGGGATGGAAAAGATGCTTAAGCTCATGCTTTGATTGCGCTTTCAGTGAAGCGTCATATAGTTCCACACATTCGGTCATGTTCTACATCGAGACAGGCATGGGACACTGTTGCTTCTTTGTATGCCGTGCGTAATGAAGCACGTGTTCCATACTTGAGGAAGCAACTTGAGGATGTATGTATGGCTGAAAATGAGTCAATGGATGTGTATGTGACACGCATCAAGGATTTGAAAGAGCAATTGGCAAACATAGATGAGATCAGTCCGGATGCATCACTCATTTCTACATTGTTGAAAGGATTACCGGAATCTTTTCAAAGCTTTGCTACTACACTTTGTTTGGTTGCAAAAGGAAATCATAATATGTATGCATTTGATGAGGTTGTGTCTCTTCTTTTGCAAGAAGAGCAATCTAGAGTGAATAGGAGTGCTTTGATTGAGGGAACGTAAGCACTTGCTATCTCACAAAAGGGGAAAAGCAAGTATAGTTCAGCTTTGGGTTCATCAAAACGAAAGCCTCAAGCTTCCTCTTCCACTCATTCCTCTAATGATGCCGATTTGCAAAAGAAGAAGAGATGCAAATATTGCCGAAAGGCTGGTCATACTATTGATGAGTGTAGAAAGCTTGCTAAACACAATCAAAAGAAGAAGGAATCCGACATGTCTATTGCTGAAAATTCAGCAAATGCAAAGAATGATGAAGCTAACATGGCTCAAGATTTTTGGGCATGTGTTGTTACATGTCATTATGATGCTTCTTTACATTCTAAATGTATGGTGGTGAGTGAGGCTGATTCGGATTGGTTCTTTGATAGTGGTGCTTCAAAGCACATAACATCATGCAAAAGATTTTTTGCCTCTTTGAAAGATGCACCTAAAGGAGGACATGTGGTGTGTGCAAATAATGCCTCTTATCCTATCATTGGAGTAGGAGAAATTGAGCTTGCGGCTGCAAATGGAGGTGTGATTCTCATGAAAAATGCATTGTATGTGCCTAGTATCAAGAAGAACTTAATTTCAGTTCCGTTGATTGCCAAAGCTGGACTTCATGTACACTTTGTTGATGATAAGTGTATGGTTCATGATTTCAGCAATGGTGATGTTATTGTGATGTCCGGTACATTATGTAATGGTTTATATCGCATGGAATCTATCTATCTATCTTTCTATCTATCTATCTATCTATCTATCTATCTATCTATCTATCTATCTATCTATCTATCTATCTATCTATCTATCTATCTATCTATCTATCTATCTATCTATCTATCTATCTATCTATCTATCTATCTATCTACCTATCTAACTACGGATCCGTCCATCCATCCATTTATCTATCCATCTATCTATCTATCTATCTATCTATCTATCTATCTATCTATCTATCTATCTATCTATCTATCTATCTATCTATCTATCTATCTATCTATCTATCTATCTATCTATCTATCTATCTATCTATCTATCTATCTATCTATCTATCTATCTATCTATTGATTGATACATACAAGAGGGCTACCTCGAATGCCTTAGTTGCTCATACTTCTTCCATGGCTGAAATGGAGCTTTGGCATGCTCGTTTTGGTCACTTGAACTTCAATAGTTTGCTTTACTTGCAAAAGAAGGACATGGTTATTGGCTTGCCTACACTTGAGTCCATTGAAAAGCATGGATGTGAAGGTTGCATTCTTGGAAAAATGCATCGTGCTTCTTTTCCAAAAGATAGTCATACACACACTACACGAAAATTGCAACTTGTTCATAGTGATGTATGTGGTCCGGTCAAGACTCCATCTTTTGGGAAGCATGTATATTTTGTTACCTTCATTGATGATGCTACTTGCCATACATGGGTGTATCCTATGAAAGCAAAGAATGAGGTATTTTCTTGCTTCAAAGCATTTTTAGCTATGGCTGAAAATTTTTCTTCACAAAAGCTTTTGACTCTACGCACGGATCGTGGTGGTGAATACATGTCACATGAGTTTAATGTTTTTCTTTGTGAAAAAGGTATTTCACACCAATGTACGGTGCCATATACACCTCAACAAAATGGTGTTGTCGAGCGTAAAAATAGAACTCTACTTGAAATGGCATGATGTATGGTTAAAGGAAAGCATCTTCCTCATGAGTTTTGGATGGAAGCGGTCATGTGTGCAAACTATGTGTTGAATCGCTGCCTGTTGAGAGCAGTATGGGCACCCAAGGACTGACTAGACAAGGAAGCCAGCGGAGAGAGTCAGAGCAAGGTGAAGGATTAAGTAGACAGAGCAGTTGACGCAAATCTGGCAGATAGGCCCTTTCAAATTTTTCCAAATCAACATCTTTACAACAGTGATTCTCATCACTAACAATCATTGTAAATACCATTTCATAATTTTGTAGCTCCATTTTGTGCAAGCCAAGGAGTCCTTGAGCTTGAGGAGCTTTAGAAGTACCTACCTGTCAGTTTTCACATTTTTTAGACTTCGTTTGAACCTCCAAATAGGGTAGAGAACCTAATTTTTAACTAGGCCGGACACTAGGTCTGGACACGACCAAAACCGTCAAAAACTATAAATAGAGCTAGAGAGCTCATTTTTGAGGTTAGCTTGTAATTGATTTGAACTTGTAAGAGCTTTTTGAAAGTAATCTAAGAACTACATTGCTTCTCACTCTTTGTCTTACCGTGTGTGAGCGTGTGTGTGTATGTGTGTGCATGTTAGTGTGCTTCTCACTCACGCACTTGTGCCTTCACTTGCTCGGGGTCTTCATACCATCCTCACGTCTTCCCGGATTGACATTAAAGGAGGTGCTACTCATCACTGAGCTACACCAAATTTTGGTGCCGTTGCCGGGGATCCAGCTTTGAGGACGAGCGTGTGATGGTAAGACGTAGATTTGAGACATTGGCGTTGTAGGTAATTTCTTCACTCTTCTTATTTTTTTCCTTCTTACCTCACCACCATCAATACCATCATCATCATCACCATCTCCTACCTCCATCTCCATCATCGCAAAAATTTCAGTTTTTTGACTATATCTCCTTCCTCCTTTCATTTCCCTCATTTCACTTGTGAGAGAGAGTGAGAGAGCGAACTGTTGTGTGCTATTTTTTGCATGTTTCTTGAGTTTGCTTGCAGGTATTGGCTATCCCATCATCCCCAGCACGCTGTGCAGGTACGAAAATGTGCAGAACTGTCTCTATGTCGCAAGTTTTTGTCAATCACGATTGACAGAAAACTTCATCTTTTGGTAAAACTGAGTGCACCACAGTAGATTAGAGACCTTGCACTTCACAAATCCACAAAAATTTCAAAAAAATTTGCATTTTCTCTGTCCATCGCGATTGATAGCATCAATCGCGATTGACACGGTCCATCGCGACGGACAGCCAGTCCATCGCGACTGACAGACCCCGACGGACACATGTCCATCGCGACGGACACCCCTGTCCATCGCGACTAACAGAAAAATCGCGATTGACAGCCCTTTTCGTCGAGATCCTTGACCATCACGACATACAGATGCCCGATCAACACATAAACATGGAAAAACCTGAAAATTCCTGTCCATCGCGACTGACAGCAGTCCATCGCGACTGACAACAGTCCATGGCGACTGACAGCAGTCCATCGCGACTGACAACAGTCCATTGCGACTGACAGCAGTCCATCGCGACTGATACCCTCTGTCCATCGCGACCGACACCCCCTGTCCATCGCAATTGACACCCATCAATCGCGATTGACACGTGTCCATCGCGACTGATAGGCCACGACGGACAGCCCTGCCCATCGCGATTGAAAGCCTAGTCGATCGCGATTGACAGCCAATTTCGGCCAATTTTTTAGGGTTTTTTAATCTGAGGATTTTGGCTAATCTTGGGCATGAACATTTCACTCTAGAGCACATAAGGAGGCCATAACAAAATAACTTGAGAAGTCCTGTTTGCCTGATAGCCTGTTTGAACCCTGTTTTAATCCCTGAAGCCTGAACTCACATAACTTTCTCATACGAAATCCGTTTGCTGTGATTCTTGTTTTGTTGACCATACCCCGAGGTAGGAAAACTGAGGGATCCTTGGGATTGTTTTCCATAAAGGCAAAGGATAATTTGGTCTGTGAGTTACATGCATGAAGGTGGACTATTGTGTCATTTGAATCTAAGTCTTGAGCTAACCATGGGACTTTTACAGGTCCAGTAAGAGCACTTGAGGGCATTCTAAGCAAGAGTAAGTGCAAGCTTGGGAACACGCTTCCTGGGTGTGAAGAGATGGATAGGTATGTGCTTGAAGATGAAGAGGTGTTGCAAAATCCTTGATCTACACCAGCCAAATGAAATCCAGGAGTATATGGTGGGCCCTTTTAGCTTGCCAATGGATGTATTAGACACCTTATGTACCCTGGAAGATCACTCTCAAAAAGATAGATCAAAACAGATAAGTTGGAGTTAGCTCAGAGGTGAAAACTTGCTATTCTTGGTTCATACACCTGTCCAGTGTTTTACATAATTCTCTGAGCACAGCAGCAATTAGCTTAATTCCTCTTGGGGAAGTCTAGGTAGCTTAAAGAGCTAACTTTCAAGAGTAATCTCATAAAAAATAATGAACCACACACTGAGAATGAGTTTTAACAATTGATGACATCATCCCGATTTTCATGGGCTGCTACAATTTGAGACCAGTGAGCAGAACAATCAACATAGCTCAAAATGTAGGAATCCAATGATTATGAAAATTTTTATGCTTATACTAGATAGTAAGCTGAATTCACCAAGATTTAAATCACTGAATTTGAATAAGTAACCACTGAGAAACACCTCTGACAAGATGAGTGAAGAAGTCTGGTACCTGACAGAGAAGTGAAAATGCACAGACACTGTTGACTTCAACTGAACCTAACTGAAGTTTGCAACATCCAAATGACATGCAAATTTGTGAGCATATAGTATACTTATAGAGCTAACTTTACCAAGTTAAATCACTAAAAATGATGCACCAAGCTCAGAGAAAACATCTCTACAAGCTGACTGAGAAAAATTGAGAGTAATGGCAGTGAGTAGTACACTTCACAAGAACATGGAAACATGAACTCAAATAATCATGAAAATGAAAGTATATTGCTTGTACAATACAATGACTTACTAATACATATGTGTGCCTTGTAATCACACCTTGATATGGCATAAAGCTCAGCTCTTGGAGGTCTTCACATAGGTCTCTCTAACCATGACTAAAACTGCCATCTATTTATAGTTGAGTTTGGGAGGCTAACTTCCCTCAATCACTCTCCAATCAATCAATGATTGATTTGATTCTCTACCTACCACAAATCACAAATTCGTGGCTCCTCTTTCCATTCTTGATCAAGTGGACTCAACCACTTAAGATTCTCTTACTTTTACATTAAGTAAACTCTTCAAAAGTTACAAGAGGTAGTTCACAAGTGAACTTTACATAGTCTTCATTTTAAGGCTTTTTCTATGACTTTGTGGGACTCAAGCCAATACTTAGGCTTGTCATAGACTTGCTCCAACAGCTCCCCCTCAAGCCAAGTATGCTTGAGGTCTTCAATCTTCCAAGATTACCTGCAAACCAATCATAGCCTTGAATTTGCAAAGTTGTGTACCATCCAATGCTTTGGTTAGAATATCTGCACATTGTTGATGAGTGGACACATATGATATTTGAATCTCTTTGCTTAGAACCTTTTCTCGTACATAGTGATAATGAACTTCAATATGTTTAGTCCTTGCATGAAAAATAGGATTAGCAGCCAAATGAATAGAACTCATATTGTCACCAAAAATAGTTGAAGTTCCAAACTCCAATCCAAGATCTTTGAATAATGTCTTCATCCACATAGCTTCTTGTGTAGCTATGGCAAGACCTCTATATTCAGCTTCAGTAGAAGAGAGAGCAACTGTGGGTTGCTTCTTGGATGACCATGAAATAAGCTTTGAACCTGCAAAGGTAAGATAACCTGAAGTGCTCCTTCTATCTTCCTTGGAGCCAGCCCAATCTGCATCAGAAAATAGCTTCAAACCTAAATCAGATACATAAGGATAATAAAGTCCTTCATTTATGGTTCCTTTGAGATACTTGAGAATCCTTTTGGCAGCATCCATATGTGGTTTCCTTGGTGTGTGCATAAATTGACTTAGCACACTCACACTATAACATATATCTACTCTTGTCAATGTGGCATAATTGAGACTACCCACTAGACTTTGATATGATGTGATGTCCTCTATGAGTTCACCTTCATGTGAGCTCAATTTGTGATTGACCTCCATTGGAGTACCTGCAATCTTACAATCTTGCATCTTGAATTTTGCCAACATGTCCTTAATGTACTTTCTTTGAGTGAGAAACAAACCATGATCTTTGTAGACAACTTCCAAACCTAGGAAGTAGGTAAGTGAACCCAAATCACTTATCTTGAACTCTTCTCTCATCTGATCTTTGATCTTCTTCATACCATCTGCATCATTTCCTGTCCATATAATATCATCTACATATACACATAGGTAGATGACCTCGGAATTACTCTTTTTAATAAAGAGTGAAGGATCTGCCTTGCTTGGTTGAAAGCCTTTGTCTTGCAAGAATGAAACAAGCCTAAAATTCCAAGCTCTTGGAGCTTGCTTGAGACCATACAATGCTTTGTTAAGTTTACACACATAATCAGGATAAACTTGGTTCTCAAAACCAGGTGGTTGTGCCATATATACCTCTTCTGTTATCCAACCATTCAAGAATGCATTCTTTACATCTAGTTGAAGTATCTTCCAATTCTTGGAAGAGGCAATACTAAGCAAAACCCTAATAGTAGGCATCTTTGCCACAGGAGAGAAGGTCTCCTCATAATCAATTCCCTGAGTTTGTGCAAAGCCTTTTGCTACAAGCCTTGCCTTATACCTGTTAATGGAACCATCAGAATTCTTCTTGAGTTTATAGACCCATCTTGAGCCTATTACCTTCATGGATGAAGTCTTGGGCACCAAATCCCAAGTGTTGTTTTCCTCAAGTGCTTCAATCTCTTCCTTCATTGCATGCTTCCATTCTGTTTTTGCTTTGGCCTCTTCAAATGATGATGGCTCCTCTTGGTTTATGTACTATGCTATGTAGATAGAATGTTTAGTTACTAATGAGGTGTCAAACCCATACCTTTCTGGTTTTTTCTTTTCCCTCATAGATCTTCTTAGGCCATGATGTGATGATTCTGCCTCATGTCCAAGTTCCTGCAATTTTGCTTTACCTTTAGACTTCCATGCTTTGATCTCTTCCATGTGAGATTCTTCATCATCCTCTGAGGTGTCTTGTTCTTCAATCTTTGATTGTTCTCTACCAAGCTTTGGAAAATCTTCTTCAAGATTATATGGTAAATTGACCTTCCTGCATGAATCTTCATACCATGAATTGTTTTCATCAAAAGCTACATCTCTACTTACCAAGAATCCTTTGTTGGTAGGGTTGTATAACCTGTAGCCCTTTTGATTCTTGTCATATCTAATAAATACACACCTTTTTGCCTTTGGATCCATCTTGCCTCTAACCTGTGAAGGAACATGAGCAAAAGCAATACATCCAAAAATTTTACAATGATCTAAGCTTGGTCTTCTTCCATTCCAAGCCTCATATGGAGTCATCCCATCAAGGGATTTTGAAGGCAATCTGTTAATCAAGTAAGTGGCTGTAGATACAACCTCAGCCCATAAGTAATTAGGTAAATGCTTTTCATTTAACATAGACCTTGCAGCTTCAACAATTGTCCTATTCCTCCTTTCTGCCACTCCATTTTGCTCAGGAGTGTACCTTGTAGTTACCTCTCTTTTGATTCCTCTTTCTTGAAGAAAAGAATCAAACTCATGGGAGAAGTATTCTCCCCCTCCATCTGACCTTAGCCTTTTTAGTGATTTACCTGTTTGATTCTCCACAAGAGCCAAATATCTTTTGAAACATGAAAAAACTTCATCTTTGTGTTTCATAAAGAATAGGATAGTCCATCTGCTGCAATCATCAATAAAGGAAACATAATACCTTGATCCAGATATTGAAGCTTCCTTGCTAGGTCCCCATACATCTGTATGAACCAACTCCAAGAGATCTCCATGCATATAACCTTTCTTCATGAATGGTAACCTGTGAGACTTTCCAAATTGACATGCACTACACTTATAAATCATATGTTGTTTTGACAAATTAGGAAGTCCAAGTACACTTTGGTCCCTGCAAATTTGCTTTAATGACCTTTCACCAATATGTGCTAACCTTTTGTGCCATACTTCCAATTCTGTGAGTGTCTGACTACCATAATTAAAGAGAGCAATGTTTCTAGTGTCCTGTAATTCAAATGTGAACAATCTACCTGTCTTTTCACCTTTTGCAATTCTTTTGAATCCTTGACTTCGATCTTCCACAAATGCTCCTACTTTTGTGAACCTGACTTGCAACCCTTTCTCTACTATTTGCCCAACACTTATCAAATTCTTTGTAATGGTAGGGACATAGAGTACCTTACTGAGTAGGTTGATGTTTCCATCAGGTGCTTTGACATTGCCTATTCTCTCCACAGGATGTTTTGTATCATCTCCTGTTTGTATCTCATTCTTATTCCTTGGATCTTCTAAATCTGATAGGAGTGCCACATTTCCTGCCACATGATTTGAACAACCTGAATCTATGTAGAAAACATGCTCATCAGATTTACCTTTTGGCATAGCCATGTTCATGATCAATAATGAATCCTCTTTGTTTGAGTCTTCTGTGTAGTTATTGTAGTCTCTCCTTCCTTTGTAGCCTCCTTGATAGTTTGAATGATTGTAGTTGTTGTAGTTGCCATGGTAGTTGTTGAACCTTCCTCTTGAGTAGCCATAACTTCCTCTATTGTATCCTCTGCCTCTTTGATTCCTGGAATTCTTAAAGCAATTTTCAGTTGTATGATTAGTTAATCCACAAATAGAACATGAGTTGGAGTCTTGGGATCTCCCACTGCCTTGTCTACCTCCTCTTCCTCTATCTCTGCCATGTCTTCCTCTACCTGCATAGTTAGCTTGATATGTACCTGCTTCATCATCCACTTTCTTTGCCTTTCCTTTGTTATCTTTGGACTTGCTTTTATCAGTGTATAAAGCAAAAGATTGATTACCTTTAGAGCTTTCTCCATTTTTGATAAGCTTTGCCTCTTGAGTAAGTAGTTGTCCAATGAGTGTATTGAAATCAGGTACATGCATGTCCATGTACAAATCCATAGCTGTGGTGAATGCTTCCCACTTGTCATCTGCCTTCAAGCCATTGATGACCTGCCTTACAATTTGTTCTTCATCTATTACCTCTCCAATGCTTCCCAACTGATCCGCTATGTCCTTGAGCTTTGTGACAAAATCAATCACATTTTGTTTGGGAGCCTTCTTGAGAGTTGTGAAATCCATCCATAGTTGATGCTTCCTAGCTTTAGTACTTGAAGAAAAGAAAGCTTCAAGTGCATCCCACACTTCCTGAGATGTCTTACAACTTCTAATGTGAGGCAACAAAAAATCTGAGATAGAAATGAGGAGATAAGACCTTGCAAGTGCATCCTTGGAGCACCATGTGCTCAATCTTTCTTGCTCTTCTTGTGTTGGTTGACTTTTGTTCCTGAAACTTGGCATAACTTCATCTCCAGCCACATAACCATATAAACTTCTACCTTGGAGATAGGCTTCCATCCTTAATGACCAAGCTGAGTAGTTACCTCTGTCCAATTTGTCAATTGATGAAGGAAATCCATCTGCCATGTTGTCCAACCTTGCTCTGATACCACTGTGAAGAGATGGATAGGTATGTCCTTGAAGATGAAGAGGTGTTGCAAAATCCTTGATCTACACCAGCCAAATGAACTCCAGGAGTATATGGTGGGCCCTTTTAGCTTGCCAATGGATGTATTAGACACCCTATGTACCTTGGAAGATCACTCTCAAAAAGATAGATCAAAACAGATAAGTTGGAGTTAGCTCAGAGGTGAAAACTTGCTATTCTTGGTTCATACACCTGTCCAGTATTTTACATAATTCTCTGAGCACAGCAGCAATTAGCTTAATTCCTCTTGGGGAAGTCTAGGTAGCTTAAAGAGCTAACTTTCAAGAGTAATCTCATAAAAAATAATGAACCACACACTGAGAATGAGTTTTAACAACTGATGACATCATCCCGATTTTCACGGGCTACTACAATTTGAGACCAGTGAGCAGAACAATCAACATAACTCAAAATTTAGGAATCCAATGATTATGGAACTTTGTATGCTTATACTAGACAGTAAGCTGAATCCAACAAGCTTTAAATCACTGAATTTGAATAAGTGACCACTGAGAAACACCTCTGACAAGATGAGTGAAAAAGTCCGGTACCTGACAGAGAAGTAAAAATGCACAGACACTATTGACTTCAACTGAACATAACTGAAGTTTGCAACATCCAAATGACATGAAAATTTGTGAGCATATAGTATACTTATAGAGCTAACTTTACCAAGTTAAATCACTGAAAATGATGCACCAAGATCAGAGAAAACATCTCTGCAAGCTGATTGAGAAAAACTGAGAGTAATGGCAGTGAGTAGTACACTTCACAAGAACATGGAAAGATGAACTCAAATAATCATGAAAATGAAAGTATATTGCTTGTACAATACAATGACTTAGTAATACATATGTGTGCCTTGTAATCACACCTTGATATGGCATAAAGCTCAGCTCTTGGAGGTCTTCACATAGGTCTCTCTAACCACGACTAAAACTGCCATCTATTTATAGTTGAGTTTGGGAGGCTAACTTCCCTCAATCAATCTCCAATCAATCAATGATTGATTTGATTCTCTACCTACCCCAAATCATGAATTCGTGGCTCCTCTTTCCATTCTGGATCAAGTGGACTCAACCACTTAAGATTCTCTTACTTTTACATTAAGTAAACTCTTCAAAAGTTACAAGAGGTAGTTCACAAGTGAACTTTACATAGTCTTCATTTTAAGGCTTTTTCTATGACTTTGTGGGACTCAAGCCAATACTTAGGCTTGTCATAGACTTGCTCCAACACTGGGCACCCAAGGGCAACCAAGAAGGAAACAAAAGGTTGGAAACTCTCAACTCCCTCTGTCAATTCCTAGCTTAGGCTAAGAACGACTAGTGATAGGAGTAAGCCAGGGCGGCGATAGGCATTTATCAAGTTGAAGACTACCTAAATACTCAAGTTCAAGCTAACAACATAATCTTTGTATGGTCGAGAACTCTAAAGGAAAAGAACTTAACGTGGAACGATCAACTTCAAGTGCGGAAATACACTCAAGTATACCTGACGACGTGATATCAGACAAGACCATAAACACGGTAAGCAACTAAAAAAGAATCAAGTAACTGATACAAAAGAACTCCGCAACGAGGTTGTACTTGGGCAAAATTGGGCTATTCAATTAGGCTTATGAACCTTAGATCAGGACGACATCTAGGGAGAGATAGACAAAGTCTTAGGTCTTCAGAGGCTAGTGTCAACCACACTGCTAGGTCTTGGGCCCAGCAGTTGAGCCACCACTCATACTACACTAGCTCGGAGACTAGTGAATCAGAGATGTCTCAAGGCATGGACAGACCCACAGGAAGTTCAGGTGTGCCATATTTGTATAGGGTGGAAGGCCCCTACAAGCCGCAGCTCGAATACATTAGGACCAACTAACTAGGTGCTAGCATCTATGAGGACGGCCTAGGAAGATCCGTGGTCCAGATTAAAAACCCGGACCAATCCATTGGACTAGAACACCCAGCTGTCAAGTTCGAAAATGGAGCATACCTGGATAAAGAAGGAACCATATACGTAGTCACCAGTCACCCAGATAGGATAGATGAATTCGGGAATGTGATCCCTGAGACAAACATAGATGACCTAGAACAAGGGAACGTAGGAGGAGAACCTAGAACCCCTCGGAGCAAATCTGTTCTTACAAGAATCCTCAATCCCGAGTGGATTCCCCAAGACAATAAGAGCATAGATCTGCTCCTAAATCAAGAAACCGATGAAGCCTTTTGGAGATATAAATCAAATAGACCAATTGAAGGGTCGATCATGATCTATGAGTTCAAAGATCCGGATAGCCCAGGCAGAGTGACCTACTTAGATCACGCTTCAGAGAGGATCTTTGTGGTTACAGAACATGATAAACATGCTTACACTTGGATGGGTGAGTTTATTTTCCCCCAACCAAAATCTAACGTGTCCTCTGGCCACCCGGGAGCTGGAACGTCCCATGCTCATGGAGTTCAGAGAGACATAAAGAGAGACAGACCTGAGGTAAGCTTTGCCAACTCCTTGGGAAGAGGAAGAACGAGAACGGAAACAAATAGAGTGGAACTTGAGGGACATAGAGCCCCAGGGAACGGAAGAAATGCGGATGAATTCCCTCTACCAAGACCAAGAGAGCACACGAGGACCCTGAGACCGACCCAACTAGTTAAGTCCATGAAGAACTACTTCGATGGCAGTGGAGATCCATACGATCATGTGGCTGAGTTTAGGCAAGTCTTGAGAGTTGAACAAGTGGAAGATCTGTTCACGCAGTACAATGCCTTTTGTCTAACCCTTAGGAACACCGCCCTGACGTGGTTTCAACCATTGAACGAGAGGCATTTCAGGAGCATAGATCAACTCCTAGAGGCTTTCATTATTGAATTCTCTAAAAGTGGCATAAGACATAATACCTCCTCACTGATTCACAGCTTCAAGCAAACCCCTCAAGAGACCATGAGACTTGTAGGAAGAAGATTTAGGCAATATCTTGAAAGATGCCCTGTCTCTGAGTTACCCACACCAGCTAAGCAAGTGGCTTTGTTCTTGGATGGATTGCTAAGCACCAAAGTGAGATCATATGTGTACTTGAAGGACCCTAGGACCATAGAAGAATGTGTACGCATGTGCATTGACATCGAGGATAACCTAGGGGAGGAGTTAGAGCTTTCCAAAATATACAAAGATTCAGATAGTGCCTCTAGCCTCTCTTCCACGCAATCCACATCAATTGAGGAACTTGCAGAGAAAGTAGCTCAGAAATTAGGTGTCACTAGCAAACAAATCCCAAGATTCGCCCTAGTGAAAAGATGATATACTTGTGGAGGTGACCACATGGCAAATGTATGTCCCATTATGGCTCAACCCCAAGTGAATCCTAGTAGCCAATACTGCACCATAGAACGGAGATACACTAATCACACAGCACAAGACTGCCCATACAACAAGCAGGCGGTTAGGGAACCCTACCCTCAGCCATACCCTCAGCAGGGAAGATACCAGAACCAGTACCCTCCACAGCCATATGGCAGGCCACAACAACCTTATCAGCAACCCTACCAAAACCAACAAAGGCCTCAGTCTGTGTTAGCTCAACAGCCCCCTGCTCCAGCTAACGTAATTCCAGTAAAGTATGCAGCTGCAGAAGAGAATTTGAATAGAGCTATAGTGCCAGTAACCCCATTGCTTTCAGAAAGTGATCCCAGTGACCATAGCTTTGACTCTATAGATGTTGATAGCCCCCAGGCCTACTACATGCAGTCTCCTGAACATGGTGAGTCCTACTATAATGAAGAGCCGAATGAACCTAGTTGGGAGTCAGATTACACAAACGTCATGTATGCAAACCCCAACCCTAGACCTCAACCTAGGCAAGTAAGACCCCCATTCCCTAGAGGACCATGCTACAGATGTCAGGGAGATCACCTCATTCGTGATTGCCCCATGCCTGCACCTACACAACCTCAATCAGTGACGATCCAAGGCTTTTGCCAAGAGTGTGGAAAGGAGCATCTCTTACGAGATTGCCCAAAGAACCCCAATAATCTGCCAAAAATCACTCCTATCAACGTTATTGGGTTAGTTGTAGACTCCACAGGGAGTGTGACTTCCACTGCACCAGTACAAGTAATCACTAGAGCCCAAGCCTTGCAACAGAACCAAAGCGTAGGCCAGGAAAAGAGCCCAGGTGTTAGTGAAACGGAGAGCATGACAAAGAAGAGGACTAGAGCATGGAGAGATAGTCGTGAAAGAATGAAAAGGCAATGGGCAAAAAAGATGAGTGAACTCGATGAAAGCCTCAGAGAAACAAAGGCCATGATAACTGAACTCACATCTCAAACTCCCTCTCACACTACCCCACCACCACCATTCTCATCTCCATCTGACCCGCCACCTTCCAACCCACCTCACACAATTCCACCACCCCCAAGAGTAGGATCAGTCCTAGCAGATCCCACTCCCGAGGACCTTAATATGATGCTTAAAGCATATCAGGCCAGACTCCAAGAAGGGCCAAATGTAACTGATCATGAAAAGTGTTACCCTAGAGCAGAACTAGAGCTAGAACGAACCAAAATTTGTGCTAAGATGGTGGAATTGGCTCAGACCATGTTTGAAGCCAGTCGCCTCTTTAACATCTCTAGTTCAGCTAAGATGCAGTGGCACTTCGAAGGACTGTTAGAAAGAATAGAGAGGCTAATTGCACAATCAGGAAAGGAACCCGCCTCTCAACACAAGGACAAGGCAAGTGAAAGTGCAGGTCTTCCTGCCCAGGAAGCCTATGTGCCTAACTCTACGGAGCCAGACACATCATCTTCTATGAATCGGTTCACAGCAGAGTTCCTACGAGAGATTCAAGAAGACAAATGGGCTAAAGAAAGTGAAGTCCCTCCTCCCATTGAACTTGTGGATGATGCACATGACCAATTCCCACAAGACATCCCATCCATTTATGAGGAGCAGGAGAGCACCCAATCTCAGGAAAGATTAGACTTTGAGTCTAACTCTCTGCAAGAATTACCCCACTTCACAGGCCCATGGGAAGCTAAGTCTACGTGTATGAGAGCACCCACAGTCATGGTATGAAATGAGGACTCAGTCATACCTAGGAACACAGAGGTAGTGAAAAACACTAAAGTACAGTGCAACCTCACCTTAGAAGAACTACTCAAAGTGAGGCCAGAGCTATGGAAACATGTAGCCAAACAAGTATCAGAGATAGCAAAACCTCGTTCCCAGGTAGGTTCTTAGAGGACAGTGCCAGAAATTCCTCTAGACAAGATAGGAGATATGAGTGAAGGTGAAGAAGGAAACACCTATGTTCCCATTACCCATCAGGGGTACACAACCAAGGCAATTCTGGACTCAGGTGCAGGAGTTGCTATTGCTACCACTTCCCTATGGAAGCGTTGGGGCAAGCCAGCACTCAAGCCCACGAGGATGAAATTGCAGATGGCTGATGGTCACATAGAGAGGCCTTTAGGACTACTTGAAGGAATAACTCTCACTACATGTGGTGTAGAGTTTGAGCACACGTTTGCTATCTGTGATTTTAGCAAGAATCATGCATACGAGATGATTTTGGGAAGACCATTTATGCGGCAGTTGCAAGTGGTCCAGGATTGGGGAACCAATTCCTTGTACCTGCAACACTTAGGTGTTACGACCAAAGTGAATCTCAAAGATTACTCTCATAGAGATGTCCCTCCTATCCAATGGAATCCCCTCCATAGAGCCAAAGATGATACGGAGTTTGTGCACTCCATAGGATCAGGATCCTCATGGATGCATGAAGACACTCACTTATGGATGTGCAAAGTAGCAGTAGAAGAAGAGAAGAGAGAAAAAGCCAGAGAGATAGGTGCAAAAGAAACCCATAGATCCATTCAAGACCCAACCTATGCACCTGTAGTATTTCCTGATGAAGAATTTGAACCCCACGGCTGGGCAGAAATCCTAGCAAGAATGGATGTAGCCATCAATGAAGAACAATGGACACCTCATTGTGATGAAGATGGCTATGACATTTCAGTCTTTCCCATAGAGCCAATCATGGGAGATGCAGTTCTAGAAGAATGCGAACCTAGCCCTGATGCATTTGAAGATGCGAGCGACTCTGATCTAGAGTCAATCATTATGGACCCACCTTTTGCATCAGATGAAGAATACTTCTATGAAGTAGAATTTCAACCCTAGAGGCACAGAGAGCTTACAAATGATGTAAGGCTAGCCACACATGTAACCCCTAAGGAAGAAGGAAAGAAAAGGAAGAAGAAAGAAGTCACACAAGAAGAGGAAGAATCCTTGTTTGAGGTCTCGGAAAATTTTAAAAAGTATGAGATAGACGACAGGAGAGTCATGGTAAGAATGCCTAAGCGAGAGGCACAATCAGGAGAAGCCTATGATAACAAAGAAACCACCAAGAAAATAGTAGTAGCCCTAGAAGAAGGAGAAGAGAGATGCACGTACATAGGCCATGACCTGACGGAAGACGAAGAGCACAAATTGATAGCCTTGCTAAGAGAATACAGAGATGTATTCGCTTGGAGTTACAAGGATTTGAAAGGCGTGGACCCTGACATATGCTCACATACGATACCCATGACCTCAGATGCTAAACCTTCTAAGCAAAAGCCATACACATATAATGATAATTATGCTGCCAAGATCAAAGAGGAGATAGATAGACTGGTTGAAGCTAGATTTATCTATGAAATTGAGCGCACTGAGTGGGTATCCCCCATCGTAGTGGTGCCCAAGAAAAATGGAAAGCTGTGTGTATGCATTAACTTGAAAAAGGTCAATGCAGCCACAATTCGAGATAACTATCCGCTTCCTATCACAGAGCACCTCTTAGAAAGAGTAGCAGGCAAGGAAGTGTACAGCTTCCTTGATGGATTTTCGGGCTACAATCAGGTAGCCATTGCTCCCGAGGACCAGCATAAGACGGCTTTTGCCATAGAGTGGGGCATTTTTGCCTTTAGAGTAATGCCATTTGGGCTTACCAACGCACCAGCTACTTTCCAGAGGCTGATGTGCCATGTATTTAACAGTTCCTGAGGAAGAACTTAGAAGTCTATGTTGATGATCTTTGTGCTCATTCCAACATTAGACAAACCCATATTCCTGAACTCAGACGAATCTTTGACAAATGTAGAGAATATCAAGTCTGCCTGAACCCAGAAAAGTGCGTCTTTATGGTCAGGCAAGGCAAGATTCTAGGACACATAGTGTCAAAGAATGGCATATCCACTGATGAAGAGAAAGTGAGAGCTATAGCCGAGTTACCTAGGCCTAAGAATGTCAAGGAAGTACAAGCTTTCATGGGGCATTGTGGTTATTACCGACGCTTTATACACATGTATGTTGTTGGCAGCAGTTAGGGAACCGAAGGAGCCACAAGACAAAGAGGGTCGGAACGAAGAGATAGCACAAGCAGACACAGTAGCCAAAGAAGATCTGGCAAGTAGGCCTTCTTAATTTTTCAGACATCAAGGAGTGGAGCACACAAGAAGAAAGAGCAAGTAGGGAGCTCAAAGATGTGTACGACAAATCAACAGAGAAAATCCCTACACAAATAGTGATTTTAATCACTAAGAACCATTGTAAATACCATTTCGTATTTTTGTAGCTCCATTTTGTGCAATCCAAGGAGTCCTTGAGCTTGAGGAGCCTTAGAAGTGCCTGCATATCAATTTTTGTATTTTTTAGACTCTGTTTAAGCCCTCAAATTGGCCCTGGAACCTAATTTTTAACTAGGCCGGACACTAGGTCTGGACAGGGCCAAAACCTAGTCAAAAACTATAAATAGAGCTAGAGAGCTCATTTTTGAGGTTAGATTGTAATTGAAATGAACTTGTAAGAGCTTTTTTGAAAGTAATCTAAGAACTCCATTGCTTCTCACTCTTTGTCTTGCCGTGTGTGTGCGTGTGTGTGTATGTGTGTGCATGTTTGTGTGCTTCTCACTCACGCACTTGTGCCTCCACTTGCTCGAGGTCTTCATACCATCCTCTCGTCTTCCCAGATTGACATTAAAGGAGGTGCTACTCATCACTGAGCTACACCAAATTTTGGCGCCCTTGCCGGGGATCGAGCTTTGAGGACGAGCGTGTGATGGCAAGACGTAGAGTTGAAGCATTGGAGTTATAGGTATTTTCTTCACTTTTATCTATTTCCTTTTGTTTCCTTCATCACTATCATCATCATCACCATCTCCCACCTCCATCTCCATCATCGCAAAAATTTCAGTTTTTTGACTATATTTCCTTCCTCCTTCCATTTCCCTCATTCCACTTGTGAGAGAGAGCGAGAGAGCGATATTGTGTGTGTAGTTTTTGCATGTTTCTTGAGCTGTCTTGCAGGTACATGCTGCATCATCTTCTCCAGCACTCCGTGCAGGTCTATTGAGAAGCAATTGAGAGCGTTCAAGCAAGGGCTTTGTGCAAGCTTGAGAATCAACTTCTCGAGCACTAAAGAACAAGAATCAGCAAGAAAGGTCGGAATATTCTCAACTCCCCTTCGTCAATTCCTAGCTTAGGCTAAGAACGACTAGAGGTAGGAGTAAGTCAGGGCGACGAAAGGCAATTATCAAGTTGAAGAATACCTAAACTTTCATGTTCAAGCTAAGAACATAATCTTTGTACTGTCGAGAACTTTAAAGGAAAAGAACTTAACGTGAAACGATCAACTTTAAGTGTGGAACTACACTCAAATATACCTTACGATGTGATATCAGACAAGAATGTTAACACGGTAATCAATTAAAAAGAATCAAGTAATTGATACAAAAGAACTCCACAACGAGGTTGTACTTGGGCAAATTCGGGTTATTCAATTAGGCTTATGAACCTTAGATCAAGGCGACATCTAGGGAGAGATAGACAAAGCCTTAGGTCTTCAGAGGCCAGTGTCAACCACACTACTAGGTCTTGGGCCCAGCAGTGGAGCCACCACTCATACTACCCTAGTTCTGAGACTAGTGAATCAGAGATGTCTCAAGGCATGGACAGACCTACGGGAAGTTCAGGAGTGCCATACTTGCACAGGGTAGAAGGCCCTTACAAAACGCAGTTGGAATACCTTAGGACCAACCGATTGGGTGCTAGCATTTATGAGGACGGCCTAGGAAGATTTGTGGTACAGATTAAGAATCCTGATCAATCCATTGGACTAGAGCGCCCAGCTGTCAAGTTCGAAAACGGAGCGTACTTAGATAAGGAAGGGACAATATATGTAGTCACCAGTCATCCAGATAGGACTGATGAATTTGGGAACGAGATCCCAGGAACGGACTTAGGTGACCTAGAGCAAGGAAACATGGGTGAAGAACCAAGGACCCCCCGAGGCAAATCTGTTCTCACTAGGATTATCACACCAGAGTGGATTCCCCAAGATAATAAGAGCATAGATCTGCTTCTGAACCGAGAAACTGACGAAGCCTTTTGGAGGTATAAATCTGATCGGCCAATTGATATAGGAACAATCATGATCTATGAGTTTAAGGATCCTGATAGCCCAAGCAGAGTGACCTACTTAGATCACGCTTCAGAGAGGATCTTTGTGGTGACAGAAAATGATAGGCATGCTTACACTTGGAAAGGTGAAATTATTTTCCCCCAACCAAGATCAAATGTGTCCTATGGTCACCCTGGAGCGGGAACATCCCAAGCTCATGGAACTCAAAGAGACAGAAGTAGAGATAGGCCAGAAGTAAGCTTTGCTAACCCAGGGGGTAGAGAAGGAACGAGGATGGAAACAAATAGAGTAGGACCTGAGGTACATAGAGCCCAAAGAAATCAAAGGAATATGGAAGACTTCCCTCTACCACGACCTAGAGAACACACCAGGATTTTGAGACCAACTCAGTTAGTCAAGTCCATGAAAAATTACTTCGATGGCACAGGAGACCCATACGATCATGTGGCAGAGTTTAGGCAAGTCTTGAGAGCAGAACAAGTGGAGGACCTATTCACATAATATAATGCCTTTGGTCTAACCCTTAGGAACACAGCCCTCACGTGGTTCCAACCATTGAGTGAGAGACAGTTCAGGAGCATAGACCAACTCCTAGAGGCTTTCATTGTTGAATTCTCTAAGAGTGGCATAAGACATAATACCTCCTCATTGATTCACAGCTTCAAGCAAACCCCTCAAGAGACCGTGAGACTTGCAGGAAGAAGATTTAGGCAATATCTTGAAAGATGCCCTGTTTCGGAGCTCCCCACGCCAGCTAAGCAAGTGGCTTTATTCTTGGATGGATTGCTGAGTACAAAGTTAAGATCCTATGTGTACTTGAAGGACCCTAGGACCATAGAAGAGTGTGTACGCATGTGCATTGACATCGAGGATAACCTAGGGGAGGAGTTAGAGCTTTCCAAAATATACAAAGATTCTGATAGTGCCTCTAGCCTCTCTTCCACGCAATCCACATCAATTGAGGAACTCGCTGAGAAAGTGGCACAAAAACTAGGCGTCTCTAGCAAACAAATCCCAAGGTTTGCCCCTGTGAAAAGATGCTATACTTGTGGTGGCAACCACATGGCGAATGTATGTCCCATTATGGCCCAACCCCAAGTAAATCCTAGTAGCCAGTACTGCACCATAGAACGGAGATACACAAATCACACAGCACAAGACTGCCCATACAACAAGCAAGCAGTTAGAAAAACCTACCCTCAGACATACCCTCAACAAGGAAGATATCAGAACCAATATCCACCATAGCAGTATGCTAGGCCTCAACAAACCTACCAACCACAATATCAAGCCCAGCAAAGGCCTCAGCCTGTTTTAGCCCAACAACCTCAAGCTCCATCCAACGTGATCCCTGTAAAGTATGCAACTGCAGAAGAAAACCTGAATAGAGCTATAGTCCCCATAACACCATTGCTTTCAGAAAGTGATCCCAGTGACCATAGCTTCGATTCTACACATGTTGATAGTCCCCAGGCTTACTACATGCAGTCTCCTGAACATGGTGAGTCTTACTATAGTGAAGAGCCAAATGAACCTAGCTGGGAGTCAGATTACACAAACATCATGTATGCAAACCCCAACCCTAGGCCTCAACCTAGGCAAGTAAGACCCCCATTCCCTAAAGGACCATGCTACAGATGTCAGGGAGATCATCTCATTCGTGATTGTCCCTTGCCTCCACCTCCACAACCCCAATCAGTGACGATCCAGGGCTATTGCCAGGAATGTGGAAAGGAGCATCTCTTACGAGATTGTCCAAAGAATCCCAGCAATATGCCAAAAATAACTCCCATTAATGTTATTGGGTTAGTTGTAGACTCCACAGGAAGTGTGATGTCCACTACACCAGTGCAAGTGATCACTAGAGCTCAAGCATTGCAACAAAACCAAGGGGTAGGCCAGGAAAAGAGCCCAGATGTTAGTGAAACAGAGAGCATGACAAAGAAGAGGACTAAATCTTGGAGAGATAGTCGTGAAAGAATGAAAAGGAAATGGGCAAAAAAGATGAGTGAACTCGAGGAAAGCCTTAGACAAATAAAGGCCAGAATAACTGAACTCACATCTCAAACTCCCTCTCACACTACCCCACCTCCACCATTCCCAACTCCATCCGACCCGCCACCTTCCAACCCGCCTCACCTAAACCCACCACCCCCAAGAGTAGGATCAGTCCTAGCAGATCCCACTCCCGAGGACCTAAACATGATGCTTAAAGCATATCATGCCAGAATCCAAGAAGGGCCAAACGTAATTGATCATGAAAAGTGTTACCCTAGAGCAGAACTAGAGCTAGAACGAACCAAAATTTGTGCTAAGATGGTGGAATTGGCTCAGACCATGTTTGAAGCCAGTCGCCTATTTAACATCTCTAGTTCAGCGAAGACACAATTGCACTTTGATGGATTGTTAGAAAGAATAGAGAAGCTAATTGCACAATCAAAAAAGGAACCCGCCTCTCAACATAAGGACAAGACAAGTGAAAGAGCAGGTCTTCCTGCCCAGGAAGCATATGTGCCTGAAGCTTATGTGCCTAACTCTACGGAGCCAGACACATCATCTTCTATGAATCGATTCACACCAGAATTCCTACGAGAGATTCAAGAAGACAAATGGGCTAAAGAAAGTGAAGTACCTCCTCCCATTGAACTGGTGGATGGTGCACACGATCAATTCCCACAAGACATCCCATCCATTTATGAGGAGCAGGAGAGCACCCACTCTCAGGAAAGACTAGACTTTGAGTCTAACTCTCTACAAGAATTACCCCACTTCACAGGCCCATGGGAAGCTAAGTCTACTTGTGTGAGAGCACCCACGGTCATGGTAAGAAATGAGGACTCAGTCTTACCTAGGAACACAGAGGTAGTGAAAAACACTAAAGTGCAGTGCAATCTCAAGTTAGAAGAGCTACTCAAGGTTAGACCTGAATTATGGGAACATGTCGCCAAACAAGTACCAGCGATAGTGAAACCTCATTCCCAGGTAGGATCACATAGGACAGTGCCAGAGATTCCCTTGGATAAGATAGGAGACATGTGTGAAGGTGAAGAAGGGAACACCTATCTTCCCATTACCTACCCACCAAGGCAATTTTGGACTCAGGTGCAGGAGTTGCAATTGCCACCACTTCCCTATGGAAGCGTTGGGGCAAGCCAGCACTCAGGCCAACGAGAATGAAATTGCAGATGGCCGATGGTCATATTGAGAGGCCCTTAGGATTGCTAGAAGGAATAACTCTCACCACCTGTGGTGTCGAGTTTGAGCATACATTTGCTATATGTGATTTTAGCAAGAACCATGCCTATGAAATGATCTTGGGACGACCTTTTATGCGACAGTTGCAAGTGGTACAGGATTGGGGAACCAATTCTTTGTACCTGCAACACTTAGGTGTTACGACCAAAGTGAATCTCAAAGATTACTCTCATAGAGATGTCCCCCCTATCCAATGGAATCCCATCCATAGAGCCAAAGATGATACGGGATCTGTGCATTCCATAGGATCAGGATCCTCATGGATGCATGAAGACACCCACTTATGGATGTGCAAAGTAGCAGTAGAAGAAGAGAAGAGAGAAGAAGCCAGAGAGATAGGTGCAAAAGAAACACATAGATCAATTCAAGACCCAGCCTATGCACCTGTAGTTTTTTCTGACGAAGAATTTGAACCCCACAGCTGGGCACAAATACTAGCAACAATGGATGTAGCCATCAATGAAGAACAATGGACACCTCACTGTGATGAAGATGGCTATGACATTTCAGTCTTCTCCATAGAGTCAATCATGGGAGAGGCGGTGTTAGAAGAGTGCGAACCTAGCCCTGATGCATTTGAGGATGCAAGTGACTCCGATCTAGAGTCAATCATTATGGACCCACCTTTTGCATCAGATGAAGAATACTTCTATGAAGTAGAATTTCAACCCCATAGGCACGGAGAGCTTACAAAAGACGTGAGGCTAGCCACACATGTAACCCCTAAGGAAGAAGGAAAGAAAAGGAAGAAGAAAGAAGTCACACAAGAAGAGGAGGAATCTTTGTTTGAGGTCCCAGAAAATTTTAAGAAGTATGAGATAGATGATAGCAGAGTCATGATCAGAATGCCTAAACGAGAGGCACAATCAAGAGAGGCCTATGATAACAAAGAAACCACAAAGAAAATTGTGGTAGCCATGGAAGAAGGAGAAGAGAGATGCACTTACATAGGACATGACCTGACGGAAGAAGAAGAGCAAGAATTGATAGCCTTGCTAAGAGAATACAAAGATGTGTTTGCTTGGAGTTACAAGGACTTGAAAGGTGTGGACACTGACATATGCTCACACACCATCCCCATGACCTCAGATGCCAAACCCTCTAAGCAAAAGCCATATACATACAATGATAATTACGCTGCCAAGGTCAAAGAGGGGATAGATAGACTGGTTGAAGCTGGCTTTATCTATGAAATTGAGCACACTGAATGGGTATCCCCCATTGTAGTGGTGCCCAAAAAGAATGGTAAATTACGTGTATGCATTAACTTAAAGAAGGTCAATGCAGCCACAATTCGAGATAACTATCCGCTTCCCATCACAGAACATCTCTTAGAAAGAGTAGCAGGCAAGGAAGTGTACAGCTTCCTTGATGGATTTTCGGGCTACAATCAAGTAGCCATAGCTCCAGAGGATCAGCATAAGACAGCTTTTTCCACAGAATGGGGCATATTTGCCTTTCGGGTAATGCCATTTGGGCTTACCAATGCACCAGCAACCTTCCAAAGGCTGATGTGCCATGTATTTAAGGAGTTCCTAAGGAAGAATTTAGAAGTCTATGTTGATGATCTTTGTGCTCATTCCAACATCAGACAAACCCATATTCCTGAACTGAGACAAATCTTTGACAAATGTAGAGAATATCAAGTCTGCCTAAACCCAGAAAAGTGCGTTTTCATGGTCAGGCAAGGTAAGATTTTAGGACACATAGTGTCAAAGAATGGCATATCCACCGATGAAGAGAAAGTAAGAGCCATAGCCGAGTTACCTAGGCCAAAGAACGTCAAGGAAGTACAGGTCTTCATGGGGCATTGTGGTTACTACCGCCGGTTCATTCACATGTATGCTGTCATTGCAAAGCTGATGTATGGACTTCTGACTAACTTTGAGTGGACTGACGAGTGTGAGAATTCCTTCCAGGAGCTTAAACGAAGATTATGTTCAGCACCAATCTTAACCACACCAGATTGGAATAAGCCTTTCCATGTTCATGTGGATGCATCCAATTATGCCATTGGATGTGTGCTTGCTCAACCTACTGGTGAAGGTAATATGGATCTTCCAATTGCCTATGCTAGTAGACAATTGAACGCAGCTGAACGAAATTATACCACTACGGAGAGAGAAGGATTAGGCATGGTATATGCAGTTAAAAAGTTTAGACATTATTTGCTTGCAAATAAGTTTAAATTTTTTACTGACCATCAGGCATTGTTGTACTTGGTAAACAAACCGTGTAATATAGGTAGATTAGTAAGATGGTTTCTCTTAATAATGGAATATGACTTTGAGGTAGTGGTGAGAAAAGGGAGGACTCATTTGAGAGCAGACCAACTCTCTAGGCTCACATCTGGAGAAGCCCCACAAGGAGTGTCAGATGACCTTCCTGATGCTTACTTGTTTAATTTGGAAGTGGTGCCATAGTGGGCTAAGCCATTAGTGCCAGTATTGACGTACGGGCCTAACCACCCAGTAATAGCCACACAGGATAGACATGTAGTAAAAGCCCAAAAGTACCACATCATGGCTGGAAGTATGTACAAGCACACAGATCAAGGGATCTTGGCTTGTTGTGTAGAAGAGGACGAGTATGCGAAGTGGTTGCAATTAGCACATGTGGGTGCATTAGAGCAACACTACTCAAAGCGACGAACCCTACAGACACTACGGAGACTCGGAGTGCATTGGCCGACTATGGAAGCTGATGTCCAAAAGTTGTGCAAGGAATGCCCAATCTGCTGCACTAAACCACCTATGGAACATGCCACTCTTTATCAAGTGTCCATAGTGCCAGATTGGAGTGAACCACTAGTATCCTTTCTGAGGACGAAAACATTCCCTCCAGACATGACTCTGGCTAGGAAAAGGAGTTTAGAACAAGAAGCCCAGGATTACTCACTCATTGGTGATAATCTATACAAACGTGGTAAAGACGGTTACCTGAGACTATGTGTCCATGAGAGTGAATATCTCAAGATCTTGGAAACTGCTCACCAAGGTGTAGCAGGAGGACACTTTGGACCAGATCGGGTGATCAAGGCAATAGTATTTGCGGGCTTCTGGTGGCCGACCCTTAACATGGATGCAGATACCTATGTGAAACGATGTGATGTCTGTCAGAGAACTCAGTATCCTATACGTAAAGATGAGATGCCACTGAAACCTATGATGGGTGGACGTGCATTCTCTAAGTGGGGAATAGACTTCGTAGGTCCTATTAATCCCCCAGCTAAGGGTTCCCATGCAGAATATATCATTGTTGCGACAGACTATCTAACAAAGTGGGTAGAGGTAAAAGCCACAACGAAGAACGATGCTCAAACAACAGCTAAGTTTTTATTTGAGAATGTGTTCACTAGATACGGGCTACCTATAGAGCTAGTTAGTGATAGAGGCACTCACTTCTTGAATGAAGTTATTGAAAATCTGCTCCAAGAATTCTTGGTAGTACATAAGAAGTCTGCCCCCTATAACCCTCAAGCAAATGGCTAGGCTGAGAGCACCAACAAGATCTTATGCAATGTACTGACGAAATTAGTGAACAATAAACGCTCTGATTGGGACAAACAGCTACACCATGCTATTTGGGCATACCGAGTCGCCTACAAAACGGTACTCCAAGCCACCCTCTTTCAGATGGTATTTGGCCAAAATGCAGTGCTACCATTGGACTTCTTAATACCTACACTGAAAGTAGCACAAGAGCATGAACGGACGGGTCATGAACTCTCCTCTAGACTTTTTGACCTTGAACGATTAGGAGAAACAAGACTGAGGGTGGCTGCAGGGATATATGCAGCTAAGAAACGATAGAAGGCATATTTTGACGCCCACGTTAAGGATAAAGGTTTGAAGGCAGGCGACCTAGTACTAGTCTACACGTTGAAACAACACGCGAGAAAACTAGAGAAAAGAGGCTACGGACCCATGATCATTAATAGAATCTCAACAAGTGGGGCAGTACAACTAGCCACATTAGAAGGCGATGTTCTCCCGAGCTACATAAGCGGATGCAGGGTCAAGTTATATCAGGAACCTCTCACAGAGGAAATGCTAAGCCGACTCAATACTGCTAAGAAACGCAAAGAAGAAGAAAAGCGAATTCGAGAAGAGGCCCAAGCAGAAGCTTTAGAACGCATCCGGAGAATGAAGTTGAGAAGACAGGGTAGAGAGCAACCTCGGACAGATGCATATGTAGATCAAGGATATCATGTGGCTATGTGTGAAGTTTCAGATATCAGCTCTCATAGGATAATTGACCGACGTCCTTTTATAACCTTAGATATAGGACAAGGAAAAGGTGCAAGGACTGTAAGAGCCTTGATTGACTCAGGTGCAGCCACTAGTGCTGTTCAATTGTCTTACTGTCAAGAGTTGAAATTAACTGTCAATCCTATAGAAGCATATCTCATAGGATTGGGAGGTGTGGAAACCCCTTGCCTGGGCGAGGTGGATCTTCCCATCTCCATTCAAGACGAAGTATTGACAGTCAGAGTACTAGTGTGTCAAGATGAGGACCTCACTGAGCCTCTGGTCTTGGGTCAAGACTGGATTTATGACCAAGCAGTCAACTTAGATCTAAGATGTGGACTTCTTCAGGTGTGGATGAATCAGACTAGAATTACAGTTGAGTTAAACAATGGAGCACTCAAGGAACTAGAAAAGGCACAGACTCCTGGTCCTTCCAGGGGTACACATGAAGTTGACCATGCTGTTCTTGTCCAAAGCTATGTGATGTAGAGGAATGGAGATCTCAAAAAAGAAGTCAAGACCTTGACGGAAATCCCTTCTTTTCTAAAGGCCAGAAGAAAGCAGCCACTAAAGGCAGATCAATTACTGAAGACTATCTATGCGGGAGACCAAAAGAACGTGCAAAGCAGAACAACTCAGCCATTGAAACAAATGTGGGTGCGAAAAGGCGAGCTGCCTACTGCAGTCAAGTCACGACAACTGTCTCAACTTCCTATTAGTAATCAGCGACATGATATTAATAAGAAGACTTCCAAAACCTCTTTTGAGAAAGTGAAGTCTATTTGGGTACCCAAGAAGTCAATGAAGGCCAGCCCACAATCACGACAAATCTGGGTGCCTAAGGCTTGCTTGCGGGCTCAAATAGCTACACCAAGGCCAAACCCTGTACAACATGTTTCACTCACGCGAACATCTGAGGCCCAGTCTTACACATCACGCACTAACACGTATTCTTCCATGAGCACAAGTAGAATCACTGGTAAATGGGTCCCTAAAAAGCCCCATTTTTCAAGTAAATACCCTCTCACACTCTCCAGAGCCTCCACAAAGTCAAAATCAAAACCTATCCATTGCATTTGGCAACCTAAAACTTGTAATAAACCCCCGGACCCCAATTGTAAATCCATGTCCACCTACTAACTACTTCACTCTCACACCACATCATTCCACTTAGCTCTTAGGTCTACCCAATTCCTAACTACACACACGGTCATCATGCACTTACTAACCCACTAACCCATTACTCACATCACAATAATACTGTAACGGGGGCAACATGCGTTCTATCTTGTCCCTTACAATAGTAACGCATGCTTTGTATTATCAACAGAACCAGCTCGCAAGCAATAACGATGGCAGAAGCTGGAGGCCCCAGTTCCCACGCAGGGTCCAGCGCACAGATTGTGGACATTGAAACCATTCTTCTGGAACCGCCACTCACCGGAAGGCCTCAAGAACTTCAAGCGGTGCATGTCCTTCCTATCCAGGACCCTCCTCAGGGACACACTTCTCAAGTGGGGAAACATGCTCATTGGTTTAGTGATGTAGCAGGGCCATTGGGTGACGACACCTACTTCTGGGAAGCAGAAATTGAATTTAATGGCAAATGGGGACGCTACCACTTTTTCACTCGGGAATTCGAGAGCTATCAGAATGCAGAGGTAATGCGATCAGTTTGGACCAAGGCAGGCCTGGATAGATATTTCAGAGCACACTTGCCTAAACCTGATTTTCTACGCTGCTCCTATTTCATAAGAACCATAACTCCTAGCAGGGTCAAGGGAGGCGATAGTACTTTTGTACTACCATCATTGTTGCCAGGACACGAACTCAAGAGATTCCAACTGACCCTCAACCTGGTACGGGAGGCATTGAACATGCAAGGTATGCACATTGCCACTGAGAAAGAAACAATGGTTCCGGGTAGGATGAAACATAAGGATCTCAATAAATTGAAGGACATGGTGGCAATGACGCCTACCATTCCTCTCCACTTACGAACTGTTATGCAACATTTTGCTTTTCCTGCACAAGAACGATTCACTATGCCCCCTAAGAAAATATGGTTCAGCTTATACTTGGCAGAAACAGAGAACCTCACCCTCAACATACCGCACTGGGTAATCGATCAGATACACCTAGCCCATCAGCGCTGGAATAAGAAGCACAAAAATGTACTTCATGGCTGTTGTGCCCTAACAAGAATAATTTACAGGTGCCTAGCATATGACGTGCCCATTCAAAGAGCACTAGTGTGGTCCAGGGCCCAAGAATTCCAAAGGCGACTATCAACAGCGGGTCCTCCATCGAAGAAGATGAGAGGAGCAGCACCGATGGTCCTAACTTGATATTTCCTCCCATCCCAACCGATCTTGAATTTCCGGGTGGCGCACCCTTGGAGGAACTCACGAACGAAGACTTCGAACAATTATTACAAGATGCAGAGCTGGAGGCAGAAGAGGCACAACATGTGGAGAATGTTCAACCGCAGGCGACAACCTCCCAAGTACCTGTCACTACAGTTGAAGTGGATGAAGAGGATGATGAAGATGAAGAACAGGAGGCAGATGAGGAGGATTATGATCAAGAGCATCAAGATGAGCAACAAGAAGTGCCAGAACTTGTAGGTGCACCGACATACACAGCTTAGCTACAAAGATTATACGATACAATCAAGGCAGTACAAGAAAGGCATCAACTCTCTCTTGTGTCAGGCCAAGCTTTGATGCAAGAAATGCTATCAGATGATGGGGTGGATCAACACTTTATTGACACCCTCAAATTAGTGTCAGAATCTTTAGGAGTTCCGGAGGCTGTCCACATAGCAGTCCGCCAGTCCGTGAGCTATGACAAACGCAGAGTTGATACATTACGACGAGCAGGTAAGACTATCAGGATACCCATCACAGAACAAGAAGTACCCATTGAAACCACAGCTACCCCCACCACCACCATTGACCTCTCTGCTGAAACCTTCGTTCAGACATCATCCATCTCACCCCAGCATCCCCCATCACCACCTTCTCCACCCCCACCACCACCTCCCACCATGGAAGAAACGACAGTCATCATCTCTACCTTGACTCATAACCCACCCTCATTCACATCATTCTCATTTCGAGAACCCACCTCACAAGACACCCTCTTCTCTTTCGTCACCAATCCCTTGTACACTTCAACCCTTCTATCCTACGAACCCATAATTGGCCATCCCATAATTCCCAGTGTCGTTGGAAACCCTGCACCCACAGAAGGCACCCTGTGTTTCCCAGCCTATCCCCCAATACGGATACCTCCATTCCATGACCCTCCCTTCCCATCTGTCCCCTACACCTCATTCTACCTAACCGCACCACCCCAACAACCATCCTTCATGGCGTAGTCCATCAGCACTCCAATGTTTCAGAGGCACATTTCCCCGATGTTTGCAATGACATCAATCTACACGAACACCACACTCACTTCACCTACCATACCCACCTACATGGTAGCCCCTGTACACACCACTCTATCTGACCCAATGGACATTTCACCCACCACAACACCTCTCCCCACAATTCCACCCTCTCCCCCTCCACTACCCCCCACCTCACCACTCAACACATCATTAGTAGACACAGCATTCACTACCTCCCTTCCCATTCCCACCTCCCCTACATCCCAAGCTTTTCCCCTTGCATCTCATAATGTAAATAGCACGTTCAATACCTTACTTCAGTGTGCACATCAACTACAACAAGAATACCATCAATTGGAAGAACGCACTATTGCCCTCCAAGCAGAATCTCAGCGTCTACAAGCTAGAGTCAACACTCTCGAAGATGATTACCAAACGCTTCTAGCAAAACATACCACCTTACAACAGGCTCACACAGAATTGGAATCGAAAACCTCAACAGTGGATGACCAAGCAGTGAAGGAACTAGAAGGTATGCTCGAGTCCCAAATGATATCCAATGCTACACTTAGACGCAATCTTGGACTATTAAGGAAGCATATGGCAGCAGCACTAGAAGAGAACAAGAGGCTTCAACAACAAAACCAAGACAACTTTGAAGCGGCTATGGAAGGAACTGCAGGAGCAACCATTAGCCCTACTAAGTATAGAGCAGTCCCATCAGAAGACATTCGCATCTTACTCGAAGAGCATGCAAATTTCTTGGAGTCATATGAAAAGTTAGAGGTTGAATGTGCAGATCTAAACAAGCAGATAGCGAGTGCCCCCACAGCTCAACAGGAGCCGATAATCTTTCAACACTCTATAGAAGAAGTAGAAACCCTCCGGGAACAGGTGGCAGAACTCCAAGCACGCCTCTTACCATATGAAAGGCCACCCTCGCCAACTGAAGAACCAGAACCTGAAACAGTTGTGGAAATCCCAGTCGATGATAGCTATGAAGAGCCATACGAGCTGATGCCCACACCCGGCGGTCGGGTAACAGAAGAAGGATAAGACACTTTAGAAATTGGAGTTCCAGATTGGGTCAAAAGGATCGAGAAAGTAGGAAAGACACATGATGATCGCGTTGCCATGAAAATTCAATCTCTCACAAATCTGGAAGAAATTGTCCTTCGATCTTCTTACTTTCAGAACCTATCCCACCAACGCTTGATCACAACATCAGAGACGCAATACATGCATTACTTTGTCTTGCTACATGATTATAATGCAGAAGTTAGAAGGCATACAGGGAAGGAGCCCACATTCGCCACTCAATTTGAGCCAGCAGACTTACCGGCAGATGCCCGTGCTAGATCGATCTGCCAACCCAATTGGCGTGCACGTCTACTAACCGATTACCCTGAGATGATGAGCACATGGGCAACCATGCCACTGTATATAAAGTATAATCCATGCTATTGCCCAATGGTACGTCGCAGATCCTGGCAAGCATTTGCAATCAAGGTACGCAACAATAAAGAATGCTCGGCATGGGTCAACTATCCATATTTTGCCCCACCTCGAGGGACCCCAACCGTAGCCTACATGATATCAACAATTCGGCACTGGTCTGCACGTCTAAATAATGTACCCGACATAGCAGCGAAAATGTGTATGAAAATATTCGAGTTCATGACCATTGTCTTCAAAACCTTTCAGAAGGTACAAGCTCCATACATCTCTGCCCCTGGATTCTCTCAAGGTAACAAGGACTTAGTCTACGACATGAGCCAGAATCCCTCGGTCAATATAATCTTTGCCTGGCATGCACGAATAAAGTACTTACCCGCATGCTTCAAGCAGACATTTGAGGAAATGTTCTCTACGGGATTCTGGGAATATCATTCGGAAATTTTCATTCCCAGACCAACACATTTGCTACATCTATTTGCAGTAGAACAAGCCATCCATGCAGATCAGTTACGTTTGCCACATCCGGACATTCCAGGACCAATTGATTGGGATCGTATGATGACAGATTTGGCCAGAGGACTACGCATACAAGAACATCAACTTGCCACTCATGTGGTGGACTATTACATCCAGCACTCCCAGCAACAAGAGTCTGTCAGAGACGACAGACGCGAGAGAGGGGGGGGGTGTTGAGAGCAGTATGGGCACCCAAGGACTGACTAGACAAGGAAGCTAGCGGAGAGAGTCAGAGCGAGGTGAAGGATTAAGTAGACAGAGCAGTTGACGCAAATCTGGCAGATAAGCCCTTCAAATTTTTCCAAATCAACATCTTTACAATAGTGATTCTCATCACTAACAATCATTGTAAATACCATTTCATAATTTTGTAGCTCCATTTTGTGCAAGCCAAGGAGTCCTTGAGCTTGAGGAGCTTTAGAAGTACCTACCTGTCAGTTTTCACATTTTTTAGACTTCGTTTGAACCTCCAAATAGGGAAGGGAACCTAATTTTTAACTAGGCCAGACACTAGGTCTGGACACGGCCAAAACCTAGTCAAAAACTATAAATAGAGCTAGAGAGCTCATTTTTGAGGTTAGCTTGTAATTGATTTGAACTTGTAAGAGATTTTTGAAAGTAATCTAAGAACTCCATTGCTTCTCACTCTTTGTCTTATCGTGTGTGCGCGTGTGTGTGTATGTGTGTGCATGTTAGTGTGCTTCTCACTCACGCACTTGTGCCTTCACTTGCTCGGGGTCTTCATACCATCCTCACGTCTTCCCGTATTGACATTAAAGGAGGTGCTACTCATCACTGAGCTACACTGCCCTACAAAAGCATTGAGAGTCATCACTCCTTATGAGGCTTGGAATGGTCATAAACCTATGGTTAGTCATATGCGTGTGTTTGGTTGTTTGGCATATGCTCTTGTGCCATCACAACAATGTCACAAACTTGATGACAAGGCAAAGAAATGTATATTTGTTGGTTATAGTGCTGAAAGTAAGGGATATCGGTTATACCATCCATTGACGAACACAATTATTGTGAGTCGAGATGTGGTATTTGTTGAAAATTCAGTTTTCCCTCTACTTGAATGCAAAAAACTGCCAGCAGTTAGCTCACAAGATGTGTTCGATACACTCATGCCTTTGTTCCAAAATGGTGCGCTTGACTATGGCCATGTAGAAAGCCAACTGAGGTTCAAAGGGCTGAAAAATTCCAACCAAATAGGGCTGAAAATGCAGAGAATTTCCAGCCAAACATGGCTGAAAAAATTCAGCCAAAAAATGTCAAAATTGTTGGAAATTTCCAGCCACATATGGCTGAACATTTGCGTCAAAATATGGCTGAAACCGAGCATGAAATTCAGCCCACGCATGATGTACATATTGAAGATGTTTTACATAATGAACGCATGTCTATCAAGAGTGCACAATCTATGCCAAAGTGGCTGAAACAAACTTTGCAGGACAGCAAATTGAGTGCACCTTTACTTGGTAGAACTAGATCAAGCTCTCACCATGCATCAAGTAATTTTGTGGATTATTCTCTTATTGCTACAACATGTAATAAAGAGCCACTTTCTTTTGAAGATGCATGTGACGATCCATAATGGATGAGTGCTATGCAATCAGAAATAGATTCCATACATAGGAATGGTACTTGGGAGTTATGTGAATTGCCAAAAGGAAAGAATGCCATTGGTACAAAGTGGGTTTATAAGATTAAGAGAAAATCTCATGGTAGCATTGATCGCTACAAAGCTAGATTGGTTGCCAAAGGATATGCGCAACAATATGGCATTGACTATGAGGAAATGTTTGCACCTACTTCACGCATGACTACCATTTGTACCGTGGTTGCATTGGCTGCCCATCGAGGTTGGAAAGTGCATCAATTGGACATAAAAACAGCCTTCTTGAATGGTGATTTGCAAGAAGAGGTCTATGTGAAGCAACCTCCTGGATTTGCTATGAAAGGGAAAGAGCATATGGTTTGTCGCTTGCATAAAGCTTTGTATGGTCTCAAGCAAGCTCCACGTGCATGGTATGACAAAATCCATAAGCACTTGGTTGTTCTTGGCTTCACATGTAGTCCGATTGAAAGCACACTCTATGTATGCAAAAATGGGGCTGATCTTATAGTGCTTGTTCTTTATGTTGATGACATACTCTTGACTGGGTCATGTGATGCAAAACTTGACATTCTTATGGCTGATTTGCAGCATAATTTTGATGTCACTTATCTTGGTCTTTTGAGCTACTATCTTAGCATCCAGTTTGTATCCGTTGAGGGGGGAATTGTAATGCATCAAGCAAAGTATGTTGAAAAACTACTTCAGCATTTTGACTTTGAGGATTGCAAGCCCGTTTCCACACCAGTTGAGACAGGATTTAGGTTCTCAGTTGAAGATTCTAGTGATGCATTTGACACTTCTCTTTATCAGCAAGTTATGGGATGTCTTATATATGCATGCAACACAAGGCCGGATATACAATATGTAGTTTCCCAGTTGAGTCGATTCATGCATAGCCCTGGCAGTAAGCATTGGCAAGCGGTGAAACATGTGTTCAAATATCTTCGAGGAACTTTGAGCTTAGGTCTCTTTTATGGCAGAGATGTTCAGCCATGCTTGCATGCTTTTACAGATAGTGATTGGGCTGATTGTTATGATACTCGCGTGTCCACTAGTGGTAATTGCTTTTTCCTTGGAGACTCATGCATATCTTGGTTGAGTAAGAAGCAACCTATAGTGGCGACATCGAGTTGTGAAGCTGAGTACAGGGCAATTTTCATAGCTATAGTGGAGTGTATATGGCTGAGACGCCTATTGATGGATCTTTGCATGGAGATTGATGCTGCTACGCATATTCTCACAGATAGTCAGAGTGCTTTGGCTGTTGCACGAAACCCAGTGTTTCATGCACGGACCAAACATATTGAGGTGCATTATCACTATGTGAGAGAGCGCCTTCATGCAGGAGATATTGATTTGGTATATGTGCCTACACAAGATAATGTGGCAGACATATTCACCAAAGCTCTTCCACGGGAAAAGTTTGAAGCTTTTCGCAAAGCTTTAGGCTTATTACCTTGTGGGGGCTGATATGTCACTCCATGTATGTGTTCACATCATTCGCTCTAGGGGGGTTTGTTACACTTATGTGTTCCTCGAGTAGCTTTGATGTGAACCTTTTCCCTATACATGGGCACTTTTTACTCTAGTGCTGGCTAGAGGTTTTTTCCCCATGTTACCACATACTTGATACTCTCATATGTGGTGGTACTTTGTACTTTTTAGGGATATTATTCAGCTCTTACTTCAGTTCAGTTCATCGATCAATAGAGAGAGCTATTCCAGCCATCGTCTTCTCCGTGTGTCTTGCTGCGTTTGTGCTCCTTGTGTGTGCTTCTTGTGTCTCTCGCACTTCTACACACACCCAACAATTTTTGCATTAGCCAAGATTGGCTTGGTTGTAAAATTTGTTGATGATGGATGTACAATTCTTGATTTGTCAAATGGTGACATAAGTCCATAAACACGTCGCTTCCATGCTCCACCATCAATTGAAAGAGCTTGAAAGGATGATAATGGTCGTTTCCTATATCTCATCCCAAGTGGAGTCTCTTTTAGTTGTGTAAGATTGGCTTTTAACTTTGTAATTGTGGTCTCCTTTTCTTCCACATCTTGTTGGAGTCTATTATTGTGCTCATCCAAAGATTTGTTAGCACTTTCTAAAGTGTGTACAACACTTTCTAAACTGTGTATCTTGAAATGGTTGTGATGACATTGTTGCATCCAATAATTTGCTATAGATGTAGAATGGTTAGGCAATCGCTTGCAATAGCCTAACAGTCCATCTTCACCGCTACCAAGGAATTGTAGAAATGTGGAGATACTATGGAATCTAGGATGAACATTAGACATTGAATCTAAGGTATACAAAGCACCATTGACCCAAAGATCAATATTCTTCTCTCCAGCTGCAAGTCGTTCATTTTGAGAATCTATGTCATTGCTACTTCTAGTTGTTGGTGCAAATTCTGTTGGAACATGAACATGTACACTCTTTGAGTGAGGAGCATGTGTTGGTGCTGGTGTCATGTTCATAATACATGTGAGCACCATGATGTTCCGAAACTATAGCACCAAATAGGAAGAAGCATAGAGATGGCTGGAATGGCTTGTATAGTAGTTGTGTGCAAGAAAAAAAGTGTGTTTTGGTATGTGGATAGGTCAAAATGACTTTTTTCAGTGTGTAAGAGGGAAAATAAGCTTTTTCTCAAAAATTCATGTTTTGGGGCAACCAAAGTTACAAGTTTGATGATGTGGCACTTAACTTTTGGAGGGATTTTGAAACTATGCTTTTCTAAAGTATTTTTTATAAAAACAAGACTAAAAAAAGTAACTTCTCACATATACATAAAACTATGGGCCATTTTGAATAAAGAATAGCTGAAAAAGAGACTTTTTCAGAAAATTCATTTTTTTATTCATAAAGATGGACGGATTTGATGAGGTGGAATGTGGTTTTTCTCTCTCTCTCTCTCTCTTTGTGCATAACAAAGTAGCTTTTATTAAAAATGAGCAAGAATCAATCATAATAGATTTTAAATTCACACACATATACTATTGTGAAGTTAAAATCAATGTTGACTCAAACAATCACAATAGTTTGAATTATTTAATATAGCAAAAATTTATACCTTGTTCTCTCAACGACACTTTAAGTTCGTAAAGAACAAAGTAGCTTTTATGAAAAAATGAGTCTAATTCTACTCTTTTATAAAATATTATTCAATCAAATTTTTTTTATCAAATTGTTTTTTGATCGAAAAATTATGAATCGAAAGCTTTTTTGATCGAACAGTGCCGAATTCCCATGCAAAAGCTATTTGGGCATGTCCGAATAAGTTGACATGTCATCAAATAATTCGATCAAATAATAAGAGTTTGCCGTAAAATGTCATAATTATTCACGAATAAACGAATTGTCGAATAACGAATAATGCAACCTAGAGAGTGAAACCAAGCCTCTGAAAAAAGAAATTAGAATAATAGAGAATCATTTATAAAGGAGATCCGAAGAACATAATTTTTACATAAGAGGAAGTAAGAAAAGTAGAAACAAGGAAAGCACACTTTCATCTCCGCCTAAAGAGGCGAGTGCCCAATCCACTCTTGGAGTCATTTGTTCCGATTTTGAATTTTGTGGTTGATCCTTATATATCATTGAGGACAAAGAAGGAGGATAGAGTGAACTATTCCATATGTATTTAGGCCTTGATGGCTTACTATTGGTCTCTCTATGATGGTTGAGGATCCTCTAGGGAAATTTTAGCTCTTTTTTTTTTAATATGTCGGATACCTTTTTTGAAAGGAAGTTCGGCTGAAGCCTAATCGCTCACTCACAACCATACATTTAGAATGCAAAGATGCATCATAATGACATGTAAAAACACATGCCCAAAAATCTTGAGCCATGTTGACTTCATCATTCTTTGCATTTACTAAATTTTGAGCAATAGACATGTTAGATTCTTTCTTCTTTGCATTGCGCTTAGCAAGCTTTCTACACTCATCAATAGTATGACTAGCCTTTTGGGAATATTTGCATATCTTCTTCTTTTGCAAATCAAAATCATTAGAGGAATGAGTGGAAGAGGAAGGTTGAGGCTTTGGTTTTGATGAACCCAAAGTTGATCCATACTTGCTTTTCCCTTTCTATGAGATAGCAAGTGCATGTGTTCCCTCAATCAAACCACTCCTATTCACTTGCATGCATGCTGCAATGCAAAAAATCAAAACTTGAGAAGGAGCTGAACCTACTTTGATACCACTATTGGGTGTGTGTAGAAGTGCGAGAGATACACGAGAAGCACACACAAGGAGCACAAATGCAGTATGATGGATGGCTAGAACAACTCTCTCTATTGACTATGAACTAAACGGAAGTAAGAGTTGAATAATATCCCTAAGTACTTTGTACCACCACATATGAGTAAATCATGTTTGTGGTAACATGGGGAAAACACGTCTAGCCAACACTAGAGTAAAATGTGCCCATGTACAGGGAAAAAGGTTCACATCAAAGCTTCTCGAACAGCACATAAGTGTAATGTCTACTTCATTCTTCTCCATCCTCAATTGCTACTACTACTTTTTTGTTTGTTGTTTGTTATCGACACTCTCTATCTATGTGCAGAGATATAACTTCACATACTTGGCAATTTCTCACAACTCACTCAGTCAAAAGAACTTCAAGCTTTGGCACAATTTGGGATACCTTTTCTTTTAATATGTCGGATACCTTTTTTGAAACGAAGTTCGGGTGAAGCCTAATCGCCTCGGGCTTGAATGCATTGAAAGAACAACTCCGGAGCATAGTACCCATGGGACAAAGTAGGGGTTAGACTGCTAAGAGTTCCCATCATTAAAATTTGTTATTCGCGGACCATGGACTGTATATGAATAACACGCTTTGTGCATTTTATTGTAGTGTGTGTATGCCATTGTACAGTTCACCCAAGTTATGCCGCAAGAGGAATTCTGTTGTTGCAAAAGGATCTCCTTACAACTTAATTCGCTCACATGATTAAGCGCCATAAATTTGGTGTAACTTAATTATGAAGTGCACTTTAGTGCCACATCTAAAATCTTGACGATTATCTTTATATACATTTAATGTATTCCCTCTTGTTAATAACATAAAGGAAGAGGACAACTTTCAAACGACCCCCCACTTGGAAAGTGGAGGAGCAATGGATGATATAGATAGTACAAAGGTAGTGCATTTTCCTTATCGATTTTCCATGCTTGCTCCCGTAGCACAGAGGTAGTGCATCTCCCATCGGGGGTATGCAATCAACCACGACGATTGTTTTGATTTGGTCAAACCATCAAGTCCATGAAGGGCGGCCTCAACTCGTTGAGTTAGCGAAAGAGGGTCATCAATCACAAGAGTTATCCATGAAAGCTTCTCTTCTATTTGCCTCTAGCTAGCATTTTATACAAGTTGAAGTGATGGTTTCTTTTGTGAAATTGAACTTCCTTTATCTCCGCTTAGGCCTCAATGCTTATGTAATTTCAATACTTGTGGATTACTATAAATGTGATTATTATTGGCCCAAAAACTTCGCAATTTTTTCTTACTATCATGAGCTCCTGTCATTTGACAAGGTTACGTCTTATTCAGCATTGGTAGACAAACATTACACAACCATTATCTTAAACAAATTCATACAACCATTATCTTAAACAAATTCATAGTGATCCTAGACAACCATTATCCAAGGTTACGTCTTGGACAAAATAGTGATCCTAGACTTAGATGCCCATCTTCTTTCCTTACGAACTTGACTTTGGGTGGATGATCATCTCGACTACTTCGAGGCTTCGTTTGTTTGGTAAAACCCTTGGATGCTTATGATTTTTATTTTTTATTTCTTTTTTAAGAGAAAGAAAGAAAACATAGCACATAAAATTTAATGGAATTCGTGAAATTTGGTGTGAAGGTAGAAGGCATCAAACTATTTTAGTGAGTTATCTTGTAGCTTTAGGGTCACTTGTTTTGCCTAGATTTTTGTTTTGAAGCCATCTCGTTCTCCATTTCAAGCCCGCAAGGTTGGGCCCATGGAAAAACCAAGTCAATCTGCAAAACTATAACTTGCTTCCATTCGGCATCTCTTAAGTATTCTAGATGGCAAATGCTGATGGAATGAGTCAACTTATGAGAGATAAGTTGGACAAGAACAACTTCCATGCTTGTAGATTCAGAATGAATAACTTCTTGATGGGAAAAGGCTTCTAGAAGAACATCGAAGGAGAGAATGAAAGCACTCCATAGTTAGTAGAGAGGAATCGGACTCCAAATAAGTTAAGAGCATAAGAAGATTGGAAACAAGGAGCACGGAAGGTAATGTATTGCTTGTCCGTTGGCATACGAGATAGCATGATTGGGCACATACAGGATGCCAAAACTATGAAAAAGGGTTGGAATATTTTGGTCACATTGTATGAGAGCAATACAAAAGCACGAAAATCGCAACTCAAGAATAAGCTGCATACAAGAAACCCTAGGCTTCATGGATATGAATTTATTTATTTTTCTATATGGATATTATTTTATTTTCTCATTGAAAATCTAAGAAAAATAATTTTCGAGTGGTTTGAACTACACTTAACAAATCTCTATCAAAGCTGGGAAAAATGGAGATTAGGAGCGCCTACACAAGGGAATCTTACCATGGCTAACGTGAAGATGTGAGTGACATATTCTAGAAATCCTTTAAATCGATCAAATCATAAAAAAATTCTCAAAAAGTCAATTCGATTCCATCCATGATTCTTACATAAATCTGCCATGACAATAATTACACAAGAGCCACCATCTATGAGAACTTGGGTACTTTTATGATTTTTCTAGCAACCTATAATCAAGGGAACCACATAATTGATGATTGCATCTAGTTTGTGGTGTATATTAGTTGCAGTTGGTGTGAGATCTAATTGAGATTAACCTGCTACTGAAGCTGATTGTGCATGCCTGGGACAAGAGTTAGAAATTGTCCTAAAGGCAAGGTGATCGGTGCTTTAGAAAAAATGTCCCATGCCTTGCTAAGAGACGACTCTTCTAATAGTGTGTCGGTTGGTTCAGGTGGTTTTGCCATTGAAAATTTCAATACAGTTGATATGAGGGGTTCAACTTTTTAAAAAATGGCCAATACGAGATCAGAGAAGACTATAGCTTCAGCTTGGGCCCATTTTGTTGCCTTGGATAACATCCACTACTCCTCCTTAAAACCTGGTTCAAATACTTCGACGGTGGGTTGCAGGACTTTTCATGATCGTGTCTACATCATAGCAGCTTGTGCTTTGGCAGGTGTAATAATGACCATTTCTGTCATTGGAGTTTTTTTTTCCTTCTTGCGTTTTTCATATTCTTGGGCATCCTTACAATGTCTCTGAATGTGGCCCAACTTGCCGCAAAAATGGCAACATGGTTGGAATGTAATAACACCATCGAGTGTCATACCACCAATGCACCAAATTATCATAACTTGACATAGTTGTGGGTTAAGACCATTGATAAACCACTATGTGATGACATCATTTGGTAAGTTATCATTTACCTACTGCAACCGTCAGAGGTGAATACAAAAAATTATAGCATACTCTTGCACTCCTTGGTTTCTTTTTTGTCTGTTATTCTTCAAGAAGTCAAAAAGTTCACGTGCATTTTTCTTTAATCGAAATTATTGCAGGAAAGCATTCCAAAATCATCATAGCATCAAAAGTGATTTAGGTTGAATTCTATTAGCCACCACATTGCTTTGTTAACCATAGTTGATTGAAAAACTATTGCTTTATATTCATCATCGTCTAGGTTGTCTACTACATTGTAATTGATTTCAAACATGCAGACATGAGCATCAGGGTCATCTCCTGGGAATCCACCAAATTTATCATAAGTTACCTCATCTGGAAACTGTCTTCTTTGTCCACCATGCTATCATATGCCTACTGCAACTGTCAGAGGTGAATACAAAAAATTATAGCATACTCTTGCACTCCTTGGTTTCTTTTTTTTCTGTTATTCTACAAGAAGTCAAAAAGGTCACTTGCATTTTTCTTTAACTGAAATCATTGCAGGAAAGCATTCCAAACATCATCATAGCATCAAAAATGATTTAGGTCGAATTCCATTAGCCAAGACATTGATTTGTTAACCATAGTTGATTGAAAAACTATTTCTTTATATTCATCATCATCTGCGTTTTCCAATACACTGTAATTGATTTCAAACATGCAGACGTGAGCATCAAGGTCATCTCCTGGGAATCCAAAAAATTTCTCATGAGTTACCTCATCTGGAAACTATCTTCTTTGTCCACCATGCTATCTACCTTGTTGTTCACCTTGTAAATCTTCATCACTTCTGTTGGAGGAGATAGTGGATAGTCTTCAGAGATGAAGTGGTGCTGCTACAACTTGCTTCACACCAACCAAGAACAAGTGGTGGAGAGTGTAGTGGGCCTCTTTAAATTGCTAATGATCACAAATAAACACCTATGTGCTTTGGAACATGATCCAGTAATCAATGGATCAAAATAGGTGAGTAGGAAATTGATCCAAGGTCATAGACTTGCTATTTTTGTCACTGCATATGTTCATTATAATGCACAATGCTCCCAATCTGCTAGCAATTAGCAAAATTTCTTTTGATGGTTACGTCTTGGACAAAATAGTGATCCTAGACTTAGATGCCCATCTTCTTTCCTTACGAACTTGACTTTGGGTGTATGATCATCTCAACTTTAGTCTCCTTCGAAGCTTCGTTTGTTAAAACCCTTGCATATTTATGATTTTTATTTTTTATTTTTTCTAAAAGAAAGAAAGAAAAAATAGCACATAAATTTTAGTGGAATACAAGATGTCAAGACTACGAAAGAGTGTTGATATATTTAGTAGTGATGTGTGTGAACACATTAGGACTGTCGGGGCACTTTTTTTCTCTTTAGAGGTTTTTTTCCCTCGGCTTGTATATGTGCCTATAGCCCTAACAGGTTACTTATCTTTGTACATTCTAGTGGCAATACATTCAGTATTGTGTGTTGTGTTCAAAGCTTCTTATTCTTCCTTGTGCTTTTCGTGTGCTTCCACAGACGTCTAACTCCAACAATTGGTATTAGAGCAAATCGTCGCTTCATCTAGGGCATCGTTGACACCCCTCTGGCCAGAGTCTCAGAATCACACAAAATTTGGTAAGCATACTGGGGGTGATTAGGGGATAAAAAATGCTTCGCTTTATGGTGTCAAAATTGAGAGTTGAGCTCGTTTCAGCCTCTAAACGCACTATCACAGTGCTTGTGCAGGCTATTTTGTCCTTTTGTGCCAAAGATATATACAAGTTCTGGTTCGTCAGTGTAAGCACCTCGAAGTCTGCTACAAGTCTAGCAGAACTCGTTAGGGTAGTTTTGTTCAACTTTTTAAGATATCATTTTTCATTAGGGTATTTCAGTTAGTGGCCATGGCTGGAAGTAGTGATGTATTCCATATGTTGGTTTTTGAGGATAAGTTGGATGGTAATACCCATTATGGGCTTATATGATGCGACATGTACTCGTTGTAAAAGGACTATGGAACATTGTGCGGGATGTTGAAAAACATCCTATTACACCTACAAATACAAGTATTGAAGCTGATGTAGATGACATTGAAGATGGTAATATTCTTTAGATTCTTTAGAAGATCAATCTACGCAGAACAGGTCCATTATGTGTGTTGCATATGAAGTTTTCTTGGGTATTCAGAAGGGCAAAGGTAAATGGAGCTCATCTACTAGTAAGCAGAAATCTGCAAATGCTGCACATTCAAAGAAGGAAGACAATGATGAGAAGACATCAAAAAAGCAGAAATTGTTTTGCAAATACTGTAAAGCAAATGATCATGACATTAAGAGTTGTCCGAAAGTGGTTGCGAAAGAGGCAAAGAAGATGGTTGCTGCAGAGGCCTCTACACCAAAAATAGAATCTGCTAATCTTGTGTAGAATGAAGAATGGGCATTTACTACTATTTGCAATTTTGACCCATTTTCTCATGAGTAGTGTATCTCTGCAGTAGACTCCAATGATTGGTATTTTGATAGTGGGGCAACCAAACATATTACCTCGCAACACAATTTCTTCACTTCACTTGATGATGTGTATGAACACACTAGGACCATTGGGACACGGTTTTTCCTCTTTAAGTGTTTTTTCCCCTTGCTTATATGTACACCTATAACCCTAATGGTTCACTTATCTTTGTACATTTTTTCTCTTCATAAAACATTGAGTATCATGTGTTGTGCTCCAATCTTCTTCTTCTTCCTTTTGTTGTTCACATGCTTCCATAGACCTCAAACTCCAATAAGTGGTATTAGAGAAAATCACCGCTTCATCTAGGGCATCGTCGACACCCCTCTGGTCACATTCTCATAATCACACAAAAATTGTTGAGCATACTCATTGTGATTAGGAGTTGAAAACTGCTTCGCTTTGTGGTGTCAAAACCATGATCTGAATCATTTTGAACTTCAAATGCACTATCATAGCACATGTGCAATCAATTTCATTTCTCTGTGCCAAACATATATACTGGTTTTGTTTTGCCAATATAAGTGCCTCAAAGTCTACTATAGGTTTAGCAGAACTCGATAGGGAAATTGTTCTCTACTTTTTGAGATACATCCATTTTTTTGCATCAAGGTATTTTAGTCACTAGCCTTGGTTGAAAGCAATGATGTATTCCGTATGTTGGCTATCAAGGTGGATGGTACCAATTACCCATTAAGGGCATATATGATGTGTCATGTATTGGTTGCAAAAGGGTTGTGGAATATTATGGAGGGTATTGAAAAACGTCCTATTACACTTGCCAATAGAGTTACCGAAGGTGATGCAGATGGCATTCAAGATGACGATCTTCAAATTCTTGTTTGTGTTGTGGTTCTTTCTGCACCTATTGCATATCAACTTCATTGGGATGGTAGAGATGCTCAAGCATATGTATTGATAGCTTTTCCTACCAAATATGCCATTATTCCTCACATTCTCTCTTGCAAAACAACAAAGGATGCTTCAAATACACTTACCACTTATACCAGGCAAGAAATGAGGCTCATGTTGCTTACCTCCAAAAATAGTTGGCTAGTGAGCACATGAATGAAGGAAATGGCTTCTTGATTGTAACACCTAAAAATCCATGAAGAAAGCTATAAACCTCCTTGCCCGTTACTCGCTCCAATACATGTTCCATGGTAGGAACTAGCTTACTATCTCGTGTTGTGGTGGCATTAAGCTTTTTCAAGAATGCATAAATTGCCATTTTTCTCGGGAAGTACCACAATGAGGGATACCCATTCAATATTCCTAATTTCATAGATGTGCATATCCCTTGGCAACCAATATAACTTTAAGTGATCAATGCTACCATCATACTTTCTCTTAATCTTGTAAACCCACTTTGTACCAATGACATTTTTTCCTTTTGACAATTCACATAACTCCCAAGTATCATTCCTATGTATGGAATCCATTTATGATTGCATAGGCATATTCAAGAGTAAGTGGCTCTTTATTACACACTATTGCAATAAAAGAATAATCCAAAAAATTACTTGATGCATGGTGATAGCTTGATCTTGTTCTACCAAGTAAAGGTGCACTCAATTTCTTGTCCTGCAGAGTTTGTTTCAGCCACTTTGGCATAGTTTGTGCACTCTTGATACACATGTGTTCATTATGTAATACATCATCAACATGTATATCATGTGTGCGCTGAATTTCATGCTCATTTTTAGCCATAATTTGATGCAAATATTAAGCCACATGTGGCTGGAAGAATTTTTCAGCCCTTTGAGCTTCAATTGGCTAGTCTACATGGCAATAGTCTATCACACCATTTTGGAACAAAGGCATGAGTGTATCGAACACATCTTATGAGCTAACTATTAGTTGTTTTTTGCATTCAAGTAGAAGGAAAACTGAATTTTCTGCAAATATACATTTCATGCCTTGTCATCAAGTTTGTGACATTGTTGCGATGGCACAAGAGCATATGCCAAACAACCAAACACGCGCATATGACTAATCATAGGCTTATGCCCATTCCAAGCCTCATAAGGAGCGATGACACTCAATGCTTTTGTAGGGTAGTGATTCAACACATAGTTTACACACATGATTGTTTCCATCCAAAAATTATGAGGAAGGTGCTTTCCTTTAACCATACATCGTGCCATTTCAAGGAGAGTTCTATTTCTATGCTCAAAAACACCATTTTGCTGAGGTGTATATGGAATTATACATTGGTGTAAATTACTCTTCCATGAATAAAATCATTAAACTTATGTGACATGTATTCACCACCAGGATCCGTGCATAGAGTCAAAAGCTTGTTTGAAGAAAAATATTCAGCCATCACTAAAAATGCCTTGAATAAAGAAAATACCTCAGTCTTTGCTTTCATAGGATACACCCATGTATGGCAAGTAGCATCATCAATGAAGGTAGCAAAATATACATGCTTCTCAAAAGATGGAGTCTTGATAGGACCACATACATCACTATGAACAAGCTACAATTTTCTTGTAGTGTGTGTATGACTATCTTTTGGAAAAGAAGCACGATGCATTTTTCCAAGAATGCAACCTTTACATGCATTTTTCCAAGAATGGTTATTGGAAAACCAATAACCATGTCCTTCTTGTGCAAGTAAAGAAAAACATTGAAGTTCAAGTGCCCAAAATGGGCATGCCAAAGCTCCATTTCAGCCATGGAAGAAGTACGAGCAACCAAAGCATTCAAGGCAGACCTCTTGTATGTATCCAAACAATAGAAACCATTACATAATGTACCCAATATCATGATAATATCATCATTGCTGAAATCATGAACCATACACTTATCATCAACAAAGTGTACATGAAGTCCAACATTGGCAATCAATAGAACTGAAATTAAGTTCTTCTTGATATCGAGTACATAAAATGCATTTTTCAAGAGAATCACACCTCCATTTGCAATTGTAAGCTCAATTTCTCCTACTCCAATGATAGGATAAGAGGCATTGTTTGCACACACCACATGTCCTCCTTTGGGTGCATCTTTCAAAGATGCAAAAAACCTTTTGCATGAAGTTATGTGCTTTGAAGCACCACTATCAAAGAACCAACCAATGTGAATCAGCCTCACTCACAACCATACATTTAGAATGCAAAGATGCATCATAATGACATGTAAAAACACATGCCCAAAAATCTTGAGCCATGTTGGCTTCATCATTCTTTGCATTTACTAAATTTTGAGCAATAGACATGTCATATTCTTTCTTCTTTTCATTGTGCTTAGCCAGCCTTCTACACTCATCAATAGTATGACTAGCCTTTCAGCAATATTTGCATCTCTTCTTCTTTTGCAAATCAGAATCGTTAGAGGAATGAGTGGAAGAGGAAGGTTGAGGCTTTGGTTTTGATGAACCCAAAGTTGAACCATACTTGCTTTTCCCTTTCTGTGAGATAGCAAGTGCATGTGTTCCCTCAATCAAACCACTCCTATTCACTTTAGATTGCTCTTCTTGCAAAAGAAAAGACCGAACCTCATCAAATGCATACATCTTGGGATTCCCTTTTGCCACAAAATGGAGTGTAGTGGCAAAGTTTTGAAAAGATTCTAGTAATGCTTTCAACAATGTAGAGATGAGTGATGCATCTAGAATAATCTCATATACATTTGACAATTGCTCTAGCAAGTCTTTGATGCGTGTCACATACACATCCACAGACTCATTTTCAGCCATTCATACATCCTCAAGTTGCTTCCTCAAGTATGCAACATGTGCTTCATTGCACATGGCATTCAAAGAAGCAAGCATGTCCCATGCCTATCTTGATGTAAAACATGACCAAATGCATGGAACTATATGGCGCTTCATAGAAAGTGTAATCAACGCATGAGCTTGAGCATCTTTTCCATCCCATCTAAGTTGCTCCTGTGTAGGTGCAGAAGGACTAACCACTATACTTGAAGAAGAAGCTACATCTGTGATAGTAGACTAGGAAGTAGAACATGTGGGTCTTTGATCTACATCTTCCACTATTTTTCAAACGTGTTTTGCAACAAGAACATGCTTCGTCATGTAAGCTGATCCTGTATAGGTGGAGAAGGAGTAACCACTATATTTGAAGAAGAAGCTCTATCTGTGATAGTAGACTATGAAGTAGAAGAAACCATGGGTCTTGGATCTACATCTTCCACTATGTTCCAAAGTTGTTTTGCAAGAAGAACATACTTCATCATGTAAGACCACATTGGGTAGTTGGTCCCATCAAGCTTATCTTCAGCTTGAAGCATGCCAAACAAGTCATTGTTGCCTGCCATTTCACTAAAGAATAAGAATGTGACAAAGTGTTTACTTTGAAGAACGTTGAGATGAATGGTAAATTTTCAGCTCACAAACCATCACTATGATGGCAATCCTGACTGCAGGAATGGCATTGAAATGGGGTTAAAATGGGGTGCAACTAGTGGAAATGTTCTTTGGCTGCTGAAATTCGATGTTCTATGCTTCCAATTTGATTTGCACTATTAAAAGTGCATGTATGCTGCAATGCAAAAAATCAAAACTTGAGAATGAGCTTAACCTACTCTGATACCACTATTGGGTGTGTGTAGAAGTGCGAGAGATACACGAGAAGCACACACAAGGAGCACAAAATGCAGCAAGATACATAGCAAAGATGGATGGCTGGAATAGCTCTCTCTATTGACAATGAGCTAAGCTGAAGTAAGAGCTGAATAATATCCCTAAGTACTTTGTACCACCACATATGAGTAAATCTTGTTTGTGGTAACATGGGGAAAAAACCTCTAGCCAGTAAAAGGTGCCCATGTATAGGGAAAAAAGTTCACATCAAAGCTTCTCGAAGAACACATAAGTGTAATGTCTACGTCATTCTTCTCCATCCTCAATTGCTACTACTACTTTTTTGTTTGTTGTATCGACACTCTCTATCTATGTGCAGAGATATAACTTCACAAACTTGGCAATTTCTCACAACTCACTTAGTCAAAGAACTTCAAGCTTTGGCACAATTTGGGGCACTATATGAGAGAACAAATAAAACTTTAAATGAATGAAAATGAGGTCAACAAGAAAGAGAACAATGCTCTAAAATCTGGTACAATTAGATTTGGAAAAGCCTAACTACACCTCTAGATATAGAGGAGAAAAATCATGAGAAAATGAGCTAAGCAAGAAAGGGGCTCCTTACTGGAGTTTATGACTTCGCTAAAATAAGTGGGAAACTCATGGAATGCATACAACTCAAGAAACAAAGGTGGGACGTCAAGGTCGGTCTAGCATATCCTTGAGAATATCTTCCAGCTCCAGGGACGAATCCTCTAGGAGCAAGCATTGTTGCGTGAAGCAATCGGGTGTTCCTCATCTTTCTGGAATGCGATTAGAGGTGAGACCCTATGGAAGTGTCACATCATAGAAGTTGTGTGAGAACACGACCTCTTGGGGTGAGGTGCCACAGATGCCACATGGAACCTATTTGGACTTATGTCATATGATAGAAAAATAAAGAGGGTATTATCTCATATAGAGAGAGAGGCTCAAGTAGAGAATATGTGAGTACTTCATGATAGAGCTTCTCGACGGTTGGGTGGAAAAAAGAACACGTTTCTCTGTGTGTATCGACTAGGATCGATGGAACGACAACCAAAAAGAAAACTTCACGCTCCAACGCAACACCGGTATCAGAGTGGTGAGGTCTTGGGGATGTGTGTAGAGCTCGGGATTTGAACCTGCCACCAGTGGGAAGAGAAGCCCCGATTTTAACCATTCAGCTATGGCCACATGATGTTCTAGAACTCTACAACAATCTACTATTGTCTAATCGAGCATGTCACGCGCTTCCTTGGAGGTAAGATTATCCTCTTTCCATCATACATAGATGAGGTGATAGTGGCATCCGTCCATGGGTGACACCCTTGTTCTAAGGAGAGGAGGTGAGAAAGCATACTCTCTCCCCCTGCCTTTTGCAAGACGAGTCTATCCGTAGCATAGTCAGGAGTATGGGAGAGATATCTCCTTAGCTTCTGCTCAAATTAGAGTAGATTGTCACGTTATACTGGAGCTATGAAGACAATATTGGCTAAGGATTCAATCTACATCTCCTTAGAATTTAAGAAGGATTTGGGGAAAGCATCATGAAGGAGGAAAGGGACAATTCATACTTTCCTCTGCTACCTAAAGAATGGATAGCGAATGTTTCTTCTAGTTCATTGAGGTCAAGCACTTGGAGGGAAATTCATGTGTGGGGATAATGCTATGTATACTCCTATTAAGAGTTAATAATTCCCTCAAATTGCAAGAAATCATAAGTTTTAGGTATCTCCAAAGTAGCTCTGTTCATGATTTTTACATAAGTTGCAGGTGTTATTTTTTATAAGTAGCTATTTTGGAAAAGGGATATGAAGTGGGATTTTTCTTAATTTAGTAGGAAAAATCATGCACACCTACAATCTACCATATGGACTTCCATATAAGATCAAGAAATCCAACATATAGATCAGTATGATGGGAGTTTGAAGCTCCACAATACCCCCTTCCATCACTGTTTCAGAGAAAATTTCAGCACTAGAGTCTAAGAAATTCCCATTTTGGAAGAGGGAAAAAGAGGCGCACTAGCTATGGATGGATGGGAAAAAGTATATATACTGAGAATGTGGCATATGGACTTTATACTAGAATCATTATATTCATTAAAGTGATAAGCTAAGGAGGAATTTTGTATCCTCAAAGACCCCCTCTCCACACTTTTTGAAAAAATTTCAGATAATTTTTATCCAACTCCACTTTTGGGAGTAAGAAAAAAGACCATTTAAGAGGCTTGCCATGGATTAGTGCATACATACATGAGTTATGGTGTATGAATTACCATGGAGAAGAGAGAAACCGAGAGAAATCCACATTAAGAGTGGATTAGAAGCTTGCTAAAAGCTCCCATTTAAGTTTTTGCATGAAAGTAAAAATCTTGATTTAGGCCTCTTTTGAGGAGCAAATTAGAATGCACTAAGGGAGGATTTGGAAAGGTGAAAATAGGCCCAAGCATCTTCATACACCACTCTCTGAGGTTATGGAGAGAATTTTAGGATTTGCGTGATGGAAGAATGCTTTTGAGCACCTCAAAAGTGACATTTTCACACTTTTCCCTTCCCTCCAACAGTCCACTAGTTTGTCATGTCCCGCTTGGAAAGGCCATATCTTGGGCTAGAAAACTCCAAATTGGATGTGCTATGGCTCTTTTCGAAGAGCACAAGATCTATTTTTAGTTTATAAAAAGAAATTTTGGAAAATACATATTTTTTCAGGTTTATACAGGTCTACAAATGCTGAACAATTTTTGGCAACTACCTTCCGGGAGCCATATCGTGCAAACCAAGAAGCTGATTGAAGTAATTTCACTTCGAGTCACTTGCACATTGTATTTCAGTTTTTTATTATTTGCAGGTCCTAAAATGGTTTTTGCATGTCTAAATTGGGATTACAGATGCATTTTTTGGGTGAATTTGCATTATTTTAGTAATCATTTAACCATGCTTTATGTTTTGGGAAGTGATCCGATGTTTTCGGAAACTTCAAAGTTTATATTAGGACCTGAGGAGGAAGGTGAAGAGGTCTCAAAGCTCATCGAGAAGGAGTGGATGCATGCAATTCCAATACCTAATCATTCAGGGACGTATGCTTTACATTTTTAGGCATCTTACTTTATTTTATGGCATGTTATGTATGTACATGCATGGATTGGAGTGCATATATCCAAGTTGATCAATTTTTCAACTCTAAAAGTATGGATCAACATGCAAAAGTACACTTTTTAATTGTTTGCACGAAAGATGATTGCAAGAACTACATGGTTATGCAACAAAGAGAATTGTTGCTAGCATTTGTTTTTATGTTTTTGCAGGTTATGGAGTCCATGTATAAGTTTATGGCGTGCATGCCATGGGCCTTTCAAGCCCTATGTTGTTGGATGGCCTGTGTGGCATTGAGCTTATGGTTAAATTTTTTGGGGACTCTATTTTATTGGGGAAATGCTATCGAAATTTTTCCCATCTCATGGCATTATATACGCATTCACCTTTAGGTAAGAATTTTATGGCATGGTAACATGCCTTTTCTGCAAACATCAGTAAGGTGTTAGCATGATTATAAGCATGTATTTGATGGACTTAGGACCATCATAGTAGTATACATAAGGCAACTTCAATAGTAACAGGATCCCTACACATAATCCTTATGGATTTAGACCATAGGATTGCTAAGGGAAGGAGCTGCACCTTCAGCATTAGTAATGTGCACAAGCAATCCTATAGGTTTTAGGAAGTTTCATATAGGTACGGGAGATACATATATGACACTCCCCAAAGAAGTGAAGATTTAGTTATCTTCACAAGAGTCTCAGAGTATGACTAGAAGACTATGGGATATTATTAGGAATACCCAAAGAGTGATTAATTTCACTCATGCACATCACTTAACCAAACAGTCAAGCATTTCTGCTACACTACAAAGGAAACCAATTAGATGGGATCACAGAGATGGGTTTCATGAGAGAGCATCGATGGGTGCTATGTGATTCGAGTGATGGTTAGGAAAGCCACAGGTCTGGCACTAGCTCTATGACTTAGAGCATAGATCCCTTAGCCAGGAATAGTTGGGGTACTCAATACATATATGTATATTGGGATCTACAGAGAGGTACCTAGACTCAGTCTTGGTACCTAGGAACAAGTTAGTTTGGAACAGAAAGGGATATACATTGTCACATATTGACTAGAACCAAACTAACTACTTCGAGGACATGGGACTCATTTGAGTCCAGTGACATGATTTTAGGATATGGGATTCATTAGATTCCATCTACATATTCCATTACATGGAATATATATTCGGTTTAGTGTAGGTATGATACCCTGAATTGGAAGAATTTTTCACTATTATGGATCGGTGGAAATGACTTCCCTTTGAGCACTCTTCTTCTATGGCCAAGGAGAAAAGGACTCATCATTCATGGCATCATGTCTCACTAGATCAAAGGAGAGCTCTTAGTAGACATCTCCTTAGGATTGGGAGTTATCTTTCATAGCGTAGGGAAGATTTATTCTTCTAGTAGAGAATGTGATAGGTGATTTTATCACCATTGGCATCACATACTCATTTTGAGTTCTTTAGGAAGGATAATTCCATCACTTTGAATGGATCATATAGATCCATGCATAGAGTATGGTTGGCAAAGATAGTTCTTTAGTATGGATACACATGTGACAAATAGTGATGCAAATGCCCCAAATCAGACATCTCAAATGAGGCATGCAAATCAGCCTTGAAATCAGCAATATGCTTCTCAATAGGACCAGTGAGCAGCATGTCATCAACATAGACAACAATGATCAGAAGCACATCATTAGCACGCTTAACATATAAGGTGATTTCAGTTGGACAGTTCACAAAACCATGTGCAACCAGATAGGCATGTATCTTCTCATACCAATCACATGGTGCTTGCTTTAAACCATATAATGCCTTCTTTAACGTGCACACCTAGGTTTCATGCCCTTTCTGCACAAAGCCACGGGGCTGAAAAACATACACTTCTTCATGCAAGTCACCATTCAGAAATGCTGTTTTAATGTCCAACTGATGTACATTCCAACCATGATGGGCTGCAAGTGCACAAATGCTCCGAAGAGTAGTCATACGGCATGTAGGTGCAAAGGTCTCATCAAAATCAATGCCTCTTTCCTGCACATAACCCTTTGCAACACGCCTAACCTTATACCTGTCAACTGTACCATCAGGTTTACGCTTCAGCTTGTATACCCACTTAGTGCCAATGGCCATCTTGCCAGGAGGCAAGTCACATAAAGACCATGTACCATTCTTCATTATAGCACCATATTCAGATTGCATGGCAGCCATCCAATTTTCTGAATTATGTGCTTCATCAAAAGAAACAGGCTCATTCTCATCACAGATACTAGACGCAGCCATAGCATAGCAAGCTGATGCAAAGGAGGCACTATGAGAGCCTGAACGAGTACGATATGACAAAGGTGCATCTAATTTGCTGTCACGCAAAGTCTACACCAGCCATTTTGGCATAGTTTTTGCCTGCTCAATATCAGCTCTCTCATCAACAAGTGCATCATGTAAATCTGCATCAAAAAAATAGAATGATCTGCATCATCATTAGGACCAGCACTAGACTGTCCACCTGTAAAAAGAGGCATCAACGTATCATACATGTCTTTGGAGCTAACAGATGTCTCCTTAGTACATGAAAGCAATGGCTGAATAGCATCTTCCACAAAGACAACATCACGACTAACCAGAATGTGTTTAGTCTGTGGATGATACAGACGATAGCCTTTACTTTTAGAACTGTACCCAACGAAAATACATTTTACTGCCTTATCATCCAATTTTCTGCGATGTTGTTCAGGCACTAATGCATATGCCAAACAACCAAAAACACGCAGATGAGCAACAGATGGCTTGCGGTCATGCCAAGCCTCATATGGAGTGATAGACTGCAGTGCTTTAGTGGGACACCTATTTAGTACATATGCTGCACACATGATAGCCTCAAGCCAGAAACTATGTGGTAAAGCTTGACTCTTGACCATGCACCTCGCCATCTCCATGAGTGACCTGTTCTTTCATTCAGCAACTCCATTCTATTGAGGTGTATATGATACCTTACACTGGTGTTTTATCCCACGTTCAGCCAGAAATGCATTAAAATCAAACGACATATATTCCCCCCCTCGATCAGAACGGAGGGTGCCCATTTTACACGCTGACAGATTTTCAGCCAAAACCAAAAACTGTTTAAAGCACATGAACACTTCGGACTTTGCTTTGAGTGGATATACCCATGCATGCCTGGAAAAATCATCAATTCTGACTAGCCAGGAAAGCTTGATCTGCAACACGCATAATGGACCTGTTCTTCCTGGACTGATATTCCTGCAACAGAATAGTGAGTAACTCCTCAAATGATAAGGCATTCGGATTGCCTTTCATCATCAACCGAAGAGTAGAAGCAAAACTCTGATAGGAATCAGGAAGACCATTCAGAACGGTCTGCACAAGTGAGCTATCTGGTATAACCTCATCAGTAGAAATCAAATGTTCCTTCAAATCTTTGATCTTTGTTAGGAAACTGTCCATAGAATCACCTTCATTCATGTGCTCACTCTCCAACTATTTTCGGAGGTAAGCAACACGAGCCTCATTCCTAGCTTGGTACAATGTGGTAAGTGTATCCCAAGCATCCCTAGCTGTTCTGCAAGAGCGAATATGAGGAATCATGGCACGTTTGACAGACAAAGCTATCAATGCATGTGCCTGGGCATCTCTGCCATCCCAACGAATTTGCTCTGCAGTAGGTGCAACAGAAACAGCAGCACGAACAAGAATCTACGGAATATCATCTTCGACACCATCTTCATCAGCTCCAGCACCTGTATTTGTAGTACCTATCGTTACAGGTGTAACAGGACATCTTTCAACACCCTGCACAATGTTCCACAATCCTTTTGCAACCAAAACATGTCGCATCATATAAGCCCATAATGGGTAGTTGGTACCATCCAACTTATCCTCAACAGCCAACATACGGAATACATCACTGCTTTCAGCCATGGCCGGTGACTAAAATACCTTGATGCAGAAAATTGACTGTATCTCAAAAAGTTGAACAGAACTGCCTAGACGAGTTCTGCTAGACCTTTAGCAGACTTCGAGACGCTTAAACTGGCAAACAGAAACTGGTATATACCTTTGGCACAAAAAGACGAAATAGCATGCACAAGCACTGTGATAGTGCGTTCGGAGGCCGAAACGAGCTCAGATCGCGATTTCGGCAGCACATAGTGAAGCTGTTTTGATCTCGAAAACATGCTGAGTATGCTCACCAAAATTCGTGCGATTTTGAGACTGCAAACGGAGGAGTGTCGACGGCACCCTAGATGAAGCGACGACCTGCTCTGATACCAATTGTTGGAGTTAGACGTCTGCAGGAGCACGCGAACAACACAAGGAAGAAGAAGAAGCTTGGAGCACAAACACACAATACTGAATGTATTACTAGAGAATGTACAAAGATAAGTAGCCCATTAGGGCAATAGGCGTATATACAAGCCAGGGGAAAAAGGCCTCCTAAAGAGGGAAAAAAGTGCCCCGGAGGTCCTAGTGTGTTCACACACATCACTACCTAAATATATCAACATCTTCTATGTAGTTGTTATAATCTCTTCTTCTTGTGCAACCTCCTTGATAATCATTGTTGTTGTAGCCTTGGTTGTAGTTGTGGTTGTAATTGCTTCCTCCATTGTTGAACCTGCCTTTGGATTGTCCATAGCTCCCTCTATGGAAGCCTCTTCCCCTTTGATTCCTTGTGTTCTTGAAGCATTCTTTTGTGGTGTGGTTGGTTAGCCCACAAATGTTGCAAGGTGGAATGTTGTAGGATCTCATCCTAGCTTGCTTTCCTCCTCCACTCCTTCCTCTAGTACCTCTTCCTCTACCTATGAAGTTCACTTGAGAGGTACCAGCCTCTTCTTCATTCTTTTTGCTCTTACCTTTATCCTTACTTTTATTTCTATCTATATAAAGGGCAAAATATTGCTTATCTCTAGAGTTGTCACCATTCTTGTTGAGCTTTGTCTCATGGGTGAAGAGTTGCCCCATCAAGGTGTTGAGGTCTGCTTCATGTTGAGGCCTCAACCTCGCAACCAACCCCATGCAATTTAAATCTCATTCAAACTTACACTTTCAATCCCACTCTCACTCATAATCTCAATCTCAATCTCAATCATAGTCACAGTCACTAATGGTAGAACTCATTCATGATCAGATGAATCTTCATCCAAGATCAATCTCTAAGTTTTGGAAGTTGGATATCATTATGGATACTACTTTTTAACTATTTTATATGTATACTTTCATCATTCTTAGTATCCTTAAGTGATGTTATAGGCTTCAATTTTTCGATTATTTTGCAATAGTGTTGAACTTGAATTTCGATCATGATTTTATTATGATTTGCTTGCCAGGGTCAACCTATATAGCTTGTTTTGAAATGAGATGTCCCAAACGTTTGCCGCAGGCAACGACCATAATAGATTTATGTGGATTCAAACACAGGCGGTACTCCCGACACTTGAGAAAACAAAACTGAAGGTGCTGTAAGTGAGTATTAGTGTCAGCATAAAAAGAAAAATCATCAAAGTAGACTCTCATAAAACTGGTCTGGTAAGGGGAAAAAAATTGCTACATGCATCGTTGAAAGGTGTTGAGTTGATTATGCAATCGGAACCACATAATCGTGCATGCGTTGTCAGGGAGATCATGGAAAGGAGGGAGAAAATTGAGCTCGAGAACAAATTTTCACGATTATATGTTCATACATAGATAAGAGGATTCTCTATCATTTCATGATGACATCATATTATGAGCTTACCATTTCATAAGAAGTCGATGCCAACTATTTCATGCACAAACTATGCTAGGTACCCCTACATTTGGTAGAGCGAAGTTTTGATACCGTATTCCCTTTTCAATGCTCTTTCAAACCTCTCAACTTCACGATGAATAGCACTTAAGCCACGAGTATTTTAAGTATGATCTATCATGTTTGTTTACATAGAGACATGGATATTGTTCAAAACCTTCGCACATCTGTTTAATTTCAGCAACGTTTTTATTTGCCTTCAATGCACATATGTATAATTATATGGACAAGTAATTAGAGTTCAAAAGTCATAACAAGCGGTCCCAAAAACAAACTCTTATTGAGAGTGAGAGTCAAACGATGGATTCAACCAGATAGGTTAATTCAATGTCTGATCGTAAATCACAAATCGATTTATCACAAAGCTTTTACTGTACGTTTCTTTTACTGAAGAGAGAAGTGCTAAATCTCCAGGCATGTCATCCACGAGTGATCTCGATGCAGCTTCCCTTCCCTTCTGCCTAACTAATTGATGATAGAGGTCAGCTCCTCTTTAGTAATATCTGCTGGAGATTCTTACTCTGGAGACACTGCTTCACTGATATTCATGTGAGCTTGTAGGAGAGGTCCTATCGTTAAGGGGTGCTCCTCTAGCAAAGGCTGAAGTTTTCACACATTCTCTCCCTCGAGCTATTCTTCCAACTCCAGCAGCACCGAGCTTCTCCTTCCTAGAGCCCGCAGCTTCTCAGCAAGTCTCAACTTCGAAAAGTACACCTTCTCTTTCCAGCTCTCATTTTCTATTTTTCTTGTCTCACTAAGTCCACAAATCGTTCTCCAGAGAAGCTCCCCAGATTTTGCCAAGAATACCATCAGCGAATCCTCTCACTTTGATTGTTCCAGGCCAATGGTTGCCTGCTTGCAGTGTCTCTCTCCCAACTTCGTCACCTGCGTTGACCTGAAACAGAAGCGCAAGACAAATCCTCTGTCCCCGTTATCAGTAGACTCCCCCCCTGGAGCATCCTTCGAGAGGACTTCCTATATGATGGTTGCACTCATCCTTTGCTTCAGGACATGTGTCCACCTATTTCTATTCTTCCTCTGTTATTCCTCTTGGAAATCCCACCCTCCGATGAAAGTGAGCCTTTTTCTTCTGTTGTAGCTATTGCCAATGCTTTCTTAGCTGCTACTTCCAGTCAAAAGAGAGCTTCCATATCCTTCTGCCCTCACAGCTATATTCCACGTTGTCTTCCTTTCCGAATGGATCAGTTCCTTTCCTTCTTAGAGCAAGCGAAAAGAAAGTGCTTCCCCGTGTGAGAATCACGAATTCTTTTCCCTTCTCTGACTTTCCCTCCATGTGAAACCTTGAGCATGTCTCCCCTTCTCCCGAAAGTAATTCCTTCATGCTTGGCTGTGGTGTTCGATTCCCCATCCTTTCATTTTTGTGACATCCCAAAAAGAGAGCATAAAATTCCCAAACGGGTGCATGCAAAAACACTTTTGAACGTGCACTTAGAGGCTTATTTATTACACATAGATGAGTATGCATGTATAAGCATACGTTGGGTGTATAAACCTTGTAGCTTTTCACACAATCTGTTTCGACCTTGGCACGTCACATACATGCTAATGAATTAATACAAATAGATTTGATAGATTACATGATAACCAAAGCATGCTCTCCTCACGTAATTTCTAATATGGATGTCTAATCCTACCTTCAAGTGCAAGTATGATTATACATGATATGAATATGAACATATACATACATGTTTGCATAAGGTGTAATGCTTCAATATGCTTCGAATGAGAGGTTCATGAATAGAGTTCACCATGTTTTTAGCCATATTGCTATCTTTCCATTTGAATCAATTTAATGCTTTGTAATGATTCCCAAGCTTCAGTGTTAGTTCTTGACCACAACGTAAACCCCCCAATTGGTGATAAATGCAGTCTTAGGTATATCAGCCTCGGCCATTGATTATAGTTCTTGTATCCATCTAGGAACAAATACATTTCTCGTCCTCAGACATCATCTAACATGTTGTCTAAGAATGGTAATGGGAATGGGTCAGGAATAGTTTCTACATTCAGTTTCCTATAGTCTACACAAATACACAGTTGTTTATTCTTTTTTGGTACAATAATAATTGGTGAGATCCACTCAGCATGTTCTACTAGAACAATGAACCCAACACAGAGTAAAATGGCTAACTCTTCCTTTACTTGTTTAGCATCATTAGGATTCATCCTGTAACTTTGTTGCTTCACGAGTCGAGCATTCAATTTCAGCACAACCCGATGCTAATAGATCCAAGGGTATAATCCTTTCATATCTCTGTAGTCCCATGTAAAGACATCCATAAATTAATCCTTTAAAAGAGTTAATAGGTCACACTAAAAGGTAGTACCCAGGACAACTTTTATTTTGATAGGCCGTGGATTGGTTTGATCTCCAAGATGACAAGTCACCAGTTGATCTTTTGGTGCATAAAATTGACATGCGTTTATCTGATCACTCCCATACTAAAAAGGCTGCTTAAAATCCATGGAATCTACTAGTTCCTTGCACTCGTTTATAGATTCACCTGCAAGGGGTTGTACCACACAGGTTGTGGAGACCATTGGTCTAGCACCTGTTGTATATCTACAGTCCCTAGGGAGAGTAAGTCATAATTAGCGAGCAAAAAAGCTTCTTCTTCATCATCACATAGGCCATCTAACATCTGGATGGGCATAGCAACATAGGGATATGCATGAATTTCACATGGTTTGATGTCATCCAATGGGACATTATATTTATGATGATTGCATTTAAAAATGAGTTCATGAGATGACCAATCTTGGAGGACTTTGGCTTGCTTGATCCAAGGTCGACCAAACAAAAAATTATAATTGATACTAGATTCGAGAAGATCCATGACTACAAATGTCATATTAAACACCACTCCTTGTAGTGTAATAGGAATATTGCACACTAGACCCATCGAATGAACCTTGGATTGTTCAGCCATTCGTACAAAGAAATTGACTATTTCAATATATTTTGGCAGCATTCTTCTTTAATTGAAAGCATTGCAAAAATGCATCTCTGATTTAGATCAAATTCGGTGAGCCATCTCAGTGCCCCATTAACTTATGTAGATTAGAACACAATGGCCTTATATTCTAGATCTTCTGGGTTATATAATACAATGTACTTGACTTCGAAAGTGTGAACATGTGCATGATCGTCACTTGGGAATCCATCAAATTTAGCATAAGTCACTCCTGCAATCGGTTGTCTTTAGTAACCTCCTTGTTGTTGTCCTTGCTGATCATTTTGTACGTCTGCCATTGTTTTTGCACATATGTTTACTATTTCCTCATAATCAAAGGTACTTGATGGCTTTAGTTTGTTGTCAGCAAATAGGTTTTCTTCAAGTTCGATGTTCAATTTCTAAATTGGGTTCAACTCTTCACATGGGAGAATCTTTCTATCAGTCTAGAACTTTGGAATTTCTGCGTCACGATGGCGTTCAATAGGGATACTCCACCTTGAATTGCGACCTATTGCCTTCAGAATAGGTTTTGTAAGCTTTTTAATATCCACAATAACTTCTTCTATTGTTTCGGCTGGTACCAGACTACCACTAAGTTTGGTGCTCACAACGGACATCAAACTAGTACTGAAGGGTACTCAATTCAATTTCGGTATGTTATGCAAACTGAAAATACAAAAATGCTATGGTGCCGAATTACTACTCCTTGCTACACTCCTTCCTTTAGATGTAACATCATCAGTATTGCTCCAAGGCGGTGTTCCCAATGCACTATTCACTCGCACTAGCTATTTATCATTTTGGGACTTTGGGTAAGTCTCACCAAAATGCATTACTAGCATGTTGAAAATGAACTCCGCTAAGAAAATGTGCTCTAGGCTTCTCTCAACAACTAAAATCCACCCCCCAACAAGATCACCAGTGTTAACCTGTGTTCCTTATCTAAGCTTGTCTAGTAAGAATTAGTGTAGTTAGGATAGTTTGTCAAGGTTCTTGGGGTGGTAGAATTCTATAAATAGGATCCCTGGTATTTTTCCCACCTCCTACTAAGGTAATGTGATAAAATAGTCCACTGAATTATAGTGCTACTTCGAGCATAATCTTTTGTAGTAAATTTCCCCAAATTATATTCAACCTTAATTCTACGCTTCACAGTGCACCGATACTTTGCAATCCTTACAGATTATCACCTAACCTTATCGCCGCTTCACTTCATAGTTAAATGTTATCACTTCACTACTGTATTCAATTATAGACGATAGTGCCAATAACTTAGCCATCAATTTCACTTTCACGGATAACCGCAATACATCAATGAACTATACAAAATTTACTTCCATTCTTTTCAAATTCAAGAGTGTTGTTTGGTAACTACGTTTAAGTGTGTCTCCCTACCCCCATAGCCACTCTTTTCCTAAAACAAGGTCTATCCTCTCCATATTCATGACTTGGAAGTCTACATGGTTGGTGTAATCCTATATCTTGATTTCCAAATTAGATACCATAGTATCCCATATCCTCTTATCTTCCCCTTGCATCAAAGATACTAGGTTACTAGGTTGTTAGGGAATATTTAGCTTCTTAACCAGAGCATAGTTTATGAAGTTTTGAGTGGTGGAATTCATCTATCATGACTCGGACCCTAGTCCCATAGACACTACAATGAAGTCTAACTAGGTCATGTGTTCCAAACTGAGGTGACCACAATGACTGTGTCAAACAACATGTGTGCTCTATATCCTCGTGCATGACTTCCACTCCCTTGCAGCTAGAGATACCATGAATGGGAAGTGTTTGCACTAGGTGGAATGCCTTTTTGCCCTTATCAAAAGCTATACTTGTCCCTGATCCTACCTTGTTTTCTTCCCTCTTCTTGAGTGGAAAGTTCCACTATGCATGGTTAGGAGACAACCACCTAACATGCAAGTTTTCCCTCATACTAATCAATGGATAACTTGGGTCCTTTTGATCTTTCTATCTTAATAAAGATTTTGCTTTTCCCCATGGTCACTTTCATCTTGAACTTGGTTGTACTAAGAGGTTTGAGGGGCTGATCTATCTCCATAGGAGTAAATTGAGTACGATTATGGTCCTAATAGACCTCAGTGTACTTCATCGCCTCCTCAAAAGTATTAGGTTTATTTCTTCTTACCTCCCTCTTAATGGTTTTATCGAAGTCCCTAACAAATCCTCTTGTCTTTTGAAAATCATCTAACCCCTTAAGCTTCATTATGATCTCCATATACTGGGATATGTAGACTGACAAAGGCCTACATCTCTGTGTAATCCTGTCCCACTCATCCCAATTCCTCTCTTCCCCATTGTAAGGAAGAAACTCTTTCAAGAAAAGAGTTTCAAATTGATTCTAGTCCGTAGGGATGGAATTTTCCTCCTTGAGGCTCATCCACCACTTATAAGCATGTGGACCAAGCAAGAGACTAACTTCTAGCACACAATACCCAAGTGGGGTGCCCTTTAGTTCATCCAAGTCATTCCACTTTTGTAAGAAAGGATAGACAACATTCTTATTTCTCTCATGATCATCCCCCATAAAGTTTGGTGGGTTGAGGTCTTTCAAGAGGGGAGTCTCCCTAAAACTCTCTCCTTTATGTTTGTGAGGAAAAGGAACATCCTTCTTAGTTGTGTCTACTATAGGAAGAGTAGGCATCTCTCTTTCCTTCCTAGCTAGGAAAGAGGTAACATCAGTCTCTAGTGATCATCTAAGTCTTAAGTTGTTCTATTAGAGAGGTCTTGTTACCAATGTCTCTCTATAACCTAAGGGTTTGGTCCTTGAGCTCCGTGGATCGCTTGTGTGAAAGAAAAGCATCATGAAGCTCTACATAGGAATATTCCTCTTCTTGCTCAACCTTTTGCTCTTCTTCTTGCCCTTTCTATAGCTCTTCCATTCTATTGTCTAGATCCTCTCATTGTTGCTCCCTAGGTGAAGAAGTATGTTCTAAAGGTTGCATACCCTTAAGATCCATGATTACTGCCTCCATTTACTAACTATAGTGTTTAGAAACAATGGAAGTAAATTTTATAAGCAAGAAAGTGAGAAAAATAGTACTAGAACACTTCTTTGATACAATTGAAGCCTTCCAAAGCTAGCTTGAAGTGATCTTCCAAGTGTTGAGGCTCTGATTTGCAATCCTTTCTAGCTCCAAACAAAAGTTCGAACTATCCACTTGGTCTGAGAGGGGTCTTAACACCAAAAACATATGAAAATGATACCAAAAGCAAGTAGCAATAGCTCAAAACATGAAAACTAAGAAAAAAGAATGCACTTTTGATCCTTGACAGAACTTTCTAGCCAAATATAAGTGGTCGAGCACATGTAATTGAAAGCTATGACTCCAATCCAAGTGACAAAAGTCTACTTGGACACCAAACAATAAAAAATTAGGCCTGAAAGTGATCGCCTAGTTCTATTAAAGCAGTACATAGGGATTTTGATCTCACAATCAAGGATCATTATGCAATGTAGCTTCAGAATGTTATAAAAATTGCTTAGATTGGATATTGGAGTGCCAAGATATGGATCGGAGAAGATGAGCATATCAGTGTGGCAAGATAAAAAGCAAGTCTTGATGAAGGGGGTACTTTCGGAACTTCAAAGAGGGTGCTTCAAAGGTTTTTCAACTAATTTCTTTACCTAAAGAACATCTCTACATCCTAGTTTACATGTACATATGTTAACCATCTCATAAGGAATCTCTAGACCCGCTCCTTTTGCTTTCGAAAATTGAAGAAAAAACTCAAAAATTGATCACTTTTACCTCCCTTTGAAGGAGTTGATGAAGCTCTATCTCTACAAATGCATGAGAATGAAGGCATTTATTCGAAAACTCCACTCATCATGCAAAAGTCAGAGTATAAAGCAAAGGGTATCTTCCTTTCTCCTTCACCAAAGAGGATTAGTGGAGGGAAGAGACTTGGTAGTCTCTCTCTTCATGGGCAGCGTCCCCCATATTGATCCTCCCAGCCACACACTTAGAACTATATTCTTCAACTTCTCTTATTGAGAGCTTTAGGTGGCTCCTCATGTGATGCCACTTGGCACTCATGTGGGAGCCCATGTGTCAAACTAGCTAAGGGAGGGCTCAACCCTCCCTTTCCAAAGCCCTCACATAACAATTCAACAAATACAATTCTAAGAAACGTAAATAATTGCAACTCTAATAAAATTAAGACACATCCTTGGTTGAGAGCATATTAACATATTAGCTCTTAGGATGCAGACATAAACACATCCTTAGTTGAATTAGGATGCCTAATTTGGATGCTGACGAGTTAGCAGTTATGTAGTCATTCTTGAATTTGCACATGCCATATGTTGACATACATATATCAAGATATCTTGCTCTTGATGATGATGGTTCTTTGGATGCCTTGGATACAAGCATGTTTGACACGGTTAGGTTAGCCAAGATAGGACAAGTTTTTTTAGCATTCGACAATCTGATGCATGAGTTGTTGTGCTTGAGACTATACATTACAGTTGCTATTGGAGCATTTGGACTTGGAGTTGTCGGCCGTTCGATGATTATAGACATAGAGCAAGTGGGAGTTTTGCAAGAACTTCATTAGTTCTTGCATCATCTAGATGTTAGCTCGACTCTCGCTCATATGAGTCTAGAGCACTTTGAGGTTCATGGGTACACCTTGTCTGAGGCAATTGGTGTAGGTCTATTGGTGCCGGTTGAGATCCAAACTCTTCCTATACATGTTTTTATAATCCTACATCATTCTTTGTATATGTTGCCACGTATGGTCACATTGACCCTTAAGTGGGAGATCGTTGGGGGTTAAAGGGTCATGTGACCTTAACCCTATACTCATATACATATATCCTTTATAGAGCATTGCCTCAAGAAGATCATTATTTGGGTTTCGAGACTCTGATGCATGTGTGCATCTCTTTCCTCTCCTCTCTCTCCTCCATCTCGTCCTTGCTCTTCTGGTTTGGCCCACCAAAGCCCCTTCATTTCGAATTCGTAAATGGAAGTATCAACCCCAAGATACCCATAAACATCCAAAATCAAAGCCATAACCTTCGCTTCATTGTCATATAAAATTTCAATGAAAACCATACTTATTGCATTGGTTTAGATTATATAGAAAGATATGAATCTCTTAAGAACAAGGGCTCTAGGAGGATTTTTTTCTGTTCTTTTGTCTAATAAGTTATTCACTAACCTAACTCATAAGAAAAGGTGAATAATTTCCCACAATATCATCTAATTTGGATTATAACAAAAATCTCACAAGCCAAAAACTATGACTTGGTTTGTGAATTTTCAACGGCTTATTGGTCTTGGGAATTGTGTCTTTCAAGTCCTTAAAGATCATGACTTTTAGCCTTACCACAACATGCATTCAACAAACACAATTCTAAGAATCCATGTAAACAAATGCAACTCTCAAGAAAAGTAAGACATGGATGACACTTGTTACAACACACAATGAAAGTTCAAAGGATGCCCATCTTCTTTCCTTAACAACTTGATTTTTATTGGATGATCGTATCAATATTAGTCTGTTTTGAAGCTTCATTTGTTTGGTAAAACCCTTGCATACATATGTAGGTAGTTACTAACTCCAAAGCCCATTAATATATAATCAATTATTCCCCTTCGTAAAAAATGTTACTAGAGAGGGGTATCACTCTAGACAAGGATGATTACCACGTCAAGAAGCTTCACCTCCTTATCTATTAATCGGTGGAGATGTGAGGATGAGACAAGGATCATGAACGAGTGAAGGCTGCAAAGATGATGGTGAGTATCACTAGAGATGCACGCACACACAAGAGAGAGGGATGAAGTAACTGTTAATGGCAGGAGTACCCAAGGTGGATTGAGTAGGCAATGGAGGCTTCGAGAAGAAGGCCAGAGAGAAGGGAAAATGTTAGAAACACAAATAAGCACGCACAAAAGTCAAAGAATATTTGGTAAGGAATAAGCCTCATAAAAGTTTCAAACTTTATTCTTATCAAACAATGATCTTTATCACTAGAAATCATTGGAAATAACCATTTATGTAATTTCAACTCCATCTCATGAAAGCCGAGGATTCCTCAAGCTTAAGGAGTGTTAGGACTTACATTTCAATTTTTATATTTTTTGGAGCTCATTTGAACCCTCAAATTAGTCTACAAACCTAATTTTTAACTAGGCTAGACACTAGGTCTGAACTAGGCCAAAGCTAGTGAAAAACTATAAAAGAAGCTAGAGAGCTCACTTTTGAGGTTGGGTTTTTAATGAAACTTTGTATGAGGAGCTCTTAAATGAAAGATTCCATTGTTCTAGTCTTTGCTCTACCTTGTGTGAGTATGTGTGTGCATGTCATTGTGCTTCTCAGTCATGCACTTGTGCACTCCTATCACTCATGATCATCATACCATCCTCAAATCTTCACGGGTTGAAATTTACGAGATGTATATTGATTAGGGCAGTACTCCCACTCTACTAGAGTGACACCAAATTTGGCACCATTGCCAGGGAGTGTCATTCAAGGCGAAGAGTGTGATGGTAAGACATAGAATCTGATGTTGGAATCATTTAAGCAAGTAGCTAATTTTTTAATTTTGTTTACTCTTTTCATCTTCATCACCATCTCCACCGTCTCTACTCTCCTACCCCCTCCATCTCCTTGATTGCCAAAAATTTCAGTTTTTGGTCATATCGCCCTCTACCCTTCCATTCCCTCATTTCACTTGTGTGTGTGAGAGAGAGAAAGCGATTGTGTGCTTGTTTTGTTTGTTTGTTTTTGCGAGTTTCTTGTAGGATTTGATTCCAGTAGCAAATCCAATCGCATCAAAAAAGTAGCACAAAAATCTCTACGTGGCTCGAGGCGACTATCTCTCTCTATCACAATAGAAAAAAAACATCGACACTTTTTGTTAGCATCCTATGTATGATAGACAACACACTATGAACATCTCAAAACACTACATGCATGTAGAAAATTCATGTCTTTTTGGTCTATCATGATAGACACCATCTATTACGAAAGATAGGAAAATATGATAGATCTCTTATATTGGGATAGATAAACACCCACAACAGAGACTATGTATCCATTAGACATGTCTATCATGACAAACCGGAGTCCACGATAGACTCCATCTATCACAACAAACCTGTCCATTGTGATAGACCAAAAAGTACAATATATGATAGATGAGAGAAACCATATATCGCAATAGACCCATCTATCATGGTAGAAAGGGATCCAAAATAGATGATAGATGCCATCTATTATGGTAGACATGTCTATCGCCATAGATAACCATCTATCGTGATAGAAAACTTTTATGATAGATGATAGATAGAAACCCATGATAGATGATGGATACCATCTATCCTGATAGACTCATCTATCATGACAGAGAAGAATCCTTGACATACCCATCTATCATGATAGGCACTATCAATTGCGATAGATAGGTTTTTCAATAATTTTTATCTACAAATTAAATTTTGGTCAATTTTGAGCCTAATATTGTGGATTTTCCTAGAATTTTTGGAGTGAATTGTGAAGTGAAGCAAGTGTGATCTGAGAGCAAAGCTTGGGAGAGCATCTTGAGCATCGAATTCAATTTGAAAGGATGAGAGTTGAGGTTGGAAGACTACTCAACCCCCTCAGCCAATGTTTAGCTTAGGCCAAGTGTGCATAGGTGTATTGATTAATCAGGGAACCGATAGGAATTGATCAACAATAGGGTGTTTCTCTAGATGAGGATGAGTAGCACATTAAGAGGCTTCACCTCCTTAGCTATCAATCCGTGGAGATATTAGGATGATATGATGATCACAAACGAGTGAAGTGTGCGAGGGTGATGGTGAGAAGCACAAGAGATGGGCACACACACATAAGATAGAGACAAGAAGTAGCTCAATGCAAGTAACTAGATTCTCTATTACCAGTGCTCTTACACACATATAAGCTTTCTTTCCTCAAAAGTCCAACCACAACCAACCCTAAAAACTGAGCTCTCTATCTCTTTTTATAGTTTTCTACTAGCTTTGACCGGTGTCAGACATAGTGTCTAGCATAGTTAGAAATTAGGTTCTATGAATAATTTGAGATATCTAATGGGCTCCAAAAATTATTAAAATTTTTAGGTAGCCTCTACATAAGCTATTAATCTATTGGGAGAGACTATGTATCGAGTGAGAGAGAATGAAAGTGCAAAAGGCATGAATTTCAAGTTCTTAAGTGAAAATGTTAATCTAAAGCAATCCAAAACCATCTAGATCAAAGCCAGAAGGCTTACTTCATTGTCATATAAACCATCAATGAAAGAACTTATTTTTTGGATTGGTTTAGATTATTTATATTGCCAAACATTTATGCATCTCTTAAGAACCACAGTTCTAAGAGTATTACATTTTTTTAAGTCAAATTAACAAAACATAAACTACAAGAAATGTTGAATACTTGCCCACAAAAGCATCATATTTTGACTAGAAAAAACTCCATACACGAGAAAACGATGATTTAGGTTTATTGGTCTTGACCTCAAAATCCAACAATCGATATACGAATAGTTCATTGCTTTATCTAGGGTGTCATCAACACCCCTCTGGTCAGAGTCTCAGAATTGCACAAAAACTGGTGAGCATACTCAAGATCACTAGGACTTCAAAACAACTTTGCTATGTGCATAGAAATTTTGATCTGACCTCATTTCGGTCTCCGAATGCACTAGCTTAGTGCATATGCAAGAATTTTTATCATTTTTTACCAAACATATATACAGATCTCTGTTTGCCAGGACAAGCACATCAAAGTTTGCTATAGGTTTTATAGAGCTTGACAGGGTGGTCCTATTGAACTTTTCAAGGTATTTAGTCAATGGCCATGGTTGAAAGCAACGATGTATTCCATATGTTGGCTATTGAGGATAGGTTGGATGGTACTAATTACCCATTGTGGGCATCTATGATGCATCATGAATTGTAGCAAAAGGGCTGTGGAATATTGTTTAGGGTTTTGAAAAACATCCTACTATACTTGTAAATATAGTTATAATTTAAGTTGATGTAGATGATGATCTTCAATTGCATGTTCATGCTGCGGTTCCTACTATACCTGCTGCAAAGGAACTTTGTTGGGATGGTAGAGATGTTCAAGCACATGCATTGATAGCCTTTTCCATAAAATGTGCCATTATCCCTCACATTTGCTCCTACAAAACAAACAAAGGATGCTTGGATACACTTACCACTTTATACCAGGCAAGAAATAAGGCTCATATTGCTTACCTCCAAAAATAGTTGGAGTGTGAACATATGAATGAAGGAGATTCTATGGATAGTTTTTTTATAAAGATCAAATATTTAAGAAAGCAGTTAATTTTTGTTGATGACGGCTTGCCTAATAGTTCACTTTTGTCAATTTTTTCTAAACTATCTTCTAGTTTCATATCAACATTTTGCTTCTCCTCTTCGATTGATGATGAAAGAAAATATAAATGCCTTAACATTTCAGAAGTTAGTCTTTGTTTTGTTGTAGGAAGCTTAGTCTAGGTAGAAAATGTCCAATTATGTGTGTTGCAGATCAGGCTTTCCTAGCTATTCACAAGGGAAAAGGTAAATGGAGCTCATCTACTAGTAAGAAGAAATCTACTAATGTTGCATACTCAAAGAAGGAAGACAAAATTGTGAAGAAAATAGAAAAGCAAAAATAATTTTGCAAAAACTGTAAGGGAAATTATCATGTCATAAAGATTTGTTCAAAATTGGCTGCAAAAGAGGCAAAGAAGAAAGAGGCTAGAATGGTTTTTGGAGAAGCCTTTACACCTAAAATAGAGTCCAGTAATCTTTTTTGGAATGAAGAACGGTTATTTACTAGTGTATGCAGCTATGACCCATCTTCTCATTAGCAGTGTATGTCTATAATAGACTCACATGTTTGGTACTTTGATGGCAAGGCAACCAAACATATTACCTTGAAATAGAGTTTCTTCAATTCACTTGAGCCTTCCCCTACAAGAAATATTATCACATGCACCAAAAACTCCTCTTATCCTCTAATGGGAGCTGGTAATCCAACATTAGCCAAGATTAGTTTGGCTATCAAATTTATTGATGATAGATGTATAGTTCATGATCTTTCAAATGGCGATGTTATTATTGCTTCTAGCATTTTATGTTGTGGGTTGTATAAGATCATAGACTATGTAGAATATGTGAATGATTCAACATGTGTAGTTCAAGATTCTCAGGCTATCAGAGATGTAAAGCTTTGGCATGCACGCTTTGGTCATCAGAATTTTTCTTCTTTGCTACGACTTCAGAAATATAAAATGGTGTCCTCTCTATCCAAACTTGTTGCACCTTGTAAACATATCTATGAAGGTTGTATTCTGAGCGAAATGTAGCATTCTTCCTTTCCAAAGATGGTTTAGTTCGAGCTACTCATAAATTGTAGCTTGCTCATAGTGATATATGTGTTCCTATGCAGACACCTTCTTTTGAGAACTACATTTATGTTGTGACTTTTATTGATGATTTCTCCAGGCTTGCATGGCTATATCCATTAAAAGCAAAGTCTGAAGTTTTTATGTGCTTCATGCTATTTTTGGCTATGGCAAAAAATCTATCAGCATGTAAATTGTGTGCCCTCCATTTTGATCGAGGGAGGGAATACATGTTTTCTGATTTTAATGCATTTTTGGATGAGTGTGGGATAAAACATAAGTCAATAGTGCCATATAAACCTCAACATAATGCAGTTCTTGAAAGAAAGAATAGGTCTCTCATGGGATGTCAAGGTGTATGGTGAAAAGCCACGCCTTACCACATACCTTCTAGCTTGAGCCTATTATGTGTGCAACATATGTACTTAACAGGTGTCCCACCAAAGCATTGCAATATATTACTCCATATGAGGCTTCGCATGGTTGCAAGCCATCTCTTGTTGATCTATGTGTCTTTGGTTGTCTGACATACGAATTAGTTCTTGAAGTCCTATCAAGCTTGTGTGTTACCATGTAAAAACTTCCTTTCTTTTCCATGTATAAACTTGCTTCAAATTTGATAGCTTGCCTATGAATTATCTCTATGACTCCGGATTCTCTTAGCATAGCCACCAATATATTAAGCCCATCAAGTTATATAGAAACTCTGAATGAATTTTGTTGATACATATTTCCAAGAGGTCCAATATTCTCCCTTGAGTATGGACATAGCTTAAATATTAATGTTGGGAGTGTGCATGTCCTCCAAGAGTTCCATACTCTCACAATTGGAATCACTTGATGACTCAAGATAGATTGAATGTAAGCTTTTATGGGTAGTACTCTCTACTAAAGAGACTAAACTCCGATGATCACCTAAGACTTTCCCTAATCTCAAGTCCATTAATAGTCAAATGGCCCCTTTAAATCCTTCTCTCTCACCAATCCCTTGTGTAATTCTAAAGGTTTTGGTTTTCCCTAGATCAATGTGTGTGCCTACCTTGTTTTGCAAGTAGCTAAGTGAGATGTCAAATTAGGGTTTCAAGGTCTCTATGAGTACCTCCTCCAACAAATCTCTCTTGCTCTGATTTTTCTCTCTCTTTCTACCTCCAACTTGGAATAAGAAAAGTCAAATTAGTGGTTATGCCTCAACTAAATTATAATCCTATTTCTTCTAGTGGTTGAATGCTTATTTTTCCTAATTCTCTCTAATCACAAAACTAGAATTCCCAAGAAAAATCCTAGAAGTTTTTTCCCATTTCTTGCCCTCCTTTTGGCTTAATCAAGTCCTTCTGTGACTTTATTTGCTTCTCGTTAATGTCAAAATCCAAACCCTAAGTTTTCCTTCAAATGTGCCCAAATATCATTTCCTATATGGTACCTCAATTCAGCGACACATGACACCTAGATGTTGGTAACACCACCTTCCAACAAGTATCGCAACACTTATCAAGTGTCTACAACACCATCTCCACCATACCTAGATTTCACAACACTATTTAAGCATGGGTGATATACGAGACATGGTCACATGACACACAACACATCCAGAACAATATCTCAAATCTTGCCTCATCCTAGAGGAATGTTGAATTCACATCATTTATGACACGTTGGTTCTTGCGATGGACAACCTCATGCACGTTTATCATTGAAAATGGTTATCATAACACAACACCCTTTTCATTTGTGTCAATGTGTAGTAGGTGTGCTCATACACCTTAATTTGTCAAATCCTTGATTATTGGACCTCTACCTAATTACAATTGGAGATAGAATACATGATAATGTTGAAAACCTTTTTAGAAAGGATATGACTCATAAGAAGTTTGAAGTTTTTCACAACACTTTGAGCCCATTTCGTGGATTGACCTTAGCCCACATTGCCTGACACTTCCTTAGTGCATGAGTGTCAGCTCCTTGTTCATCACATCACTCCTAGGTGTCTATGTTATTAAATTTTTATAGTGATGTGCACGAACACACTTAGAACCACTGACACACTTTTCCCTCTTTTGGAGGTTTTTCCCCTAGGTTGTATATACATATATAACTCCAATTGCCTATTAATATTTTATACATTCTCTTAGTAATACACTCTCTATTGTGCTCGAATTTTCTTCTTCTTCTTCTTCTTCTTCCTTGTGCTATTTGCATGCTTCTATACTCCTCGAACTCCAACCATTATAAATGATAAATTATTATTAAATTTAAGATTTTGGAGCTTTTATTTGTGATTTTTAAGAAGCACAAAAAATAAACGTGTTAAGTTTCTTTGTCACGATAAATGAAAAAATTAATTTATATAAAGGATTATACAATCAACGTTTTAGCTATAATTGTTAGGTTTTTTTTTTTTAACAGTAATTTTTCTCAACATTTGAATACTAAAATATGAGTTTAAGCAATGTTAGTATTGAGCATAGCTCCCAAATGTGAGGATACATGAAATCATATTTCCAAGAATAATACAAATGGGGAACTTCTTGATTTTAGTGAATAAATCAAAAGATGTTTTTTCTTTGAAAAATTGTGATTTCAATAAAAAAATGATAAAATTTTATTAATATTTTCATGAGAGATAAGTTAGAAAGTTTTTCGAGGTAGTTTTCTAGAAGAAAAATAGATGGAAACTTAGAAGAGGCTAAACTTTAAGTTTTTATGTTTAATTTATATTAAGGTTTAATGGGTTGATTAACTTTGTATTCAATGAAGTATAGTTTTAAAGAGTAAGATGATCGCCCTTCAAGCTAGAGCTTCATTAGAAGAAAATTTTCCCATGAGAAAGTAGATATCATTGAATTTGAACTTGTGATAAAATTCAAAGATCCATTATTGCTTAGATATTACTTTTTCCATTATTAAAATGGTTTTCTAGCACAACTTGAGAAGATAAAATTGATCCTAGATGTGTCCTATATTTTTGTGTATATCATAAGAACAAAATGGTTTGGAAAAAGATTAAAATGAGATCCTAGATGTGCCCTCGATTTTTGAGTATCTCATATGAGTAAGAGGAACAAGAAACATTACCAACCAATACTAATGAATGAAGAAGAGAATGAACTGTACAAAGGACTCCACGAGGATCATGATCTTATATTTAATCACATTTCAAATCACCAACCAAACACACCAAGTTCTTACTTCTATAGCCACACCCAAGTGCATAGAGTTAAAGATTATTAGGTGAGGAAAACATCCCATCAAAGTAATGGAGAAGTGAATGAGAAGCCTCAACTAGATTTCTCTTTGGGAATGGAGTTTATGATCGTAGCACATCCCTCCCCTAAGACAACCTTGCATACTCTAATGGCACATTCTTTAGATTCAAAAAATAGAAGTGGTCTCATTGGCATTAATGGAGCCCTAATAAGGGTGATGCTAGTTTCAGCATAGTTAAGAGGGGAAACAAGGGGCACATGAACCTTATGAAGGGGTTTAAGGCTATAGAAAAATCCATTGTGGGTGGAAAAAACAAGATTTTGAATTGGAGAAGGAAACTAACACCTTGGATTACCCCAACTGTTTTATCCAATTCAAGCACTCAAATGAGTTGAATTGAGAAAGAACCCAAGAACAACACTCCACCAAGAGAAGAACCCAAATAGTGCAAGCTCAATCATTGGATCAACTATTCTAGAAACCTTCTCAAAGAAGAAGGGAACAACCAAAAGCAAGGAAAAGATAAGAGAAGCACCTTTTGGTTTCTAGCCCCTTGGAGTTGGGCCAACCTTTTCAAAATGAGCATTAAAAAGAAGGAGAATATTGAGGGAAGAACAACCCTCATCCCAAAGAAAAGGATTTTATTTTCTTGCAAGAAGTGAAGAAGAGGAATTGAACAATAGGGTTAAAATATTCTATTTTAACCACACTTGGCTAACTAAAAACCACCCTATGGGGTTGGAGGTGCAATCATTGGTGTCAAACCTTGTTAGAACACTTTCCTAAAGCAATCTAGTATTGATAGTTGAAATCAATCAGTGTCAGCTATGTTTAGGGACACCCATTCCTTTTCCATTTCCTTGATTTATGATCCTAGCTCCTCTATCGAGTGAGGAATGTTGGTGATCCCTCATGGGGATTGGTCCCATAACAATTCTCATTGGAGACTTCATTATGGTGGAAAATGTTTGTGCTCAATGGCAAGTAAAGGACAACCTTTTTATGTTCATTGTATCATGCATATTGTATGATTTGCATATGCATCTCTTACATATGTCTGATTTGTATTTATATAATTAGTTTTATGTTTTTTTTAATCATCGATTGTATATGTGTTTGACTCATGAAAGTGTTTCTTACTTGTATATGTTGATGAATAAAATTTAAAATAAACCACTACTATGATTGACTCACTCGTTACATCGATTCTTTCTCTCATAGTAGTATCGGACTGAACAATAGATCTATTGAGAACTTTTGAATTGCCACCTCGATTCCTACTCTCTCAATAGTATAGGGACTATTTTGATTGTCTGATTCTTTGACTCTTACCCTCACAATAGTCACTTAGATTCCTATGAGCACAATTAGTGTACTTCACAAGGTGTATAGAAACTTTTGTGATTGTCTGATTCTTTGACTCTTACTATCACAATAATTATATACACTCATGTGAGAAGACTCATACATAGTATAGTGAGTGTATATGAAATACTATGAATGTCTAATTCTTTAACTCTTACATTCTTAATATTTACATAGATTCACTTCAAGATTATAATTGTACTTTCTATTCAATTATAAATCTACTTATCTAATAGCCTATCCATATTTCTATCATTTCTCCATACACTTACTGATGTATCTATTTCAGTATCTATCATTTTATTTATTTATCAATTCTGATTCAATTTATCTGATAGTCTATGTTTTATTTTTGTACAGATGGCAGGTAAAATAAATAAGAACAAGCAAAAAGTTTTGGAAGACTTTGTGGGTTCCTACATGTATGGAACGAGAGAAGATCAAATAACTCTAGCAATGGACATATCTAATTACAGAGAGTTCATTGAACAATCATCTAGAATAGCATATATCAATATTGAAGATAAATTTGGTAGTGTGTTAGGTGGAGCAAAGGTATTAGATGAGAAAATATCCAAAGACCTCACTCATATCTTTGGACACATCATCAAAGTAGTAGAGTCATCAGCATTGAATACCACCACAATACCTAGATTCATTAACAAAATCAAATTTATCAGTTTACATTATCAGACAATGAAGAGAGGAAAGTGAGTGAAACCTTCCATGACTGAATAGGGAGAGAGACCATCGATAGATCCAAATACAAGAGATATACATGTGAATATGGGAGATCAAACATCGAATAATCTTTGTTTGCTCCCATATTCATCTATTCATTTCGAAGATGCAACTCTCATGGGGGAAGGGCAATATGGAATGATCCATAAAGTTAGAATAACCCACACGAGATTCATCAACAAAATATTTACCACAAAATTATTCAAATTACATGGTGTTGACATACAGACACGAGAGAACGAAGCCGTGAATGAAGCCACAATTTTATCTGTTACACACAATGGAGTTATCAGTCCACTTGGATTAGCTAGACCTCATAGCAAAATCTCATGTCTCATTTTCAAACTTTGGAATGGTGGTACAATAGACATGTGGCTGGAGAAAATGAAAAATGAGTACTTAAACGTACCACAAAGCAGAGGTATTAAAGACATAGAACGAGACATAACAACTATGAAGACAAAAATTTGGAAGTTGATCAATGGATTGTTGCAAACAATACCATTGTTACACACTTGTAATATTTCTCACAATGATCTCCACTGAGGAAACATTTTGTTGCATTTTGAAGTTGAGCAGGCTTATACCAGATTATCTGATTTTGATAGAGCAATGTGTTTACCAACAAAAAAAACGTTTCTGAAGCTACCTGATTTGGAATATTGACAAGAAATGAGTGGAGTCAAAAGTACTGGTGGATTGCACCTCAATGTATATCCACTAGCCCTCCATCTTTTAATAAAAGTCAGGAGATATTTACAATTTTGATACTCCTATTGTAACTCTTAAAATATATAGATTTAAGTAGTTATCCCATTGATAGAAATGGGATCTACAAGTTCAAGTATGCTTTAGAACTAGCTTCTGAGAGAGATGTATCAAAAAGAGTAGACGCACATGAACTACTTAGAGTATTCTCAAATCTAACTCAGTATGGTTTAAAGATATCCATGACTGATGGATTAAGACCATACTGAAAATGATTTGTATTCATTTGAACTATGTGGATTAAATGATATAGATTCATTTGCATTAAGTGGAGTAAATATTGTGGATTCATTTGAACTATGTGGATTAAATGAAGTGGTATCATTTGCGTTAAGTGGATTAAATGAAGTGGTATCATTTGAATTATGGGGATTAAATGAAGTGGTTATCATTTGAATTATGTGGATTAAATGAAGTGGATTCATTTGCAATATGTGGATTCATTTGAATTACGTCGATTAAATGATGTGGTATCATTTGAACTATGTGGATTAAATGATATAGATTCATTTGAATTAGGTGGATTAAATGAAGTGGTATCATTTGAGTTAAGTGGATTAAATGAAGTGGTATCATTTAAGTTAAGTGGATTGAATGAAGTGGTATCATTTGAGTTAAGTGGATTAAATGAAGTGATATCATTTGAATTATGTGGACTTAATGAAGTGGAATCATTTGTAATATGTGGATTAAATGAAATGGATTCATTTGAATTATGTGGATTAAATGAAATGGTATCATTTGAATTAAGTTGATTAAATGAAGTGGTTGTTGGAGTAAGACGTCCACGGAAGCACGTGAACAGCAGAAGGAAGAAGAAGAAGCTTGGAGCACAACACACAATAACAAATATATTACTAGAGAATGTACAAAGATAAGTAGCCCATTAGGGCAATAGGTGTATATACAAGCCGGGGGGGAAAAACCTCCTAGAGAGGGAAAAAAGTGCCCCGACGGTCCTATTGTGTTCACACACATCACTACCTAAGTATATCAACAAATCCCCCCTGGGAGTGATGCAGTGAACAAGGAGCTGGCACTCATGTATAAGGAAGTGCCAAGCTATGTGGAAATCACTCCACAAAAGGAAGTAATCCCGAAGCTTTGCGGAAAGCTTCAAACTTCTCCCTAGGTAGAGCCTTTCTGAAAAGGTCTGCAATGTTCTCTTGTGTGGGCACATATGCCAAGCTGATCTCCCCAGCAGAGAACCTCTCCCTGACATAGTGATAATGCACCTCAATGTGCTTAGTGCGAGCATGGAACACAGGGTTCCTCGCAACTGTCAATGTGCTCTGACTGTCAGTGAAGATGGTGGTGGCAGAAGTCTGACCAACACCCAAATCAGCAATAAGGCGTCTGAGCCACACACACTCAATAGTCGCTGTGAAAGTTGACCTATACTCAGCTTCACAACTGGAAGTAGCCACAATAGGCTGCTTCTTGCTCAACCAAGATATACATGAGCTACCAAGCATGAAGCAAAAGCCACTAGTGGACATACGAGTGTCATAGCAACGAGCCCAATGAGAGTAAAAAAAAGCATGCAAATCTGGCGGTAGTGATCCCCCCTTGGGATAAAACAACCCAAGTAGCCGAGTACCACTCATATAATGAAAGATGCGCTTAACTGCCCACCAATGCTTGACTCCTGGGCAATGCATAAACCTGCTCAACTATGAGACAGCAAACTGAATATCTGACCGAGTAATGCATAAGTAAATCAAGCATCCAATAGCCTGCTCATAGAGAAAAACATCAAATGCATCTCCAGCATCATGAATACTCAATCGTAAACCTGTCTCTATAGGAGTGGCAATAGGCTTACAGTCTTCAAGGCCAAAATGCTGCAATAATGTGTCAATATATTTCATTTGACACAAAGCCATTCCACCATCAACTTGCATAAACTGAATGCCTAAATAGTGATGCAAATGCCCCAAATCAGACATCTCAAATGAGGCATGCAAATCAGCCTTGAAATCAGCAATATTCTTCTCAATAGGACCAGTGAGCAGCATGTCATCAACATAGACAACAATGATCAGAAGCACATCATTAGCACACTTAACATGTAAGGTGCTTTCAGTTGGGCTGTTCTCAAAACCATGTGCAACCAGATAGGCTTGTATCTTCTCATACCAAGCACGTGGTGCTTGCTTTAAACCATATAATGCCTTCTTTAACTTGCACACCTGGTTTTCATGCCCTTTCTGCAGAAAGCCACGGGGCTGAAAAACATACACTTCTTCATGCAAGTCACCATTCAGAAATGTTGTTTTAATGTCCAACTGATGTACATTCCAACCATGATGAGCTGCAAGTGCACAGATGCTCCGAACAATAGTCATATGGCATGTAGGTGCAAAGGTCTCATCAAAATCAATGCCTCTTTCATGTGCATAACCCTTTGCAACAAGCCTAGCCTTATACCTATCAACTATACCATCCGGTTTACGCTTCAACTTGTATACCCACTTGGTGCCAATGGCCTTCTTTCCAGGAGGCAAGTCGCATAAAGACCAAGTACCATTCTTCATTATAGCATCATATTCAAATTGCATAGCAGCCATCCAATTTTCTGAATTTTCTGCTTCATCAAACAAAACAGACTCATTCTCATCATAGAGACTAGATGCAGCCATAGCATAGCAATCTGATGCAAAAGAGGCACTATGAGAGCCTGAACGAGTACGATATGATAGAGGTGCATCTAATTTGTTGTCACGCAAGGTCTGCACCAGTCATTTTGGCATAGTTCTCGCCTGCTCAATATTAGCTCTCTCATCAATAAGTGCATCATGTACACTTGCATCAGAAATGGAATTATCTCCATCATCACATGAAACCTACAAAGGCTGAGAAGTTGCCTCATTAGGACCAGCACTAGACTACCCACCTGTAAAAAGAGGCAGCAAAGTATCATACATGTCTTTGGGGCTAATAGATGTCCCCTCAGTACATAAAAGCAATGGCTGAATAGCATCTTCCACAAAAACAACATCACGGCTAACCAAAATGCGTTTAGTATGTGGATGATACAGATGATAGCCTTTACTTTTAGAACTATATCCAACAAAAATACATTTTACTGCTTTATCATCCAATTTTCGGTGATGTTGTTCAGACACTAATGCATATGCCAAACAACCAGAAACATGCAGATGAGCAACAGATGGCTTGCGATCATGCCAAGTCTCATCTGGAGTGATAGACTGAAGCGCGTTAGTGGGACACCTGTTCAATACATATGATGCACACATGACAGCCTCAAGCCAAAAGCTATGTGATAAAGCCTGACTCTTGAGCATACACCTCGCCATCTCCATGAGAGACCTGTTCTTTCGTTTAGCAACTCCATTCTGTTGAGGTGTATATGGCACTGTACACTAGTGTTTTATCCCACGTTCAGCCAGAAATGCATTAAAATCAGACGACATATATTCCCCCCCTCGATCTGAACGGAGGGTGCCCATTTTACATGCTGACAGATTTTCAGCCAAAACCAAAAACTGTTTGAAGCACATGAATACTTCCGACTTTGCCTTCAATGGATATACCCATGCATGCCTGGAAAAATTATCAATGAAAGTCACGAAGTAAAGATAATTTCCAAAAGAAGGTGTCTGCATAGGACCACAGACATCACTATGTACAAGTTGCAATTTCTGAGTAGCCCGAACTGAACCATCTTTTGAAAATGAGGAATGCTGCATTTTGCACAAAATACAGCCTTCACAAACATGTTTTCCAGGTGCCTCAAGTTTGGGCAAAGAGGACACCATTTCAGATTTCTGCAGGTGTAGCAGACTAGCAAAATTCAGATGATCAAAGCGTGCATGCCAAAGCTTTGCATCTGACATAGCCTGAGAATCATGTACTGCACATGCCGAATCACTTACAGATCTTTCATAGTCTATGAGATTATATAGCCCATGCCATAAAATGCCAGAACCAATAATCACATCGCCACTTGATAGATCATGAACTTTACACCTGTCATCAACAAATTTCACAACCAAGCCAATCTCGGCTAATGTAGAAATTGATAACAGGTTCTTCTTCATCCTTGGCACAAATAAAACATCTGACAATGTGAAAGAAATACCATCAGTAGTAGTCAAAATGATCTTACCAACTCCCAAATAGGATAAGAGGAGTTGTTTGCGCATGTAACAGTATTCCCTGTAGGGGCAAGCTCGAGTGAAGAGAAGAAACTGCGCTGCGAGGTAATATGTTTGGTCGCCCCACTATCAAAATACCAAACATCTGAGTCTACTACAGACATGCACTGCTCATGAGAATATGTGTCAAAATTGCAGACAGTAGTAAATTCCCATTCTTCTTCCTGCACAAGATTAGCAGACTCTGTTTTTGGTGTAGAGGCCTCTGCAACAACCATTCCATCCTCTTTCTTCTTTGCCTCTTTAGCAGCCAGTTTTGGACAGTTCTTTATGATATGATCATTCCCTTTAGAGTACTTACAAAACAATTTCTGCTTTTCTGATTTCTTCTCATCTTCATCTTCCTTCTTCGAATATGCAGAATTAGAAGATTTTTGCTTACTAATTGAAGAGCTCCATTTTCCTTTGCCCTTCTGACTAGCCAAGAAAGCTTGATCTACAACTCGCATAATGGACCTATTCTGCCTGGACTGAGAATCTAATAAAAGTATTCAAAGTACATCATTTTCTTGATTTTGAATATCATCATCTATTACAGGTACCATGTCATCTATTTCTTCCATGTCTGAATCATCATTGTCATCTACATCTAAATCATGATCACTCCATGGATCATTTTTTAAACTTTCATGAGTTTTTGAAGCTATCTTGGTTGGAGCATGTAACAAATGCATATTACAAAAAATATATACCAATAGTTGGCACGTGATACACTTAAGCAAATTCTTCATTTTGAATTAAGAAAATCATATGCACTCCAATTACATTCACAACTACCGCTTGAGGCTATTACTGAAAGAACTTTGATAGGTATATGTTGCAACTACATTGCTTCACCTCCGTACTCTTTTCACCATATAGAAGGTGGATGCTTTTGAATCACTTCAATGTGCCATAAATCTTGAAAACATCCTTTTTTAATAGCTTCTGACATAATCCAATAACCCCTATCACAAACTTATCAGTATCAACAATTCATAACAGTTCCACAAAAGGTTTAGTGATACCAATGACTTTTTCAAGATTACACCAAAAATTTTGTGAGTGTATTAGAGAGGTACAACTTCAAAGCCACAACTTGATAAGAAGGATACTTCTCTAGCCATGCCTCCCATCATCCATCAACAATCAAGAGCTGGCTTGACTTCCAATAATCCACTGAGCACAATATAGGTAGTTGCAAATCATGTACCACAAAAGATATGAATGCTTGGAGATTTTGAACGAAAGGGCAAATATGAAAATTGATGCTCTTTGATAAATTTGACCACATGATTTGCATCTGATAAACTTTGTTTAATGAAATATAATCTAACTATATCTTTCAATAATAGATGTAGTGTATAAGTTGCGCATGGAACCCAAATAATGCCTTCATAATTGTTTTGAATTGCAATTCCAGCACTTCAAAAATTAGATGCATTATTAGTCACTGTCGCAGTCACATTCTTCAGACCACCCACACGTGATATAGCATGTTCATATATCTTTACAAAGAGAGATGGACTTTTCTCTTTAAGAGAAGTATCAACAACTTCCAAAAACATGATTCCCTTTGGATATATAACCATGACATTACTTGTTCTTGTGCCACACCTGGACCATTTGAAAGTTCTATGAACTACTCATGCTTTTTAAATCTTTTTGATGTGATGCTTTGAGATTTACATCTTTTTGCATAACTTGCAAAGTGTACCTATATATCAATGTCTGGATTAGAGCATCCTGCCGCATTATTACCTATACTAAAAAGATTCTCTTTTTTGTGAGTTTCATTTCCTACATAACAATGTGAACAACATTTCCATTGTATTGTGGAGAGTGTTTTACCCTCTTGATGAATAATCACATATGACCATTCTTTTCCCTTTCCCATAGTGCTTGCTTTATGAAGACTTTCTATATACAAAAAGACAACATAAATCAATATCAAATAAAATATACATTCCACTAAAAATATATCTTAAAATATATACAAACTACTCTAAATCTCTCTTAAAGTTTTTAAATCTATTAATTTACATATTTACATTTTCTATCTATTAAAGTTCCCAATCATACACATGCATACTATTCTGAAGTAAGAATCAATGTCGAGTCAAAAAATCACAATACTCTAAATCTCTCTTAAAGCTTAAATCTATTAATTTATGTATTTACATTTTCTATCTATTAAAGTTCTCAATCATACACATGCATACTATTGTGAAGTAAGAATCAATGTCGAGTCAAAAAATCACAATAGATTTTAAATTCAATCATACACACATACAATTACACATACCATGGTGAAATAAGAATAAATATTGCATCAAACAAACACAATAGATTTTATTTATCAATTATACACACACATATAATTACACATACTATTGTGAAGTAAGAATCAATGTTGACTCAAACATTTACAATAGATTTTAATTCTCAATCATAGTGTATACACACACATACAATTAGACATATTATTGTGAAATAAGAATCAATGTTGAGTCAAACAATTACAATAGACTTTAATTCTCAATCATACACCCACATACAATTACACATACTATTTTGAAGTAAAAATCATTGTTGAGTCAAACAATCACAATAGTTTAATTCTCAATCATACACACACATACATTTACACATACTATTGTGAAGTAAGAATCAATGTTGAGTCAGACAAACACAATAGGTTTTAAATTCTCAATCATATGCACATACACTTACACATACTATTGTGAAGTAAGAATCAATGTTGAGTCAGACAATCACAATAGATCTTAAATTCTAATCATATGCACATACACTTACAGATACTATTGTGAAGCAACAATCAATGTTGAGTCAGGCGATCACAATAGATTCTAAATTCTCAATCATATGCACATACACTTACACATACTATTGTGAAGTAAGAATCAATGTTGAGTCAAACATTCACAATAGAATTTCATTCACAATTATACACTCATATGCACATACACATACTATCGGATGAAACTTTGTTGGATCCCTTTACAATTGAAGGTTCTGAGAAGGTGTTCATAAGTCTACAAGACAAAGCCATCTAGAGACCTAGAAAGTTCTAGTTCACTTATTAACACCTTCTCAAACCTTGAATTATAAAAAAGAAGATAAAACCTTTTCCAAAAAATCCATTGGTTTTCCAATCATAATCATACACACACATACACATTTGCGTACACAATCACATTAGATTTTCACTCACAATCATATGACATACACCCACATACACATACACATACTATCGTGAAGTAAAAATCAATATTGATTCAAACAATCACAATACAATTTTACTCAAGATCATACACACACATACATATAATATTCTGAAGTAAGAATCAATGTTGAGTCAAACAATTACAATAGTTTTTAAGTCATAAAAAAAAAATTCTTTAGTATTATTACTAAAATACCTAATATTTCTAACAAGAGCTTATACCTTGTTCCCTGTATGACACTGTAAGTTTGTAAAAAGTAAAGTAACTCTTATGAAAATGACTCAAAGTGTATTCTTTTATAAAACAATATTCAAGCGAATTCTTTTCGGTCAAAAAACAATTCGATCAAAAGCGTTTTGATCAAAACAGTTTTCAATCAAAAGTGCTTTCGCTTGAAAAGCACCGATTTACTTTGCAAAAAGTATTCGATCATGCCCCAATAAGCTGATTGGCACCAAATAATTTGATCGAATAATAAGGGCCTGCCATAAAATTCCATAATTATTGACCAACAAATGCATTGTCGAATTACGGATAACGCAACCTAGGTTGTGGACCCTAAGTGAGTGTATTGCCTTTGGGTAAGATTAAACCAATAACCTTCGGGTAGTCTTCTCAAGTGTCACCTTCGGATAGTCTAACCCTTGCTTTATGAGATATGGGGGTCCCATGAGTACTATGCCCATTCACTTGTACAATCATTCTTTCAATCAATTCAAACAAAGAGAGATTGTACTTTGGCTGAACTTCCTCTTTAAAAATAAAAAATATTAAAGCCCTTTTATGGTTGAAAAGGAAATGGATATCATGGGTCCCATGAGTATTATGCCCATTAACTTGTACAATCATTCTTTCAATCAATTCAAGGAAAGGGAGATTAGACTTTGGCCGAACTTCCTCTTTAAAAATAAAAAATATTAAGGCCCTTTTATGGTTGAAAAGGTAATGGATATCATGGGTCACAATTTTAGACCAAGGGACAAATAAAAACTCAAGAAGGGCCATATGTCACGCTCTCATTGCGTTTCCCATAAAACGTTCAACTTCTTTTAAACGAGAGACATTTAATCAATTTAGAATTTGTAAAACATAAATGATTTATGTGATGTGATATGATATGTTTCATCAGCACATGTCTTTTGACTCCCCTTTTAGAGATAAGGAATCCTTTGATATGTATCTCCATATTTGTCTCTACTTACATGTACTCTTTGTCTTTCGCAAAGTGTGTATCTATTCTATGTATAAATATGCACACGATGATGCACTCAGCTAAGACATACACACAATCTCATTTATGAAGATAAGAGGAATGTGTGCTTTTCTTTCTCTCTCCTACTTTATGGACTTTTGTAAGAAATGGCTCCACAAAGAACTCTCTTTTCCTCTCTCTAATATCATCTCTCTCTAGCCACCCAAGAGAATACCTCTATCCTCCTATTGGACGAGATGATTTTTTTATGTTAAATCAATGTATGACTACTTGGGACAGTTGTCACTTGTTTAGCGAGCAAGTTTAGTGTGATATATTTTCTTTAAATGATAAAAAGTAATAAGGGTGAATGTTATATAATTAAGGGTCAATTGCATGGGTTTCAAAGTTCAGACGCTTGAAATTTCTAGAGACCCTTGGATTTCCTAGAGACTCTTGGGAAATCTTTGTATAACTCTTCGGTTTTAGTTATGAACTTTCCAAATTGTATTGAAATTGAATGCTTTGGACCTTAGGATTTTTATGCTAAGATATGGAGCTTAATTCAAGTGAAGAACCCTTGAGTGTGTAATGTGCAAGTCTAGAGCTCCTCTGTTAAGATATCATGTGATTTCCAAGTGAGCCCATGTGATTGTTTGACTTAAATAACCATCCAAAGAACCATTTTTTGGAAACCATGTGACTTGGACACATGGCAAACCTAGATCCCTTGAGATAGAGGTATTTATATGGGTGGAGTTGGATGGGTGGGTACGTACTCTCTCTTCCCTTGAGTGGTCTTGCTAGGTAGTTTAGTTCCTTTCAATTGGCATTATTCCACACCATTTGTATTAAAAGTAGCAAGTTTATCCTTAGTTCTCGGAGCCATCTATGCTTTAGTTTTCATGTGTGCCATCGACAAGTCCTATCTTCATCATTGGGTTTCGCAGAGCTGGTGAGTAGATGATGTTGCCCGTGAGTTCACTGATCCATTTGGAGCTCAAAAGGAAATTCTCTGTGACCCCCCCCCCCCCCCCCAAGCAAGAGGATCCACATAAAAAATCAGCCCTCCTTTTGCCAACCTCTGGGTTGCCAAGGGAAGGACAACAACAACAACCACAATGAGGTGCAGGTGTGAATGTGAAGAGGGAGTAGCTCTAATCTGAGCACCCAATTGCTCATTTGCCTCTCTTGTCTTAATGCTTGAAATGAAGCTCCTCCATTGCATATATAGGCTAAAAACCTACCACTTTTGCATGTATATGGGATTAATAAGGAGCCACATGGTTCCATTCAAGTCCATGCGCATCTGCCAACAAATTGTTCTATGGTACACGGGGGGGGGGGGGGGGGGGGGAGTTCGTGAGCATTATGAAGGGACATGGCCATTTGACAATTTGTGCCAACCTGAAGCATTAAAATCATCTTTTTTTCTCTCGTGTAAGATGAATACGATCTTCATAATGCAATTTTTTTTCTAGAATCCTTCATTCCATATGTGTATTCTATCCCCATTTATTTGCACATTCAATATATAGATGATCATTTTACCTCACTACTTTAGTTGAAACTTTTCGTGGAAACGTTTAAGGAAGTATACACATACTCTTGCACATTTGATGGACTTAGGGGAACTAGTTCTTTTCGTTCATGGAATATTGAGATGCCACGGAGATATAAAGAAGAAAAGGGAGATGCCCGTATATGAATCTTATTTAGAAGCTTGAAATATTTGTTATTATTTTATTTAAGCATGTCACGCAAGATCTGTTTGCATACATGTAAGAATGAATAAATTCAAAGTGTGAAGAGAAGTTCATACTTGCATTGAATGGTCATAATAAATATATGGATTGAACTCCTTGTATGGGTCATCAATCCCATTCACAAAAAAGGAATAAAAAATAGAGTTGAAAATTGCCGGCCAATTACGATGCTACAAACCGGTTACAAGATTCTGACAAAGGCATTTGTGAACCGTATTACTTGTTACCTTCGAGACTGGATCAGTGAGGATAAAAAAGGGTTCATTAAGGGGGGGGGGGGGGGTCCATCCTTGAGGCTATCATTGATGTTTTGGAAGGGTTTGTTTTTGTTGAGGAATCAACACAAGATGTCCTCTTCCTTAAGATTGACTTCGGCAAAGCTTAAGACAGACTCGAGTGGGACTTCATTCTCCAGTCATTGAAAGATTTGGGATATGGACAAATATTCATTAAGATGATCTTGACTCTACTAGGAAATGCAACTGGTCACATAAACATCAACGGTCAATTGTCTCAAGCGATTAGATTAAAATGTTCTATCAGACAAGGGTGCCCGTTGGCCCCTCTTCTCTTTGCTATCACAACCGATGGTCTTAGGTGCCTTGTTAACCATCAAGCTCACTTAGGTCATATTCAAGGCCTCAATCTACCTCTCAATCAAGATCAAATGATCATGAGACTTTTTGCCAATGATACAAATGTCTTTCTGCATAATGACATGTTAAGCATTGACATCTTTTGGAGTTGTCTAAATACTTTTTGTGAGGCTTCAGGATCCAAAATAAATCATTCTAAAATCGCTTTCAGGGCAGTTATTGGGAACCCCTCTCAATTGCTTATTGACCATGGGTGTCAATTGATCCCTAATGGTCAAGTCTTCCATTTCTCAGGTATTCTGATGGGATTCAGTGTTTCGATGGGGCAACAATGGAACTGGGTTCTCTCTAAGCTCCAAAGCAAGTTGATGTATTGGAAAGGTATGCTGATTAATCTGGTTGGAAGAGCTATGGTGATTAACACATTCCTTCTCTCTTTGATGCTTTACTTTCTCTCCTACTGGAGACCAAAAGACCAAGAGATCTTCAAACTTGAGAGAATTTGCAGGAACTTCCTCTAGACGGGTGACCCTAATAGGAGGGGTATCTCCAAAATTAAATGGACTACTTGCATTAGCCAAAAGGATCAAGGTGGTTTGTGCATTCTAGACATCAAAGGAATGGCCAATAAGTTAGTGGAAAAATGGATAATTAAAGCATGGAGCAATAGTGATGCCTCTTGGGCCAAGCTTATTTTTAGAAACATGAATACTCTTAAACTTGTGGGCCTCCTAGGGTGAAAGGGTCTAGACCTTCTCACCATATTGTTCTCCCCATTTTCGGCGACTCCCAAAGGCTCAAACTTGGTTTGTTCTCTATGGAAAATTTGGAACAAGGTTAAATAGTTTATCGAAATCAATGAAGATTGGAAATGGGAGACTGGTATTAGACAAAATGATTCAATCTGGTTCTCTATCAAGGGCATCAGAGGTGTGGAGTCTTGGAACCTCCAAAAAACTAGGAAGCTTTGGAACAAAGGCTTTCGGTTGTGGAAACACCTCTGGAACGAAGAAACTTGTAAGATTATATGCATTGTTGGGCATCCAAGTAAGTATGAGGATGCCTAAAAAAGAATGATGGCCCGAGCTTGCAAAGTATCCACCATATAAGTCTCGATATGCAAGAGATCAAAGGAAGGACAAAGCTATCATGAAGTAAGTGTTACTTTCAAATTGTCTTTTCATATTTATTTGTTTTACCATGCCATAACAATGCGATTAAGAATGCATTTCAAATGAAGCAGGTGAAGTGCTAATGCACATCGAATGGTGCATACAATGATTCATTTAAATGATGCACTAGAAGCATAATTGAATAGAACAAGGTTTTTCATTAGCATGAAATGGACTCAGCTTCAAAAGATAATTAAAAAATGAACATTGAAGGTCACAAGCAGGCATTAGATATAGATGCATACATATGATGCAGTTCAAAGTGTGGAGTACATGCATGCTTTAAAGAGTGGTTCAATTTGGCATTCATTTATTCCCCATAAGGTTCTTTTTTTCTTCAACACAAGACATATGATCCATTTGGTGGTTTAAAAGAGTTGCAACTATTTAAGGCATAAGAGTTGCAAGTCTTTAACGATTATCTGGTTTCCATGTGCGATTGTTCTTTATAAAACAACCTTCTATTTCTTTGTATACATGTACACACAATGGTGCATAGGATACATCTATATATAAATACACACACTTCTACATATGAAGATATGAAGATAAGGTGACATTCTTTTATTTTCTATTTTCCGTTTTATCTCTCTAAATTAACAAAAGATTTCTAGCAAGTTCACGAGTTAAAATATTTTAGAGCGTGATTGGAAATGTATATGAGCTTTGATTTGGAGAAAGCAATGCCCGAACTATTTAAGTAAATAATTATAAGTGCCAAATTTTTCTTAATTTTGAGGTTTTTTGGGAACTTTTAGAATGTTGACAAGTAAAAGTGCTATGTCACGTATATGAATGATGCGAAATTCATTCGTCTATATTTTTTTTATAGAAAGATCGGAAATATTCTACTCTCCCTAATTTCAATTAATAGTAAAATTGTACAAGTGAATAGTTGGCGGCACACCTCCTTTTCACATCTTCCGAAGGGTCTCTCCGATCTCCTCTTATAGCATTCCACAATGCTGAGAAATAACCAATCACTTCACCTAGTAGCACTTGCTTCTAGTTGATTTGTCCCTGCTACTTGCATAATCCAAAAAGATCAAGGTGGATGGAGAGATGCCTTTATTCTCCCCCTATAAGGTGACTCCCAGAGGCTTGAACTTAGTTGCTCCCTATGGAGGAGTTGGAATAGTGGATCTGGTTCCCTATCAAAGGCAAAACTAGAAACAAGGTTTCCGCTTGTGGAAACACCTTTGGAAACAAGACACATGCCAATGGATTAGATTTGAGGACATGGTTCTCGGCTAGGAGAGTGGAATATGAAGAATGGTGCACGTTGCAAAGCAAATGCAATGCCTAGCAGTGCTCTAGGACTCACCTTCTTATTGGGCATGACTCCCCTCACCTTCAGGGTCGAAATGGGGAGTTCTGATGTGGAAAATCCTCCATAAATTTGTGGAACCCTTCCACGATGACAATGAGGACTTGGGACACCTCTGGTCTTCCTGTCCCAAGTCAATGTCGGTCTCGAGCACCCATTCATCTATAGTAAAGACTGATTAATTGCTATTAACTGTAGGTTTCCTCAACATTTTACTACTAAAATGTGAGAATTTCATCAGTCCAAAGTTTTTAAGATAATCCCAAATGATTAAAGATGTAATAAACAGATCAAAGCATAGTCGAGATTTGTAATTGCGTAATTTTAGTTGATTATTTGATTATAATTACTTCGCTAAAAAATTAAAATTGCAATCATATAGATAAGCATGCACTAAGTCCAAAATTAGTATGAATTGTAAGATTTTCACCACAGATAAATTATTAAAGACTATGTCTAGCTAGTCTCCTAGAGGAATAAATAGATATGAGATCAGCAAAGATGAAATTCCCCTCAATCAATGTATACATGTACAAAGAACAAACATCTTGTGTGCTATTGTTTATCTACATCTACATGATCTTTCATCTTTCATACCATGATCTTTATTCTTCGCCCTTACCTTCAAGAGGATGCATGGGACACTCTCTTAAAAAATATAAAGTTGGATGCTAGTGTAAAAATGAGGATGACATACCTAGGTAATTGATGAAATCTTCACTTATCCTAGTGCAATGGTTGATTGCACATCACCTCTTGAGATACTAGCACCTCAAATACGCATCCTCATGTGTGTCGATCGATGAGGATGGGGGGACAAGAAAGTGGTGCAAGAGACGTCATGTGTGAGGTTCTTTTAGGGGACCACACCCTTCTCATTTGCACTCTCTCTTGCAAATGGTCACCCAATACACTCGATCCTAGACATCACTCACCCAATACACTCGATCCTAGACATCATAGTAAGTTATAACTTCCAACCTACACCTTAATGATCTCACCAATCTCTAACAAGGTGAAATACCCTTAGTGGGTGAGGTAGAAAAGGTGGACTCTAATGCAACTTATGATCGAGAAGTGGAAGGAAGATTTTGAACTTTCTATGGTTGGGTGAAACTAGCTATCCAAGTGCTTTTTGACCTTTAGGATATAATTAGTAGGTCCATTCTTTCTTAAATGTTTGTTTTTTAATTACCAAAATAGTTTTTAGGTGAAAGGTCACAATGTTAGCAGTCAAGGAGGCTTAACATGCCAAAGTAGCATGAGGCAAGGGAGCTAGAGAGAACAAAGTCAAAGAGAAGGTCAAGGAGGGCCAAGCAGACAAGGAAGAGGATCGAATGAGAATGTAGATGTGCCCTAGGTTTTGAGTACCTCACTTGACTAAGAGGAACATGAAACATCACCAACCAATACTAATGAATGAAGAAGAGAGTGAATAGTACACAACAATTCATGATGATCAGGATTAAATAAATTATCACAATTTAAAACAAAAACCAAACACATAAACCTCAAGAGCCTTATGGAAGAAACGGATAGATGACACTGTACATAAAATTTCATGATCTTAATGTGCTACACACTAAAACTTAGATGTATGTACCAAAATCATCCACTTGGTCACAAAAAGAGATGAGAAGGTGCTAGAGTACACTAGAAAGAGAATATTTTGGGGCCCTCTTATGGAGTGGAAATAAGTGGATGCCATGGGACCTGGCTTAAGAACAAGGGACAAACAAGCATGGACCTATGTCACCATTCTCATTCAATTTCCCATAAAACCTTCAACCACCTTTACATAGAGATTTTGAAATTCATTAATTGAATGTAAAACTTATAAAATATATATATTCTCATGTTATGTGATATAAGATATTTTTCATCAATACATGGTATTGGGCTCCTCTTTCAGATAAGGGGTCGTTTCGTATGTATCTTCATATTTGTCTCTACTTATGAGTACTCTTTGTCTCTTCCTATTGCAATGTACACATATAACACATAGAGCTGAAGTTGTAAATGGATACACAACCTCGCATGTGAAGGTCTGAAACGTGACAAATCTGTCTCTTTCTTTAACTCTCCTACTTTGTGGACTTCTGTAAACCATGACTTCACAAAGATCTTTCTTTGTATTTCTTTGATATTATCTCTCTCTAGGCAATGATTATTGGACCTTTTTCCTTTCACAATCCCCCTTTCTCCTCTAACATAACTGATAATTGGCTACGTTATGAGGAGACATTTCTAAATCATACTTAAATTTACTGCAGGTACGAAATAGAGGTCGGATGGTAAAACTGATTTGTGAATCGAGAGCTCATTGGTTTGTAAGTTTCAGATATTATTAAGAAGCTTGAAATGGGACTTTCTTTGACAAGCTCCACATGCTTATGCTTTGTAACTTGTCCTTAACACAGCTAGTTTTGCCATGTTTGATAGTTTAGCCTACTGTAGGAGAGAGAGAGAGAGATTGAAGGACCCCTAATTTACGCCCCAAAGTTCCACTGGATTGCAATCTAAAGCTCCATTACTACTTTATGATACACAGAGTTGGAAACCTTGAGGCTTGTACTTCAAACGCTATGGCGGGTCCCTCGGGATGAACCTTGAAACGTAACCAGTTTTGTACCTTGTCCTTAACATAGCTAGTTTTCCCATGTTTGATAGTTTAGCCTATTGTAGGAAGGAGAGAGAGAGAGAGAGAGAGAGAGAGAGAGATTGAAGGCCCCCTAATTTACACCCCAAAGTTCCACTGGATTGCAATCTAAAGCTCCATCACTACTTCATGATACACAGAGTTGGCAACCTTGAGGCTTGTACTTCAAACGCTATGGCAGGTCCCTCGGGATGAACCTTGAAACCCAGCTTGTCCTTAACATATCTAGTTTTGTACATTGTCCTTAACATAGCTAGTTTTCCCATGTTTGATAGTTTAGCCTATTGTGTGTGTGTGTGTGTTAGAGAGAGAGAGAGAGATTGAAGGCCCCCTAATTTACACCCCAAAGGTCCACTGGCTTGCAATCTAAAGCTCCATCACTACTTCATGATACAGATAGGGAGGGCACATGCAAAATGTTTCAGGTGGCCGGATTACACTTTTTGGGTCACCGGATGGAATTAGGGGCACATGCATGATAGATCCGATGACCTCCGATCACCAGAATTAAGGGCACATGCATGATGGTCACCCAACTTCCGACGATCGGAATTAGGGGCACATGCATGACGGTCACCTAACTTCCGACGACCGGAACTAGGGGCACATGGGCTGTTGTCACTAGTGTTTTTTAGTAAAATTTCATGATTAATTTAGTTAGTTATACAAGATATATTATGAATATGCAAAATTTATTTTTATAACTAAGGGCCATCTTTTAAAGACAATTCTAAAGATATTCATGGATACATCAAAGAAAATAACATAAATCGAGCACAAACATAAATTGAGAATTGCAAGAATATAAATTGAGAAATTGCTAGGAAAATAATGTATGAAGTAGTTACATTTCATAATGATCATGATCATTTTTCAAAATAAAAATTACATTCTTGTCAAGATCAATGAGATTCTTCAATCTTTAACAAATTTCTCTGTCCTTCATGTCCAACCTAAAAAAAGAAGAGTGTTAGTCATATAAAAATACACAACACAATTTTGTTATTTAAATACATTACAAATCACCTTTTTATGATGTATTTGCATTATTCTCAATGAAGTCTCTAAATAGAGCATTTCGTAGCCGTGAAGCCTCTTCATGACGCCTTGGATTTCCTGAATGGTATGGTTCTTGATTGTTATTTGGGTAAGGATCTTCTTCTTCTGTGGGCTCACTTTCTCCTTGAAGTTGTACAAAGTTATGCAGAAGGCAACATGCACTTACAACCATAGGACCTAAAGATAAATCCACATTCAAGTTTTGGAGGATACGCCATCGAGATTTCAAAATACCAAATGCATTTTCAATTTTAACTCTACCCTTTGAATGATGTTTGTCAAATGCAATCTTCTCTCTCACTTGTAAACCTAATCTTACACGAAAAGGTTTTACTAGAAATATTGTAGCCTTGTACGCTGAATCACCTAATAAATAAGGTCTAATAAGTTCTCCAAACAATTCGATATGAGGCTCAAATAAAATGCTTCTAGACTTAAGCTTAGGATATAAAGCACACTCCTTGAAATGGGTAGAATCATGCAATCCACCTGGAGCATTTACTACAACACTCCAAAATAATTTCTTAGAATCCACAATACCTTGTAGGAGAATGCTTGGGAATCCATGCCTATTCATATATTGTGCAGGACAACATTCTTCTATAAGTTTCCTATGTAACCTAATATGTGTGCCATCTATTTGTGGTAAACTAGTGAGATCTTTAAAATCATTAATTATAGTTTGCAATCTTTCTCTTGATGGAGGATAAATTCCTTATGAAACATACTTTTACTAGTTAATATCCTACAAATTATGAAAGTGTATTTTCTAATTGTAGAAGCACCAATCCCAAATAATTCGGACATTGCTTTAGGAGATTTTTTGCCATTTGAAGTTTAAACTCATTGTCTTTTTCTTGTATCCTTTCCTGACTTATTATTTGTGCATTACTCATTTCTTTTAATGCACTTATCATCTGTGAAACTCCCTCCATCATGATCTTTGAAACTCCCTCCATCATGATCTTTTGTGTATTATCAGTAGAGTTTCTCCTTTGCTGACGAACTCTTTTGCCCTTGATACCTTCAACATTTAGATCATCTTCATCCACATCTATGGTGATTTCTTCTTGGATTGGAGGATCATCATTGATTTCTTCAATAGAAATGTCTTGAGCATCACTATCAAAAGATCCTTGAAGTCCTGTGACCTTAGGTGTGGCTCCCCAAATACACTCACATAAGTCCTTTTTTACTTCTTCGACTCCTTCCTATGTTGCTTCTTTAATGTATCTATACGATTGTGAACTTGGTCAGAAGTAAAATCCACTAATGCCTCCTTATTGAAGGCATTTTTTACATCTTCCCAGTCCTTTGTTCTAAGGTTCCCTCGCTTGATTCAAAGATAAGCTTCTTCAAAGCACTTAAGCAAAGTAATTGTTTGAGCATCATCCCATACAACTCCTCGTGATCGTTTTCCTAAAGAGGTATGTTGTGATGCCCCTTTGGTATGTTGTGATGCCCCTTCGGTATGTTGTGATGAAGTAGGATGTGCTCGAAAACCAGCATGGCTTGCAGCAACTTGTGTATCAAAAGATTGGGACAACATTTGCATGTAAGAGAATGAATTGGAATGATTGACTTGCTGGGATGAAGGTACATATTCTTCCCCTTCTCCATCTAGAGATGGGATGTAAAAGTCTCCTCTTGATGATGCCATGTTACCTATCATAAATCAAATACAAACGTATGAACATGTAAATTGATTTGTATATCTTCAATTGGCATAAATATGAAAATCAACAAATAGTCTTTCTATTGAATAAACTATTTAAATAATTGTGTTTTATTTAAGTAATAGATATTATTTTCTATTGTTTTTTTTTCTATTGATGAAAACGTTGAGTTTCTAGTAATCCCACATTCAAAAAAAGATAGACTTATGCACAATCTCGATGGTTTCACACAATCTTATTTCCAAAGAGGACAATATAATTCATCAACTTCGGTAAGAAAAATGATTCAGTCAGCTTATGAGGAACTTAATTAGTTAACATTTATACATTGATTAATGTGATAAACATCCAATATACAATAACATTTTCTTTTAGGAAATATAGAGCTATGTTACGTGTTTGTTAAAGTTGATCTACAACGTATCCGTCATAGTACATACCTAGTTATTTGTAAAGTTCTAACAAAGCAAAGATGTTGCTTGAATTATGTATACATGAGAATAGATATACACATGTGTGTTCTACTATAATGCACATACAAACATTTGAAAGTCTTTCAAGATGCATGTCTTCATTTCAAAGATTTTAAATACACACACATACATACATATATGAGGCTCCTAAATGAAAAAAACTATCCATTCAGGTCTCACAAGAAGTGACTTTATACGTTTAAACAAATATTATTCACCTAAAAAACAATTCTATATGTGTACAACAAATTGTGCAAATAAAGGTTTCAATCAAAATGCTATAATTTTCTCAAAAGCATAATTTTTTTGGACGGAATCTGCACATGTAAGTTAAACATATGTGATTGATTATAGATATTCTTTTCTATTTACAACTTCGGTACTTCCAATAGAAACATATGTGTGCGGAAAAAAAATAAATGTGTAAAAGCATTGTCAACAACGCATATGGTTCAATATAATACATATTCTAATTTCAAGAACCCACAAATAACCCCAAACATATAATAACTGAACCACATCACTTTGTTAAATTTATGCAAAAACTAGACAGATCCCTTAACTTTTTATGAGTGCGTTATTGTATACATAAGTGAGTAACTAAATGTATTTCTTTAAAAACAAAGGCTGTTATTACTTCAGATTATTTGATATTACCATAGATGATCCTAAGGTTCGAACATTCTAGCTAGGAGCCTATTATCAGTCAGTCTTCAACATAACCGTATTCTACTAATGCTTAAACCCAAGTGGGCCCCACATGAGGGTGATGAGAGGGTAATTAACCTTCTTTGTAATGTCATCTAAGCTCTGTAAAAGCTTCCCCTGCTTTGTGGGATTTGGGGGGTCCCGTGGGCACTAGTCCCCTTCTCTTGTACTTTTCTTTATTTAATTCAAGTCCAGGAGAGTAGGCTAATGCCGAACTTCCTTTATATTAAAAAAAAAAAAGTCCTGTAGAAGTGCCATCTATGCCATCCTATTCATTTGACGCAGAAGTGCATCAACTATTAAGCATTATGTATCATATCCTATTCCGGCAGATGCACATCCATATCCGGTCTAATAGTACACTCGATCTTAATCAGAAAGTCCTGCAGAAGTGCAATCTACACTATCCTATTCAGAGGTATAGGTTCTGCAAGTTGTAGAGAAGTTCTAACTATGCTATGCTATTCATTTGACGCAGGAGTGCATCAACTATTAACAACTATCTATCATATCCTATTGATTTGAGGCGTATGCGCATCAACAACTAAATAGAATGAAGTTCGAACAATGCCATTGACTACCTTCGATTGGTGAGCTTCCACATATTTGACTTGCGCAAAGTCGCTTGCTTCACGTACTTCACCTGTGCACGATTAAAGTTAATAATGAGCAATAGATGATTGAAACACCTCTGCAAGATTCAAGTTATTCATGAACAGTAGCCATTGAAAGTACAAAACAAATGATTGGAACGTACCTTGGTTTACGTGAAAAGGTGGCTGTCGTTGCATTGTTTATTATATAATCAATTTTTTTAGCCGTTGGGTGACCCGAACGGACTGGCGCCCTAAGGCGCCAGTCCGTTCTGGTCACTCAACGGTTAACCTTACATGTAGGATAGAGAAATTACACGTATGCAGATGATGTGGGAAAAAGTGCCTCTTTCATCGTCTTTTGGGTGGCCGGAGTATGCATGTGCCCCCCGTAAGTTTGTAAGTTTCAGATATTATTAAGAAGCTTGAAATGGGACTTTCTTTGACAAGCTCCACATGCTTATGCTTTGTAACTTGTCCTTAACACAGCTAGTTTTGCCATCTTTGATAGTTTAGCCTACTGTAGGAGAGAGAGAGAGAGAGAGAAAGATTGAAGGACCCCTAATTTACGCCCCAAAGTTCCACTGGATTGCAATCTAAAGCTCCATTACTACTTCATCATACACAGAGTTGGAAACCTTGAGGCTTGTACTTCAAATGCTATGGCAGGTCCCTCGGGATGAACCTTGAAACGTAACCAGTTTTGTACCTTGTCCTTAACATAGCTAGTTTTCCCATGTTTGATAGTTTAGCCTATTGTAGGAAGGAGAGAGAGAGAGAGATATATTGAAGGCCCCCTAATTTACACCCCAAAGTTCCACTGGATTGCAATCTAAAGCTCCATCACTACTTCATGATACACAGAGTTGGCAACCTTGAGGCTTGTACTTCAAACGATATGGCAGGTCCCTCGAGATGAACCTTGAAACCCAGCTTGTCCTTAACATATCTAGTTTTGTACATTGTCCTTAACATAGCTAGTTTTCCCATGTTTGATAGTTTAGCCTATTGTGTGTGTGTGTGTGTTAGAGAGAGAGAGAGATTGAAGGCCCCCTAATTTACACCCCAAAGGTCCACTGGCTTGCAATCTAAAGCTCCATCACTACTTCATGATACAGAGAGAGAGAGAGATTTTTTTTTTTTCAATAAAATGGAGGTTCGATCGAGGCCTACTCCCCCGGGCTTTAACTTTGAAATTGCAACTGTACAAGGAAGGGCAAAGAGAGAGAGTTGGCAACCTTGAGGCTTGTACTTAAAACGCTATGGCAGGTTCCTTGGGATCAATCTTGAAACTCCGCTTCCCTCAATCATGATTCAATGTGCTTCCATTACACCATGCAAGTTAAAGGAAAACCAGACGATAGTTCTCATCCAAAGGTCGCTTTACCAATCATCCTTCATTCTCAGAAGATGACGAAAAGGAAAAGTGCTATCGCATGGCAGGAACAATGATGAAAAGAAGGAAAGCAGAAAATACATGGCCTCTAACATTGTACATAGACCAAATAGACTACTGATACATCAAAAGCCTTTTCGGCGAAAACAATGAATATCGTACATAGATGAAGAGCAGGGCATTATTCATCTAGACTCTGAGGGAGGAAGTCTCGCATTCGATTCTCATGGCTGGACATACCTACTGGAATCCCCAAGCTGATGGATGCCTCTACCTTGCGAGGTTGGGTGTGTGTTTTATTTCCTATTCATTATAACTTCCCAACAAAAAAAAGGGGGTGAGGATGTGAGCATGATCTCTATCCTTTTGAGAAATGTACATGTCCATGTATCTCCATGTGATCAAGAGTTTCTTAGCCCTCCATATATTCTAGAGAGGCAGATCCAAGTGGCTACATTGTCTTAGAAAGATTTCCTTGTAGGCTTCAAAGAAACGTACATGTTCATATGTCTTAGAAAGAAATATAGATGTTCATATGTCTCTATGTGATCCAGAGCTTCTTAACCCTCAACATGTTCTACAAAGGCAGGCCCAAGTGGCTACATTGTCTTAGAAACATTTCCTTGTTGACAAAGCAACATAATGCATCAATTTTTTGAGCCCGCATGATCTAGTGGTTTGATGTCCTAAGTCTCTGGGAGAAAGTCCTAAGTTCAAGTCTTAGTTGGACATAAGATGGGTGCCTCTACCTTATGAGGTCGGGTGTGTAAGTGTGTTTCCAATTCATTCTACTCTCAAGAAACAAACATAATGCATCACCTTCAATCATTTGATCAAGAATTTGGATCCCAAGCTGTTGGAGCAAGTCTATGGCAAGCCTAAGAATTGTCTTGAGTCCCACAAAGTCATAGAAAAAGCCTTAAAATGAAGACTATGTAAAGTTCACTTGTGAACTACCTCTTGTAACTTTTGAAGAGTTTACTTAATGTAAAAGTGAAAGAATCTTAAGTGGTTGAGTCCACTTGATCAAGAATGGAAAGAGGAGCCACAAATTCGTGATTTGTGGTAGGTAGAGAATCAAATCAATCATTGATTGATTGGAGAGTGATTGAGGGAAGTTAGCCTCCCAAACTCAACTATAAATAGATGGCAGTTTTAGTCGTGGTTAGAGAGACCTATGTGAAGACCTCCAAGAGCTGAGCTTTATGCCATATCAAGGTGTGATTACAAGGCACACATATGTATCAGTAAGTCATTGTATTGTACAAGCAATATACTTTCATTTTCATGATTATTTGAGTTCATCTTTCCATGTTCTTGTGAAGTGTACTACTCATTGCCATTACTATGAGTTTTTCTCAGTCAGCTTGCAGAGATGTTTTCTCTAAGCTTGGTGCATCATTTTCAGTGATTTAACTTGGTAAAGTTAGCTCTATAATTCTACTATATGCTCACAAATTTTCATGTCATTTGGATGTTGCAATCTTCAGTTATGTTCATTTGAAGTCAACAAGGTCTGTTCATCTTCACTTCTCTATCAGGTACCCGACTTTTTCACTCACCTTGTCAGAGCCATTTCTCAGTGGTTACTTACCCAAATTCAGTGATGTCAAGCTTGCTGGATTCAACTTACTGTCTAGTATAACCATACAAATTTTCATAATCATTGGATTTCTACATTTTGAGTTATGTTGATTTTTCCGCTCAATGGTCTCAAACTGTAGCAGCCCGTGAAAATCAGGATGATATCATCACTTGTTAAAACTCATTTTTAGTGTGTGGTTTATTATTTTTGATGAGATTACTCTTGAAAGTTAGCTCTTTAAGCTACCTAGACTTTCCCAAGAGGAATTAAGCTAATTGCTGCTGTGCTCAGAGAATTATGTAAAACACTGGACAGGTGTATGAACCAAGAATAGCAAGTTTTCACCTCTCAGCTAACTCCAACTTATCTATTTTTATCTATCTTTTTGAGAGTGACCTTCCGAGGTACATAGGGTGTCTGATACATCCATTGGCAAGCTAAAAGGTCCCACCATATACTTCTGGAGTTCATTTGGCTGGTGTAGATCAAGGATTTTGCAACACCTCTTCATCTTCAAGCACATACCTATCCATCTCTTCAAAGTGGTATCAGAGCAAGGTTGGACAACATGGTAGATGGATTTCCTTCATCAATTGACAAATTGGACAGAGGTAATTACTCAGCTTGGTCATTAAGAATGGAAGCCTATCTCCAAGGTAGAATTTTATATGGTTATGTGGCTGGAGATGAAGTTATGCCAAGTTTCAGGAACAAAAGTCAACCAACACAAGAAGAGCAAGAAAGATTGAGCACATGGTGCTCCAAGGATGCACTTGCAAGGTCTTATCTCCTCAACTCTGTCTCAGATTTTTTTGTTGCCTCACATTAGAAGTTGTAAGACATCTCAAGAAGTGTGGGATGCACTTGAAGCTTTCTTTTCTTCAAGTACCAAAGCTAGGAAGCATCAACTATGGCTGGATTTCACAACTCTCAAGAAGGCTCCCAAACAAAATGTGACTGATTTTGTCACAAAGCTCAAGGACATAGCGGATCAGTTGGGAAGCATTGGAGAGGTAATAGATGAAGAGCAAATTGTAAGGTAGGTCATCAATGGCTTGAAGGCAGATGACAAGTGGGAAGCATTCACCACAGCTATGGATTTGTACATGGACATGCATGTGCCTGATTTCAATACACTCATTGGACAACTACTTACTCAAGAGGCAAAGCTTATCAAAAATGGAGAAAGCTCTAAAGGTAATCAATCTTCAGCTTTATACACGGATAAAAGCAAGTCTAAAGATAACAAAGGAAAGGCAAAGAAAGTGGATGATGAAGCAGGTACATATCAAGCTAACTATGCAGGTAGAGGAAGACATGGCAGAGGTAGAGGAAGAGGAGGTAGACAAGGCAGGGGGAGATCTCAAGACTGCAACTCATGTTCTATTTGTGGATTAACTAATCATACAACTGAAAATTGCTTTAGGAATTCCAGGAATCAAAGAGGAAGAGGATACAATAGAGGAAGTTATGGCTATTCAAGAGGAAGGTTCAACAACTATCATGGCAACTACAACAACTACAATCATTCAAACTATCAAGGAGGCTACAAAGGAAGGAGAGACTACAATAACTACACAGAAGACTCAAACAAAGAGCATTCATTATTGATCATGAACATGGCTATGCCACAAGGTAAATCTGATGAGCATGTTTTCTACATAGATTCAGGTTGTTCAAATCATGTGGCAGGAAATGTGGCACTCCTATCAGATTTAGAAGATCCAAGGAATAAGCATGAGGTACAAACAGGAGATGATACAAAACATCCTGTGGAGAAAATAGGCAATGTCAAAGCACCTGATGGAAACATCAACCTACTCAGTAAGGTACTCTATCTCCCTACCATTACAAAGAATTTGATAAGTGTTGGGCAGATAGTGGAGAAAGGGTTGCAAGTTAGGTTCACAAAAGCAGGAGCATTTGTTGAAGATCCAAGTCAAGGATTCAGAAGAATTGCAAAAGGTGAAAAGACAGGTAGATTGTTCACATTTGAATTACAGGACACTAGAAACATTGCTCTCTTTAATTATGGTAGTCAGACACTCACAGAATTGGAAGTATGGCACAAAAGGTTAGCACATATTGGTGAAAGGTCATTAAAGCAAATCTACAGGGACCAAAGTGTACTTGGACTTCCTAATTTGTCAAAACAACATATGATTTATAAGTGTAGTGCATGTCAATTTGGAAAGTCTCACAGGTTACCATTCATGAAGAAAGGTTATATGCATGGAGATCCCTTGGAGTTGGTTCATACAGATGTATGGGGACCTAGCAAGGAAGCTTCAATATCTGGATCAAGGTATTATGTTTCCTTTATTGATGATTGCAGCAGATGGACTATCCTATTCTTTATGAAACACAAAGATGAAGTTTTTTCATGTTTCAAAAGACATTTGGCTCTTGTGGAGAATCAAACAGGTAAATCACTAAAAAGGCTAAGGTAAGATGGAGGGGGAGAATACTTCTCCCATGAGTTTGATTCTTTTCTTCAAGAAAGAGGAATCAAAAGAGAGGTAACTACAAGGTACACTCCTGAGCAAAATGGAGTGGCAGAAAGGAGGAATAGGACAATTGTTGAAGCTGCAAGGTCTATGTTAAATGAAAAGTATTTACCTAATTACTTATGGGCTGAGGCTGTATCTACAGCCACTTACTTGATTAATAGGTTGCCTTCAAAATCCCTTGATGGGATGACTCCATATGAGGCTTGGAATGGAAGAAGACCAAGCTTAGATCATTGTAAAATTTTTGGATGTATTGCTTTTGCTCATGTTCCTTCACAGGTTAGAGGCAAGATGGATCCAAAGGCAGAAGGGTGTGTATTTATTGGATATGACAACAATCAAAAGGGCTACAGGTTATACAACCCTACCAACAAAGGATTCTTGGTAAGCATAGATGTAGTTTTTGATGAGAACAATTCATGGTATGAAGATTCATGCAGGAAGATCAATTTACCATATGATCTTGAAGAAGATTTTCCAAAGCTTGGTAGAGAACAATCAAAGATTGAAGAACAAGACACCTCGGAGGATGATGAAGAATCTCACATGGAAAAGATCAAAGCATGGAAGTCTAAAGGTAAAGCAAAATTGCAGGAACTTGGACATGAGGCAGAATCATCACATCATGGCCTAAGAAGATCTATGAGGGAAAAGAAAAAACCAGAAAGGTATGGGTTTGACACCTCATTAGTAACTAAACATTCTATCTACATAGCACAGGATATAAACCAAGAGGATCCATCATCATTTGAAGAGGCCAAAGCAAAAACAGAATGGAAGCATGCAATGAAGGAAGAGATTGAAGCACTTGAGGAAAACAACACTTGGGATTTGGTGCCCAAGACTTCATCCATGAAGGTAATAGGCTCAAGATGGGTCTATAAACTCAAGAAGAATTTTGATGGTTCAATTAACAGGTATAAGGCAAGGCTTGTGGCAAAAGGCTTTGCACAAACTCAGGGAATTGATTATGAGGAGACTTTCTCTCCTGTGGCAAAGATGCCTACTATTAGGGTTTTGCTTAGTATTGCCTCTTCCAAGAATTGGAAGATACTTCAACTAGATGTAAAGAATGCATTCTTGAATGGTTGGATAACAGAAGAGGTATATATGGCACAACCACCTGGTTTTGAGAACCAAGTTTATCCTGATTATGTGTGTAAACTTAACAAAGAATTGTATGGTCTCAAGCAAGCTCCAAGAGCTTGGAATTTCAGGCTTGTTTCATTCTTGCAGGACAAAGGCTTTCAACCAAGCAAGGCAGATCCTTCACTCTTTATCAAAAAGAGTAACTCTGAGGTCATCTACTTATGTGTATATGTAGATATTATATTGACAGGAAATGATGCAAATGGTATGAAGAAGATCAAAGATCAGATGAGAGAAGAGTTCAAGATAAGTGATTTGGGTTCACTTACCTACTTCCTAGGTTTGGAAGTTGTCTACAAAGATCATGGTTTGTTTCTCACTCAAAGAAAGTACATTAAGGACATGTTGGCAAAATTCAAGATGCAAGATTGTAAGATTGCAGGTACTCCAATGGAGGTCAATCACAAATTGAGCTCACATGAAGGTGAACTCATAGAGGACATCACATCATATCAAAGTCTAGTGGGTAGTCTCAACTATGCCACATTGACAAGAGTAGATATATGTTACAGTGTGAGTGTGCTAAGTCAATTTATGCACACACCAAGGAAACCACATATGAATGCTGCCAAAAGGATTCTCAAGTATCTCAAAGGAACCATAAATGAAGGACTTTATTATCCTTATGTATCTGATTTAGGTTTGAAGCTATTTTCTGATGCAGATTGGGCTGGCTCCAAGGAAGATAGAAGGAGCACTTCAGGTTATCTTACCTTTGCAGGTTCAAAGCTTATTTCATGGTCATCCAAGAAGCAACCCACAGTTGCTCTCTCTTCTACTGAAGTTGAATATAGAGGTCTTGCCATAGCTACACAAGAAGCTATGTGGATGAAGACATTATTCAAAGATCTTGGATTGGAGTTTGGAACTCCAACTATTTTTGGTGACAATATGAGTTCTATTCACTTAGCTGCTATTCCCATTTTTCATGCAAGGACTAAACATATTAAAGTTCATTATCACTATGTACGAGAGAAGGTTCTAAGCAAAGAGATTCAAATATCATATGTGTCCACTCATCAACAATGTGCAGATATTCTAACCAAAGCATTGGATGGTACAAAGCTTTGCAAATTCAAGGCTATGATTGGTTTGCAGGTAATCTTGGAAGATTGAAGACCTCAAGCATACTTGGATTGAGGGGGAGCTATTGGAGCAAGTCTATGACAAGCCTAAGTATTGGCTTGAGTCCCACAAAGTCATAGAAAAAGCCTTAAAATGAAGACTAGTAAAGTTCACTTGTGAACTACCTCTTGTAACTTTTGAAGAGTTTACTTAATGTAAAAGTGAAAGAATCTTAAGTGGTTGAGTCCACTTGATCAAGAATGGAAAGAGGAGCCACAAATTCGTGATTTGTGGTAGGTAGAGAATCAAATCAATCATTGATTGATTGGAGAGTGATTGAGGGAAGTTAGCCTCCCAAACTCAACCATAAATAGATGGCAGTTTTAGTCGTGGTTAGAGAGACCTATGTGAAGACCTCCAAGAGCTGAGCTTTATGCCATATCAAGGTGTGATTACAAGGCACACATATGTATCAGTAAGTCATTGTATTGTACAAGCAATATACTTTCATTTTCATGATTATTTGAGTTCATCTTTCCATTTTCTTGTGAAGTGTACTACTCATTGCCATTACTCTGAGTTTTTCTCAGTCAGCTTGCAGAGATGTTTTCTCTGAGCTTGGTGCATCATTTTCAGTGATTTAACTTGGTAACGTTAGCTCTATAAGTCTACTATATGCTCACAAATTTTCATGTCATTTGAATGTTGCAATCTTCAGTTATGTTCATTTGAAGTCAACAGGGTCTGTTCATCTTCACTTCTCTGTCAGGTACCCGACTTTCTCACTCACCTTGTCAGAGCAATTTCTCAGTGGTTACTTACCGAAATTCCGTGATTTAAAGCTTGTTGGATTCAACTTACTGTCTAGTATAACCATACAAATTTTCATAATCATTGGATTTCTACATTTTGAGTTATGGTGATGTTTCTGCTCATTGGTCTCAAACTGTAGCAGCCCGTGAAAATTGGGATGATGTCATCACTTGTTAAAACTCATTCTCAATGTGTGGTTTATTATTTTTGATGAGATTACTCTTGAAAGTTAGCTCTTTAAGCTACCTAGAGTTCCCCAAGAGGAATTAAGATAATTGCTGCTGTGCTCAGAGAATTATGTAAAACACTGGACAGGTGTATGAACCAAGAATAGCAAGTTTTCACCTCTGAGCTAACTCCAACTTATCTGTTTTGATCTATCTTTTTGAGAGTGACCTTCCGAGGTACATAGGGTGTCTAATACATCCATTGGCAAGCTAAAAGGGCCCACCATATACTTCTGGAGTTCATTTGGCTGGTGTAGATCAAGGATTTTGCAACACCTCTTCATCTTCAAGCACATACTTCAGACAGGGTGGTAGATTTATGATGACTCATGCTCAATCACATTTTTCCAGTTCACATAGAGTGGAGGCTCTTTTCAAAAGGTAAACTCAAATTGTACATTTATTGACTGAAGAATCTGCATGACCAATCAGAGTAGAGCATTAAGGTAGTACAATTTTGTTCTGAGAGGTGTAGCCTATCTGAAAATGTGGTGAACTTGGAACATTCATACATTTTCAGCACCAAATGAACTTTGAACATGTGACATCACAAAGTGTGTCGTCACTCTATGTGAACCCATAGAAAGACTCAACAGCAAATGGAAAGGGTGTCGAGGTACAAAACAATGGATATAAATGTCTTGAGAGTCACTTGGAGCTACCCATTTGAAATCAAACAGTCGATGCTACAGAGATTGATTATCCAGCAATGGATGTGGACGGCTCCTAAAGCTCACAAAGAGAATACATGTTATGGGAAATGTAAGAGGTTGTGCTCATGCTTGTGTGAACCTTTCTTTGACCTTTGAGGAAAAGCATTTTTTCCTTCATTTTTTTTATTTTTGACAAAAGCACTTTAAAGTATAAACCAGGAAAAAAATATACTAATGTGAGGCAGAGTTACATAGAGGTTTATAACTTTGTGTCCCCTTCATGAGAAACCCACTAGTTGTTTGTTTTTTAGCTTGTTGCTTTGATGAAATCCCCATAGAAATTAACATGTTGCAATGAACAGAGAAGAAAATCCCTCTCAATGTGATCATATACCGGATCTTTTTATTTTTTCAGAGTAAAATGAATGAAAGACAACACACCCAACCTCATAAGGTAAAGGTTCCTGTACATTTGGATATGTCCGGAGGCTAAACATGTGCATTAAGTGGGAGTTGAACGCAGGTATTCTGCCCACGACTTTCAAGGCTTACTGCTAAGGGATCTTGTTATGATGGCTTGTTTCCAAACAAGGACAATTTAAGGAGCAATTATGCTTTTTTAAAAAGGAACTTAGATCTTGTGATATGCCCTTTTTGATAGCTTGAATTAATTGAAAGAACAATGTGAAGATCATACTACCCATAGGACCCCACCAAATCCCACACAAGGAGGAGTAAAATGCCTAACACCTACTAGGAATGAACAAAGCTCAAAGGCCCACTAAAGATAGGAATATGGTAGGGATGACCTTAAGAACAAATAAGGATACTCCTTTGAGATGAAGTCGACCCTATTGTAGTGGGTCTAGTCTTTACCAGTACCAACATAGTCAAATGAGAGTGCATGAAGGCCGAAAATTCCCCAAAGGTACATGGTTTAACATCTTATCAGAATGTGATGAGGAGTGCCTTGCTTCAATTCATCAACACAAAGAGTCACCCTTTTTATGATTATGAATAGATTCTTTGATTGACCAATAGAGAGGGGTAGTTCTAGGAGTTAGACTTGCTTAGGGTGACAATTTTTGCCTTGGCTAATGCATTTGAGCTCAATCATGTTGAATTCCCTATCCCCTCTTGGGGATTTTGAAGAATACATTCATAGAATGTTTAGAGGCAATCCTCCGAATTCTGAAGAGCCGAGCTATCATCATGATTCCTTATAGGAGGGAGTAAAATCACTAATCTACCTTTTTCCAAAAGATCAAACACCTTAATCTGGTTTGTGAGTTTTCTCGGACCGAAACTCACTTGCCTTGTTCAAGTAACACTTGATCTCTTCTTCTTTCAAATAAACTCAATCAGCTCACATGTTTGACCTTCATACTTATGTGTGCAAGCTTCAAGCTTACAATCTCTTTATTTATCCTCATCTTTCATTTCGTATGCATTTCCCTCTTCAAGATTTTATAAATTGTTAGAAAAGTTTTTGGATATAACTCTTGATAGACTCTGCCTAGGCCTTCAAGGAACGAATGAATAGTGAACATATGACCCAAAATGCCCTTAATTTTTTATTCTCCAAGAGTAACAAAGTATAAAGTTCCAAATCAAGATGAATCCAGCCAAGTGTATTGGTGACCTAGCTAGCTTCAAACTAAAAAACAAGAGGTTTGTGATGAGAGATTACCATAGGGTTGTGTACCAATGCATATGTGGAAGTTGAGAGGACATATAGAGTAAATCAAGATTAAGAAAAACTTAATACCCCTCAATTTTTTTGTTACTCCAAGTATTCCTTCAGTTATTGAAAACATCAACAAAATAAAAAATTTTCAATTAAATTATAACCAATCAATTTTTTGATTCTATCTTTACTTCTTTCCTCAATTTCTTTCTTCATAATTAGATCTCATGTAATGAAAAAAGGTAAAAGACCACATTGGGGGATATGTAGCTCTCTTAAACGCAGTCAGGAGCACAGTATAAGATAAAGGTGTGATTGAAAGATTCTCCAAGTTAACCACTTCCCAACTATGAATTAAGTCCTATTTATCTAATGCTCTCACCATTTATTCTAAGGGGGGTGGGGGGAGCTTTATCAATAACTAGATACCCCTTTCTACTAGTCTGATTAGAGGATTAGAAAACAAACTCAGAATCAAGATGCATGAGATTCATCCTCAACATTTCTCTTGCAAGGTTTGTTTCTTGAGGACCGCAAACACCAAGCTTGAAATAAATATCCTTGAGCAAAATCTGAATGTCAAAACCTTTAAGAGGGTTTAGTGAGACCCTTAGATTAAAGCACCAGCCTTTCATGTTAGGCTTTTTCTTTTTATTCTTAGTAGGTTTAGCATATAAAAAAGAAGCCCTATAGGGATTATTGGACCAATTCACTTTCTTTTTGGGTTCTAGAGACCTGGAAATGGGTAAAATCTCCTCTCCTGTTTGCATCATAGGCACATCATTAGTATTATGAGATGAAGATTCCTCCTTATCCAAATATTCTTTGTCATGCATTTTAAGCTCAAATGTAAATAGATAATCATTATACATTCAAGTTTGATATATTTTAAGTAAAATGATTACCTTCAATGGACCTTTGTCATTCCGCTTTCCATTTCTTACAAATCTAAAAGAAAATGGGGTTGTAAATTGCAATATGCAACACCCATCCTCCCTTTGTTGCTCCACAGACACCTCATTATCTATTCCCCACACCATCATGTTCCCTTTTTTCTTCGTTTGGGTTCTACACCAAAGGATTAGTGACATGTCTGATTAAAACATAAAAGAGAGTATCTCCCTTACCTGTATGTTTTTTCTTTTAAATCTTGCTCATTGCCTTTTTATTCAATTTCCACCATAGTTATTTCCCATCCTTATTATTCATTCCTACATCCTTTTTCCTCTTTTACTTTCAGAAGGGGCTATCTTTAATGAGATGCCATTTTTGGTAGCAAAAGTAACAAGTGTAAGACAAACTCTCATAAAAAATTCTTTTGATTATGCAATGGGATGGCATTTGTATCCTTTATATGTGTATCTTGTTTTATATATCCTTGGACTTTTCAAATTTCTATGAGCAATTGGGGTACCATTTAGGATTGATCCACCCCCCTTGCCTTTTTCTCCAATAACCCACCCAATTCTAGCACCAACATGTTTGATCAAGAGGGAGAAATCTAATAGCATATGCAAGAAATCCACACACATTAGGACCTTAATTATCACTTTATCCCCTTCGGATTAAACGTAACAAACCATCTTAAGAAAGAACAAAGCACCATTAGATGAGAAGGTGGTAGTTTTTAGGCTAAATTATGTGTTTCTTAGTTGTTCGACGTGATTCACTTTTTAAAAGCATATTATGACACACTTAGGCCATGACAAAGCCCAATTACTACAATCTCTTGCAATTTTCTTTTCCATTCATCTCCTACTCTAAGAGATGGTTCATAATTATGAGGAGAAGGAGAAGCTGGAGAAGGAGAAACTGATTGAGCATTTTTAACAACTTGCACACACACTTATCTTCATCCTCCTAGAGGTAGCAAATACCTACATGCCTCAAGAACATACCTTCCTTCATGTTCAAATTAACCCATAAACAAGAGATCAGAGAATCACCCTTAAGTATTTCTAGGAGCTTCAACCTATGGTCTTGATAGGGCTTCTCACTCTTGAATTAGGATTCCATGTTCATCAAGAGCTCCTCATGTTCTCTCTACAACTCTAACACGAATGCTCTCCGTTTAGGCACGAAAAACTCCCTTTATAGCTTTTCTTGTAGAGCCATACCCCTTCCTCAATGGGGAAGAGATGGGCGACCCCTAGAAATCAAGAAGCAAATTGAAACAAAAGAATGTTCTTGATAGGCTACCGAACACATCTGGAGGGACATAAAATGTAGGAGACAACATGCATGGAGTGGAGCTGAGTAACATCTAAATCCTCAATCATCATCTCTCTCTTCCATTCACACTGCATTGTTTGATTTTGAATGTTTTCATCTACATTTATTTTAATTTTTATTTTTATATTTTCTTCCTTCGCTTTTTTTATTTTCCTCTCTTTTTATTTACTTTTTCTTTTTCTTCTTTTCTATCTCTATCCGTTCTATCTCTATCTCTCTTTCCTTTTCTCTCTTCCTTTCATCTTCAAATTTTTTGTTTCAGTCTTTAAATTATAATGAAAGCTGAGAAGACACCCACCCTTTTTTTTCCTGCACGTGTGATCATGAGAGGCCTCAAGAAGAAAATACTAGAGGGGGAGGCCTGGAGTCCGAGGGAGTGAATGTTTTAGTGTGATAGACAAAAGGTGGAAGCAAGACAAGGGAGAGTGAGAGACTAAAATTTGGTAAAGGAGGGTGAGATCCTGACCGAGTTTGAGGTAAGATGTTGAGGGATAAAAGGATGTTGAAGCTATCATGAATGGTTAATGGTGAGGATGAGATAGGGGGGAGATATATGGTTTTGCTGGATATGACATCAACTCCCGGTGATAGATTGGTTGAGATGATGACCCTTGATCATGGTGGAAGCCCCAATGCTACAAAACATAGGCATACAACAACCCAAAATCCAGTCCACTTGAAGGTCATTTCAATGTAGAGCTAGTTTAAATGCACGGCTTAGTGCACTTTAAGGTCATTTCAATGCATAGATAGTTTGAATGTCTACATGTTAATGGCTTAGAAGTCTCTTGGTATCACTTAAGCTTGCTAGGATTTACCCGTATCCCACAAAGTAGGGGTGACATTAGGATTTACCTGTATCCCACAAAGTAGGGGTGACATGATAGATAAGCTCGAAAGCAGTACAACGAAGAGAAGATGCCCGAAGGGTTTAAAACTGGTTTAAATTTGGCCTCTGATCCATAATTTGTCTAGCTGCAAGAAGCGGAAGTTGAACCCTCACCCCTGCCTCAAGAGGCGAACAATCCAACCAACTGCCCTGTCATGCATGCACCTCAATCTTGAAACTCGTTGAAAAAACCTTTGTTAAAGGGAGTAAAATTGAAAGGCAGCTCTCCTTTCAAAAACAGGTATTTTCTTGAACTTGATATCAAATGAAAAGCTGAGATTGGTAATTTGCTTATCATTTCTTTATGCATCTATCCATATATCATATGTATATGCCTTCTATAGAAGAACAAAGTTGAGGTAGAAGCATATTATTATCGTTCCGTTCTCTTTTGTATACATCTAGCTCTCCTTGTGTATTATCTATCAATTGTCTTATGCTTTAAGTTCTCCTTCTATATTGTGCTTTAAGTTGGCTTATGCCCCAAGGCTTTGGAGGTCCTTGTTCATTTAAAAAAAAAATGGATGTTCGACAAGTGCTTATTCCTTCGACCTTTAACTTTGAAAGAACAATTATATAAGTCAATGGGCATAGTATTTGTGGGACCTTTTGTATCCCACAAAGCAAAGGTTAAACAAGATTACAACTGGTTTCAACTAGTTTAGAGTGGTCAAAACCATTACACGTCACCTCAAGAGACCAAAGACTCAACCACTAGAACAATAGGACGTGGACAAGATCTTTGTTCTTTTTTTTTTAGAATAGAGGTTCAATCGAAGCCTACTTCCCCGAACTTTAACTTTGAAATTGCAACTTATACAAGTGAATGAGCATGATACCCATGAGAGCCCCCATATCCTACAAATGAGGGGTTAGACAAGCAGACAACTTGGTTACAACTGGTTTGACTATCCTAAGCCATTACATGTGCAAGGTCAAAGCTCAACCAAGTGCCCTATGGGACGTGAAGTAGATCCTTGTTCATACTATCCCTCTTGTTCAAGGCTTGTAAGGCACCTTTGGCAGCCAAAGGGGGGGTGGGGCTTTGTAACATATCGTCATAAATATAGTTTTCCATTGGTGTTTGCTTAAAATAAAAGTTGTACATGTCATACGACATTTTGTCCTGCCCGCTAAATTTAGCCCCTGCAGGCTTTGCTCATATAAGTTCTTCAATAAATGAATAAAAAAGCTACATCTACTTTACTGTGCGTCTCTGGGACACACATTGGGGCCAAATCGGATAGGGTGGATACACAATTTCAAATTTTGTTTGCTTTTTCTAAAAAATGTATGTGGTGAGCGGTGAATGAAAACTCTGCTATCTTGACATTCACCATACGAGGATAGGACATGGTAGCTTTTGCACACACACAGGTACACCGCTTGCCGTCTCTCACGACTACGTACGGCTCCTCGCAGCCTGCATGGCATGGCCTAGCCTCATGCTTATAAGCGCAACCTACGCCTGCACGTTGCCATTGATATCCCCTTCGATCATTGAAGCTGTACTGTAGCGCGCTGCTGCCATGGCTGTTCAGCTCGATGCCTCCGCGTTGATGTGGTACGCCCCGTTGGCCGTGCTAGTCGTGGGCGTGGCTTTCTGGGCTCTCACCCGGCGACCCAAAATGCACATCCCTTCGCTGAAGGGGAAGCACGTCGTCATCACGGGCGGGTCGAGTGGCATTGGGCTCTGCATTGCCCGGCAGTGCGCGGCGGAGGGAGCGTTTCTCACCCTTATGGCCCGCACCACCTCCAAGCTTGAGGACGCCAAGAGTCAGATTGTCTCCTCGCTCAACGTGCCTCCTGATTCAATTGCCCTGAAGGTACTAGTTTCCTGACTCAGCCATTCCCAGCTATGGATGAGTATGGTTTCGCAATTGGATGTTGCTTATCTTCGTATGGACCACTGCTTATGTCTTCTTGCAGTCTGTAGACGTGAGCAATGCCGAGGCCATCTCTGCGGCGATCACGGAGAGCTTTGCATGGAGGCCGATCGATGTCCTCATCTGCAGCGCTGGCATTTTGGAAGCCAACTTCATTGATGATGCCAAGCCCAGCAAGCTCGAGGAGATCGCTCGTATCAATATTCTTGGAGTCATGTTCCCTATTCAGGCTGTAATACCTCTCATGAAGAGAAGATGCAAAGAGCACCCGTCCTCCATCGTCATCATCGGCTCCTTGTCATCCTCAGTATGGTTTCAAAGTAGTTTTTAATTCTTGTAGCTCGTGCTCCCGTATTGTGGCACTAATCTCGCAATTAATCACTATGGAGAATCACTAATCTCGCTACTAATCACTTCGAATCTTGCGTTATCCCGCAATCAATCACTGTAAATATTGGCTAATACTGTGTAAATTCTGTGTGAATATTAGTCATTCCGCACTTAGTCGCCATATATAACATTTGATGAAAAATATTTGGTGCAGATTTTCCTGTACGGATCAAACATGTACACGCCTTCTAAATATGCTCTCAAAGGACTTGCAGAACTACTGAAGTTCGAGCTGTTGCCCTTCAACATTGGAGTTACCATGTCTTGTCCTGCTTTTACACAGACGCCCATGCTTGAGGAAGGTAATTTGCCTCTATATCTTTCTCTCGCTCGCTTTGCACTAAAGTAAGGAACCATGACCTTCCGTGCTCCCACGCGCGCACGGGACATGCTCCGGTTGTCGTCCTCGCCTGCTGATACGGGGTGTTTCTTTTGTCTTCTGCTCTGAGCAGTGGAGAAGGAAGCCACAGCATTCATCCAGCTGGGCGAGCGGATATACCTTGGAGCGAAAAGGGAGTGTCCCGAGCAGGTAGCCCGGTTGACAATCGACGCCTTCAAGCGGAACGTGTTCTTTGTCAGCACTAACCTCACAGGAATGCTAGTACGCGTCACCGGTAGAGGCTTCCTTCCAGCAGAGTCGTTCTCAACTTTCCTCCTCGAGTTGATTCTTGTTGTACCCTTGAGGATTTTGACATACCTGTGGCTGCTCAATGCAAAGCATGTCTTGCTCACCTCTGAAGTACCCTCATTGAAGAAGACGCAACCGACTTCTTCGTTGGCGCAAAAGCCAGTAAACTCGTAATACAGAAATTGTATCGTCATACCTCATCGCCGGCGTCTATCCTGTTCATCGCTAAAACATGCACGCATCCTAACTCTTATTCTTATTCTTTGTCCTGCAACTATTATTCTTTGTCCTGCAACTATAAATGATCTGTGAACGGACAATTGCTGTGACGACCGAAGTTCTGTGTATTTTAGCCTCCATCGCCGAAAAGCTTGATCGAGTCGAACTATATTGTGCGTTGTCGCTATTGAAATAAACTACAGACATTTGACCCGTCCGATTTCGCGGACATCATCTCCATTAAAAGCCTACTATTAGATTATCACTAATGAACTCAGTTCATGTCTACTTGCAATTCTGTTTCCTTGTAACAAATTTATTGTCTTTCGTTAATATATCTATATTTTGGAAGCAGATAAGTGCACATTAATGCTTTAATCTTTTCTTCTGTAAGCGTACCATGTAAGCGCATGGTCATCTCTTATATCAATTTGGTGTATCAATGAATCGTCGTAGACTGAGCTAACTTGTTACTGACACTACGAATGACGGTGAGTTGTTACTCTTGAAGGCGATGAAGACGTGCCGACCCCCGATATTCTAAGTAGTTGACATTATATAATCATACAGATTCTGCGTGGATAGTTGTAGACGTACTTCGAATTGATCCGCTCAGATTGCTGCTTGGATTATTGTGTGTTTTTAGATCCTATCATTGATTTTATTATACCGGATGCCCTCATTTTAAGCTTGGCGTACTGGTAAACACTTTGTCCTTGGCTTTTAGGTCCAGGGTTCAATTCCTGGATAGCCGCTTAACGCTAAATACCCGAAAAGGGGGGGATTAAGGGGATTTCAAGGTGCGTGAATTTATCAATGCATTTTTCAAGCTTGGAGGATTAGATCGATGGTCAAACTTCCAAAAAAAAGAAGGGAAAGTGAAGAACTGTTCAATTATGTTTTGAAGCCGTCTCTAGTCTTACAGAATGCGTGCTCGAGTTCATATCAGTAGTCGATTTTTTGTAGAATTCTACTGATCCTGCATGGTTAACTCTAGATGTACTTCACATTGATCCGTTCAGATTTCTATTTCCGTTGAGAACCTGTTTATTATTCACCAATGAATACAATCTCTTTCTTAGTGGGGCACATGCATCTTTCATCCGTTCACCCAATTACACTTTTTGGGTGATCAAACAATAATTTTAGGGCACATGCATGATGGTATGCTGAATGCTCCGATGACCTGATTTATGGGCACATGCATGATGGTATGGTGAATGCTCTGATGATCTGATTTAGGGGCACATGCGACGTCAAACTTTTAGCTAACAATTTCTATAGTATAATGACCAATTTTATCCTTTTTTAGTCATTGGGTGATAGAACTGAAAAAAACAGAGGGGTGATAGTCCGTTCGGGTCACCTTCTTTCACCATACAAGTCAAAAAAGTCACTTTCCACCCTGGCAGAAAAGCACATATTTGACCGAATTTCTGGTCGCCAATCATCCATGTGCCCTCCCTATCTGGTAGCGATGTTCATTTCTTCTTACAAATCCTTCTCTCATATTGATTCTCTTAACTCTCTTGAAATCAAGAACTGATCATTTATATCCTCAATCTGTTTTTAATCTTCCACATTACATGCAATGTAGCATGTCTAGGGATTTTTTACATCTCCTATCTCTTTTCTGTTTTCCCTTGATTACTCTCTTCTCTCTTCTTACTCTTCTTTTCTATCATGAACTTTATTCCCATTTCTACATGAGCACAAATGGCTCCACTTAAAGTCCATGAGGGAGGTGCACCAGATGCAACAATCTGGATTCAAGAGTTCTATTAAGGGGACGAATGGTGTTGAAATCGAATGCTTTTATGTTATTGAAAAGTTTCAGTATGGAGAGAAATGGTGGTGAAATTTTTATATGTTAAAAATTAACACTACAACATATCAGGGGCATATTGACGTTATGCATACCGATGGTCATGCCTCGGCATCGGTATGACCATTGAAAATGCTTGAAAAACCATGGAGGCAATATATGCGTCAGAAATTACTGTGTCGATATGAGCGTCGGTGTAAATATTGGTATGAGCATCCATAGTTTTCAGTGATTTATCGATGCTTATAACAAATCTCATACTGACACAGTGTTTTAACCGAACCTGAGAGCAAAAATTCGACATTCATTGCGTTTTGAAACAAAACCTGCTACTGTCGAGTTTGCATGCGCGAGCTACATCTATCTCTTTCTCTCTCTCTCTATGCACACCTCTCTATTTCTCTAGATCTGAAATTTTGCTAAGTATCACACATACTCTAGCACTCTTTTCTCTTTCTTTATGTTTTCCCTTTTCTAATTTCTCTTCTCTTTAGTTTTGCAAGAGATTTTGGTGTCAGGTCTTTGGAATTCGACAAAGGAAAACATTAAGTTGACTTTGATGACAATGATCCAAACAAATAACATCGATGTAAGTGATTGTTTTGTTTTCGATTGACATAGAGAGAGAGAGAGATCGATGAAAGAAAGAGAGATCTAGAGAAACATAAAGAGAGAGAGCGATGAAAAAAAGAGAGAGATCTAGAGAAACATAGAGAGAGAGAGAGCGATGAAAGAAAGAGAGAGATCTAGAGAAACATGAAGAGAGAGAGAGAGAGAGAAAAGAAAGAGAGAGATCTAGAGAAACATAAAGAGAGAGAGAGAGACATATACATATACATACACACTCACATATGTATACACACATATGTGAATAGACACATGCATATGCATACATACATACACACATATGCATATACATACACACATGCATATACATACATACATATACACATGCATATACATACTTACATACATACACATGCACATACATACATACATGTACACACATGTATACATACACACATGCATATGCATACACACATACACACACATGTATATATACATGCATATGTATACATACATACACACACATGTGCATATACATACACACATGCATATGCATACACACATACACACATATGCATACATACATACACATGTATACATACATGCATATGCATACATACATACATACACACACATATGCATATACATACATACATACACACATATGCATACATACATACACACACATATGCATATACATACACACATGCATATACATACATACACATGTATACATGCATCCATACATGTACACACACATGTATACATACACATGCATATGCATACATACATACACATACAAGTTGCATATACATACACACACATGTATACATACATACACACACAAGTTGCACATACATACACACATACACACATACGCACATACACACATACATTTTTATGAATATTTGAGAAAAATCTAAATATATAAAATATAAATAATTAAATATCTAAAAAATAAATCTTTAAATTTTTAGGGTTTATATATATATATATATATTAAAAGATCTACTTTATAGATACACACACACACACACACACACACACACACACACATATATATATATATATATATAATTAAATATAAAAATAGACACACACACATACATACACACATAAAATATAAATAAATATAAATAATTAAATATCTATCAAGTAGATCTTTAAATTTTTAGGGTTTATATATATATATATATATATATATATATATATATATATATATATATATATATATATATATATATATATATATATATATATATATATATATATATATATATATATATATATGTATATATATATATATATAATTAAATATAAAAATAGACACACACACATACATACACACATAAAATATAAATAATTAAATATCTATAAAGTAGATCTTTAAATTTTTAGGGTGTATATATATATATATATATATATATATATATATATATATATATATATATATATATATATATATATATATATATATATATATATCCTAAGATCTCTACATTGGATCAAATGGGAGCTCCATGTACACCCTGGGGAGTGCATGACCATGAAGACTCCAAGATATATTGCATACGTGATGGAGCTCCTGTCATGGATGCGGCCGAAAAGTCCATGTGTCAACGCATTCGACAGCTTTTCTCCATATAGTTTGGACATTCTATCATGTTAAAATGGAGCAAACAGGATAAAGATTCCAAAAAGTATATCACACAGTTGATATATGAAGAGTACCGGCCAGCACCTGGGCATCCTATTGTGAGCTCAAAATGGATTCAGCACATGACACGCGAGGTGATGTCTCATTGGCGGTCCAAGGCTCGCGATGCTTTCAGAGCAGGCTTACCGAAGCCTGTATGGTTAGATGTTGAGGAGTGGGAATGGATTCACGATGAGCACCAACATACTCTTGACCGATATGGTCAATAGCAAGATGTGGCGCCACACGTTTAGATACAGCTGGAACATTGCATTTGGGTAGCAGCAGATATTTATGCGCTACCAATTTATAAGTATCATTTTAATTATTGAATTTGTTTGTGTTAAGCACATCATGTATGTTCATATAACATTTTGCATATTTATTATAGGAGTTGGCAGTGGGTCGTCCTCCGACGTGAACCGAAGAAGCTTATGGATATCATCATGGATTGGTTGCACTATTGAAGCACTTAGAGGGACACTGTGCGATCATTTCATGGAAGAATCTATGATGAGGTATGCATATGCTTTGTTACAAGATTGTAGGTGTAAAGGTTTTGATCCCTTTGAGCATATGTATGGTAGTGCTTTGCCACAATTTTGTATTACACTCATATGTGGCAATGGGTGCACCATAATTTTGTATCGGGTTCCTATATGGAAGTGCTTTGTCACATTTTGTATTTGGTTCCTATATGGAAGTGGTTTGCCACACTCTTGTACATGCTTCATTTATGGAATATACAACTTTTTTGTACATGATTCATGGTTCATTTTTCTCATCTCTTTTGTGTCCGACAATATTTTGCTATATGAAATCATGTTTTGGTTGCCATTGAAGTACACACATTTTTTGGGCAGAGTGTATTGTCTTTTGCTAAACAAGATCATGGTAATGTTACTGTCACAAAAGACAACACACTCTGCCCAAAAAAAATTTGCAGATATGGTCGTTGGTATAAGCGACAGTACTCCAAGCATGTCGTCAGTATAAGCAATGGTACTCCTAGGAGTGTCATCGGTATAGGCATTAGTATGAGCGTCGAAAATACCGATGCTCATACTGACACCTATACCGGCGCTTTAGTTCCGATGCATATACCGACAGTTACACCGACATCAAGGCCAAAATGCACCCATTCAATTTCCTCGGTAAAAACCTCGGTATACGCTCGATATGTTGTAATATAATGCAAAAAGAAGAGAATTTTAATTTATAGGTGATGCACTCTATTCGAGAGAAATTTTCTTTCTTCACTAGCACCTACAAATCCCTCATCAAACCATTGTTTCCTCTCTTTATTCCAACGATCGAGTTCTCAATGAAAACATGATATCTCATAAGACAAGGATCAATGTCTTACTAAAACCTTGGATTCCTAAATATACTAATATTCAAATGCTTACATAACACCAACGTTGGCCTTTCATCCCTGAAATAAACACAAATATTGATCCCTTGTGACAACTAATATCGATTTCCTATTAAGCAACACCAATACGTCACCAGGAACACTTTGATTTCTCCTATAGAACAACATCAATTCCATTTATGGCACATTGTCTATCCTCATCCCTACCCTTTCAATCTCTCTCATACCTCCATATCAACTTCCCAACTCCAAAATGAATCCGCTTATACTCCCATGGAACCCTCATCAATACCATTAGATCCCTCATAATCTCTCTTGTCACCTTATAAAACCTCTCCGTGAGTTCAATCATCAAATAAATCTGCGGTTATGACATCAAATTCTCAATCCTATGTCATTGAATGCCGAGCATACACCTTTAAACTCTCACCTTCACTGCATTGGACGCCTTGTAAATCTATCTTCAATCCTTTAAATCAACATGCAATCTCTCTTAACTCTTAACATGAGATGTAAGTTCCAAATCTAGATCCCCCTTTCATGTTCCTTGATTCCTATGTTCTCATGTGATTCCTATCATCTCATTGATTTCTCTAAATTCACATAACTAATATTCTTTAACTTCCAATTAGGATCCTCTTCAATATCCATTTGAATCCCCTTCACTTTCTAACCCATTGAGTCTCACTACAAGGAATAAGTGGGCATAGCAATGCCCCCAATTTTAAAAAAAGTAGATAGTGTTGCTTATGCTATGCTATTTCCATCCGGCATTGCATAAGTGACACCCAAGAGAAAAAAAGGTTCATTCTCATAAGTGAGTGTCATCGTTGCTTATGTGACAATTATAAATACCATCGCTATGAACATTGCACAATAGGATCGCTACAAGTGACGTGGGAAAACTGCTTGCAATGCAAAAGCATCACATTACCAATGTCATGCAAATACAAAAAAATGGCTTTCTCTCGACACATTTGTGTTGGGATCTTACGAGAGAGAGCGACCCCAAGAGTGAGTGAGAGAGAGAGAGGGCAAGAGAAAACACACACTAGGAGCACACTCCCATACACAGAGACATTCAGGTAGTACACACATGCATACATAGACACATACATACATACATACATACATACATACATACATACACATAAGTAGACACATATACACATGTGTTGATATATTTAGGTGGTGATGTGTGTGAACAATCTAGGACCGCAGGGGCACTTTTTTCCCTCTTTAGGAGGTTTTTTTCCCTTGGCTTGTATATACGCCTATTGTCCTGATGGGCTACTTATCTTTGTACATTCTAGTGGTAATACATTTAGTATTGTGTTGTGCTCAAAGCTTCTTCTTCTTCCTTGTGATGTTCGCGTGCTTCCGCAGATGTCTAACTCCAACAATTGGTATCAGAGCAGGTTGCCGCTTCATCTAGGGCATCGTCAACACCTCTCGGATTGCAATCTCAGAATCGCATGAAATTTGGTACATATACTCAGGCTATTTCAGAGATCAAATGGGCTTCGCTCTGTGGTGCCAAAATCACGATCTGAGCTCGTTTTGGCCTTCGAACAGACTATCATAGAGCTTGTGCAGACTATTTCATCTTTTTGTGCCAAAGGTATATACCAATTTCCATTCGCCATTATAAGCGTCTCAAAGTCTTCTACAGGTTTAGCAAAATTTATCACAGTAGTTTTGTTCAACTTTTTGAGATACAATCAATTTTTTGCATCAAGGTATTTTAGTCACCAGCCATGGCTGAAAGCAGTGATGTATTCCGTATGTTGGTTGTTGAGGATAAGTTGAATGGTACCAACTACCCGTTATGGGCTTATATGATGCAACATGTATTGGTTGCAAAAGGAACGTGGAACGTTGTGCAGGGTGTTGAAAAACGTCCTATCACACACAACTATTACAACTGCAGGTACTAAAGCTGATGCAGAAGGTGTTGAAGATGATGATATTCTGCATATTCTTGTTTGTGCTTCGGTTTCTGCTGCACCTATTGCAAACTAGATTCGTTGGGATGGCAGAGATGCTCAGGCATATGCATTGATAGCTTTGTCTATCAAACGTGCCATTATTCCTCACATTCGCTCTTGCAAAACAGCTAAGGATCTTGGGATAAACTTACCACGTTGTACCAAGCTAGGAATGAGGCTCGTGTTGCTTACCTCTGAAAACAGTTGGAGAGTGAGCACATGAATGAAGGTGATTCTATGGATAGTTTTCTAACAAAGACCAAAGACTTGAAGGAACAATTGATTTTGGTTGATGAGGTTATACCAAATAACTCACTTGTGCAGACCATTTTGAATGGTCTTCCTAATTCATATCAGAGTTTTTCTTCTACTCTTTGGTTGATGATGAAAGGCAATCCAAATGCCTTGTCATTTGAGAAGTTAGTCTCTGTTCTGTTGCAGGAGGATCAATCCAGGCAGAATAGGTCCATTATGTGTGTTGCAGATCAAGCTTTCCTGGCAAGTCAGAAGGACAAAGGAAAATGGAGCTCTTCAATTAGTAAGCAAAAATCTACTAATTCTGCACAATCGAAGAGGGAAGACAAAGATGAAAAGCAATCAGAAAAGTAGAAATTGTTTTGCAAGTACTGTAAAGGAAATGATCATATCATAAAGAACTATCCAAAACTGGCTGCTAAAGAGGCTGGAATGGTTGTCGTAGAGGCCTCTACACCAAAAACAGAGTCTGCTAAACTTCTGGAGGAAGAAGAATGGGCATTTACTACTATTTGGAGTTTTGACCCATCTTCTCATGAGGAGTGCATGTCTGCAGTAGACTCAGATGTTTGGTACTTTGACAGTGGGACGACCAAACATATTACCTCGCAACGTAGTTTCTTCTCTTCACTCGAGCCTGCCCCTACATGGAATACTGTTACATGTGCCAACAACTCCTCTTATCCTGCTATGGGAGTTGATAAGATCATTTTGACTACTACTGATGGTAGTTCTTTCCCTTTTTCAGATGCTTTATTTGTGCTAGGGATCAAGAAGAATCTGTTATCAGTTTCAGCTTTAGCCAAGATTGGCGTTCTGATCGAGGGGGGAATATATGTCTTTTGATTTCAATGCATTTGTGGTTGAACGTGGGATAAAACACCACTATACAGTGCCATATACACCTCAAATGAAGCACAAAATTCTGGACATTGGATGGCTGCAATGCAATCTAAATATGATGCTATAATGAAGAATGGTACTTGTTCTTTATGTCACTTGCCTCCTACCAAGAAGGCCATTGGCATAAAGTGGGTGTACAAGCATAAACCTAATGGAACAGTTGATAGGTATAAGGCTAGGCTTGTTGCAAAGGGTTATGCACAGGAAAGAGGCATTGATT
>CM035433.1:66739414-67001914 GCA_020310875.1 Ceratopteris richardii | reverse complement strand
TGCCCAATTTTTGGCACATGTCCATGCGATATTTTGGGGCTTTTGGGTTGACATCTAGACCTAATCACCTTAACTTATTTCACCCGGTGCACTCCTTAGCCTGTGCTTGTGCCTCTTCTCTAACTCTTAACTCTTCTTCTTTTCACTTCTTAGTAGTGTTGACTCTCATTAACATATCCTCTGTAAGAGGTTCTTGATATAGCTTGACTCGACAACCACTAATATAGTTCGGCAAGATGTCACCCTCTAGAGTGGCCCATTGGACCGCACCACTAGTGGAAATTCTGATCATGGGTCCATATCCTCTTTTCTCCAATTTGCAGGCATGCTGCTTTAGTGTATAAACCAACACTAGATCTTCTTCTTTCAATCCTTTATCCTTGATGTGTGCATCAAAGTATGCCTTTTTCTTTTCTTTGCAGCATAGATGCCTGTTGTCGCTCGTAGCCTCATCTCACCCAAGCATTCTAGATCAAAGGTCCTAGAGGACAATTCATGTCCATTCCACTCATGCTCTTGGGCTACCTTTAAAGCTCGAATTAGGAATTCCAATGGTAGCACAACATCCTGACCAAAAACCATATGAAATGGGGTGGCATTGAGTACTTTTTTGTAGGCAACTCAGTAAGCCCAAACAACATGATGAAGTTGTTTGTCCCTATCAGAGCATTTATTATTTACCAATTTGGTCAATACATTACATAGGATCTTATTTGTGCTCTCGGCTTGTCCGTTAGCTTGTGGATGATAAGGGGCAGACTTCTTATGTATCACCAAGAATTATTGGAGAAGATTTTCAATGACTTCATTTTAGAAGTGTGTGCCTCTATCGCTCACTAACTCTATTGGTAGCCCATATCTAGTGAACACATTCTCAAATAAGAACTTAGCTATTGTCTGAGCATCATTCTTTGTTGTGGCTTTTACTTCCACCCACTTTGTAAGGTAATCTCTGGCTACAATAATGTACTTTGCATGGGAGTTTCTAGCTAGGGGGTTAATAGGACCAACAAAGTCTATATCCCACTTCGAGAATGCGCATCCTCCCATCATTGGCCTCAAAGGCATCTCATCTTTTCTAATTGGATATTGCATGTGTTGGCATGTGTCGCATTTCTTCACATAGGTATGTGCATCCATATGAAGAGTGGGCCACTAGAGTCCTGAGAATAGAATAGCCTTAATTACTTTGTCATGACCAAAATGTCCACCTGCAACACTACTATGGGCAGTTTCTAAGATTTTCAAATAGTCTGATTCGTGAACACACAGTCTTAGGAAACCATCTTTTCCTCTTCGATATAGGTTGTCTCCAACTAAGGCATAGTCTTGAGCCTCTTTCTCCATGCTTCGTTTTCTTGCTAGACTAGCCTCATTGGGTAATGTTCCCGATCTCATGAATTCTATCAATGGAGTGCTCCATTCTGGAATTAACGATACATGATAAAGAGTCACATGCTCCATTAAGGGTCTCTCCTGGCACACTGGACAATTCTTAATCCATTCATGTATTTCTTTGTCCATGCTAGGCGAATACACTCCTAAACGTTTTAGATTCTGCATGTTCGTTGTTTAGAGTAGTGATTTCCTAGCAATCCTTCATGGGCTTGTTGCAACCAACTGCTATGTTCATCGTCCTCAACACAACAAGCTAACACACTCTCTGTATCTTGTTTGTAATGCCTACCAATACTGAATATTTTTGTGATCGTACAACTTCTTTCTTGTTTGTTTTTACGTTTTTGCAGGTTTGAAGGTTAGAACTGGTACCAACTTATTTTCCCATTTAGGAACAACTTCTAAATTGAATAGATAGGCATCAAGCAACTCATTAGACACTCCTTGCGGTGGCTCTCTTGAAGTGATGCGAGAAAGGTGATCTGCCCTAAGGTGGGTTCTACCTTTCCTTACAACAACTTCAAAATCATATTCCATTAGCAGGAGGAACCATCTTACTAAGCATCCTATATTGCAAGGTTTATTGACCAAATATGATAATGCTTGATTATCAGTGAAAAACTTGAACTTGTTGGCCAATAAATAGTGTCTAAACGTCTTTGCAACATATAACATGCCTAAGCCCTCTCGCTCAGTTGTGGTATAGTTTCGTTCAGTTGCAGTTAGTTGTCTACTAGCATATGCTATAGGCAAATCTAGATTTCCTTCACCTCTGGGTCGTGCTAGCACACATCCTATTGCATGATTGGATGCATCTACATAGACATGGAATGGTTTATTCCAATCAGAAGTGGTCAGTATTGGTGATGTGCACAAACATCATTTCAATTCATTGAAGGAATTTTCACATTCGTCGTTCCACTCAAAATTTGTCAACAAGGCATAAAGAGGTGTAGCTATGATTGCATACATGTGGATAAACCTACGGTAATATCCACAACGGCCCATAAAGGCTTGTACGTCTTTAACATTCCTTGGCCTTGGAATCTCTACTGTGGCTCGTACTTTGTCTTCATCTGTTGAGATTCCATTCTTAGAAACAATGTGACCTAAGATCTTACCTTGACGTACCATGAACACACTTTTCTGGGTTCAGACACACTCGATATTCTCTACACTTGTTGAAGATCTATCTGAGCTCAGGGATGTGGTATCTTCCTTCTTGGGAATGAGCACATAAATCATCCACATATACTTCTAAGCTCTTTCGCAAGAACTCTTTGAAGACATGACACATGAGCCTTTGGAAATGTTGCAGGTGCATTTGTGAGCCCAAATGGCATCACACAGAATGCAAAGATTCCCCACTCTGTGGCAAAAGCCGTTTTGTGTTGATCTTCGGGGGCGATGGCTACTTGGTTGTAACCTGAAAACCCATCAAGGAAGCTATAGAATTCCTTGCCTGCAACATGCTCCAATAAATGTTTAGTGATTGGAAGCAGATAGCTATCTCCAATCGTAGTGGCATCAACTCTTTAAGGTTAATACACACTCGCAACTTCCCATTCTTGTTTGGCACCATTGCAATGGGGGACACCCATTCATTATGCTCAATCTCATAAATAAATACAGCTTCAATCAATCTGTCAATTTCTTCTTTTATTTTAGTTGCATAATTGTCATTATATGTGTAGGGCTTCTATTTGGTGGGTGATATTCCCGTAATAGAGCTACAAGCTCCATTTCTTCTTCTGCACTTAGGTCATCTCCTATGTATGTACATCGTTCTTCGTTCTCTTCAATGGTTACCACAATTCTTTTGTTCTTTTCTTTATTATCGATGCTTCTCCTATGGTGGCCTCTCTCTTAGGCATTCGTACCAAAATTTTTCTATCTTCCACTTCATAATTCTTGAAATTTTTTGGTACCTCGAACAATGATTTCTCCTCTTGTTTCATTGCTTTTCTTTTCTTTTTCTTTTGACTACCTTCACTTCCATCCTTTGAATTTATAGTTTTAATGCTTGTAAGAGGTTCTTCTTCTTTTTGAGTAAATATTCCTACATCTTTTAGATAGTGCTGATCTGAGTCAAAGTAAGTATCCATCATAATGGACTCTAGATCATCGTCATTCTCTTCTTCTTCTATGACATCACTAGGGTCGCATTCTTCTAGCAAGGGTTGACACATGAACACTGAAATATCATGACCCTCCTCATCACAATGAGGTGTCCATTGTTCTTCATTGACAACAATGTGGTGGCTAGGATTTCTGCCCAACCATGAGGCTCAAATTCCTCATCTGGAAAGATCATCAGTGTGTAGGGTGGGTCTTTAACTCGTCTTTCTCCTTGAGAAGTTCCTTCTTCTCTCGCCTTTAAGCACCTTTCCTCTTCCTCTGCGACCTTACATGCATCCAGGATGGATCAGAAGAACCTTCAGAATGCACAGAGATTGAATCTTTTGGTGCCTTGTGGATAGGATTCCATTGTAGGGGTGGTACATCTCAGAAAGTATTATCCTTTAGATTGACCTTGGTTGTGACCCCTAAGTGCTGCAAGTACAAGGAGTTGGTACCCAAATCTTGCACTATTTGCAGTTGTCGTAGGAAGGGTCTTCCTAGGATCATCTCATAGACATTATTTTTACCAAAGTACAAAGGTGTGTTCAAACTCTACACCACATGTGGTTAGAGTTATTCCTTCAAGCAATCCTAGAGGCCTTTCAATATGGCCATCAGCCATTTGAAGCTTCATTCTAGTTGGTCTCCCATTTCCTCCACAAGGAGGTGGTTGCAATTGCAACACGTGCACCTGAATCTATGATCGCTTTGGTTGTGTAAACTTGATAGGTGATTGGAAGCTAAATTACCTTCTTCACCTTCACTCATGTCTCCTATTGTGTAGAGAGGTATTTCTGGAACTTTCTGCTTAGAACCTCCTTTCGATACATTGGAATTGAGTTCGGGAACCTGATTCGCCGCATGCTTCCATAGCTCTGGTTTTACTTTGAGAAGCTCTTCTACGGTGATACTACATTGAACCTTAGTGTTCTTCACGACATCAGTGTTTCTTGGAACCACTAAGTCTTCATGTCTTACCAATATTGTGGGAACTATTCTAAAGAGACTCAGATTCCCATGGGCTTGTAAATTGTGGAAACTCTTGTAAAGAATTAGATCCAAAATCTAATCTTTTGTCTTCTTGTTGTTATGCTTGATCTCCATAAATAGATGGAATGTCTTGGGGAAATTGATCATGAAGGTCATCAATCTCACGAATAGGAGGGGGCTTACCCTTCTCCTTGGCCCATTTCTCCTCTTGTATTTCCCGCATAGGCACACATAGACACACATATACACACATATACACACATACACATACACACACACATACATACGCACATACACATATACACACTCATATACACTCACATGCATACAAAATACATGTATACATATGCATATGCATATGTATATACACACATATACACATACACACACATGCATACACACACATAGAGTCACATACACACATATACATACACATGCATACACACACATACACATACAAACACATACACATACATGCACATAGACACATACACATACACATACACATACACATACAGGTACACATACACATACACATACACATACACATACACATACACATACACATACACATACACATACACATACACATACACATACACATACATGTACATACATGTGTATACACATGCACACACATGTACATACACACACATGTACATACACACACACACATACATACAGTCACATGAATACATATACACACATGCATACACAATCATTTGTGTATATACATACACACATATACACATATACACATACACAAACATATACATATACATACACACACATGCACATGTACACATGCATAAAGTCACATACACATATATATATACATGCATACACACACATACACGTACACACATATATACATACACACACATACACACATACACATACACAAATACAAACATACACATACATACACACACATAGACTCACATGCATACAAACACAAACATGCATATGCATACATACATGGGTGAAAGCATGTTAATGCTGTAATAAAGTAAGTTTATGACCTAGGGATCAGGCCGGTTCAGACGGATCTGAAATCGGAGACCGTTTGGTCATCCGTGTGTATGACCAAAGATCTCGAGTTTAGACTTACTAAGAGGTCTTGTGGTCTTGTGAACAAGTGGTCCACTTAGCTTAGTGGTTAAGTCTCAAGGATGTGAACGAGGAGGTCTTGGGTTCAATCCCCATGGTGAACATGGGGAGAGTATTTTGCCCAAAGAGATCCAGAGCCTTCTAGAAGCATCCACTTGAGTTAACTCTAGTTAACTGGGACACTTGGCGCACATGCAGTTACATGGCCGACACATGGATGGTTAGTATCCACCTGCCCAAGAAGGAAGTCCCCTGGAGAGAGCTATATATAGAGGCATTTGGTTGGGAGGAGAGTCATCTCTCTAGCATGTGGTGGTTGTAATCCTTAGTTTCTTGCATTGGTATCAAAGCTCAAGGTTGAGCTTCCATGGTGACCTTGGAGTGACCTTCATCATCATTCTCACTATTAGCACAATCATTTTCATTGATTGAGTCGCTCATGAGTGGAAGCATCTCTTACTGTCTAGTGTTGTCATATCTCTTTTGTTGGTGCAAGACGGCTCCAATTTAGGAGATTACCAAAAATATATCTTTCAAAAGTGGTTGCCCTCGAGGATCAAACACGCGACCTCACTCTGTGCAGGCCTCGGTGTATCCACAACAACAAGATGATTTCGTGATCTTGTTTAAGCTTCATTCACTGCTATATCTGCGCATGGTCAAAGCTTCTGGAGCATAACAAAACAAAGAGATTTATATCAGACGGCGCACGGGTTTTAATCCTATGACTTGTAAGAAAGCAGGCAGTTGTGCTATCCACAACTGCTGCACACATTTGTTTCCATATTCTGTGGGTGTTTTATATCATATTGGTCTTTGCCTGTTTGGAGCGCTGCTTAGTGCAGCAAAAAAGCATACTGTTTGTATCTTCAAAAACTGTCACCTGGCGGTTCTTAACATTTTTCTCCAAACGTTCGTATCTAAGCAGATAGCTTTTTACATATATTAAAGACCCGATACACTGCACTATAGATGCTGTATTCTGGGTGCTCTTGTTCGGTTTCAAGGCAAAAGTAGATAGCTTCTTCATGTAGAGACATAGGAACTTTCACCTTCTTTTCAAGCTTCCATGGAGATCTCCACATGATTTTCATAATCCTCATTAGTTAGTGGTTCCTTTGGAGAATCATGAGCTTCTTATTTCTCTCTACTTGCATGTAACCAAGAGAGAGATGTGCTCACGGATTCTCCTTCTCGTAGTGTGCTCACGGATTCTCGTTCTTGCAGGCTCCGAGCTGGAGGTGTAAAAAGAAGATAATTTCTCCAGCTCTTTACAGGCGGGATCCGAACCCATGTGGGTAGCGAAGCAGAGAACTCCCGTATCTAGAAGCACTACGCGTGTTTGTGTTTAGAGCTTGGGCGGTTTAAGACTATTATGGTTAGTTTTCGGGCTGCAGAAGCTTACAATAGACAAAAATTCCGAGGCACATCGCTCAGCCACTAGGCTACGAGCATCTAGGTGCCATACCTTTCTGTAGTGCCCATCTATTCTTTGCCTTTGCACATCTCGAGCTTTGGAACCATCTCCCATCTGAGTACTTCTTTTGAGAAGCTATTCCCGATCGAATCCGAATCAGAACTAGTCTTGATTCATTGTTTAAGTATGAGAAGAACAGAGGATTGATGAAGCTATGATCAAAGCTAAGTATTTTCCAGTTTCTACTTGGCCTTAATGCTTGATTTATCTTGTTTTCATTATTCTACACTTAATCCTAGATGCACATTGAAATAGCCAAGATTTCAATCAATTAAGTCTAGATTAGGATAATGAAAAAATCCACTTCTCATTCCAGACATTAGTTTGCATTAAGGAAATACTTGTTAAAAAAAAGGGGGGGATCCTTATGCATCAAAGAATGTATTTGGGTAGTTTAATTCCAGATTTCCTTTCCATTGAGTAAGCTTTTTATTGCAGCACGATGATATGTTTTATATCAGCACGATGATATGTTTTTATATCATAGTGCATTAGGACAAAGGAAAGGATATACATGCATCAAGATTGCATGATATACATTCTTAGTACAAGGAAAAATCATGCATCAAGCTCATGCATGATTGTTGCATTATTTTTTGGGCATGCCAAGAACATGCATGCATATGCATATGAGCATATGGATTTGCATGTAGGCACATGCATTTGCATGATAGAACGGGATGTTTTTTGCAAGTAGATATGAAAATGTACTCTCTTAGTATTTAGCTTACTTTATAAAGCTCACGGCTTGACATTGGGGAAGACAGAGGACTAGTTAGTTGCAAAGACATGCTAGTTCTAGTTTGCAGCTCAAGTAATTAGTTGATTCCTTCCCAAGTTGATACTCTGTTATCAAAAATAAATACTTAATGACAATTAAGTATGTTTGATGTCTTACTAGGTATAAGTAGGCACTAGGAGAAAGTTAAGTATTAAAATTTCTTGATGACCAAGAAAATTTAATTACTTGCAAACCTTTTGCGATGTATGATGACTCTAAGTCCTGGATGTACTTAGGGAGTCATGAAGATAAGCTTAGAATGATTACTCTAAGTATAGGTGATATTTAGAAAGTCATACGAATAAGCTTTAGTAGAACTATTGAAGTTTTTTTTCTTTTCATCCTGATGAGTGATAAAATTCAAAGAGATGAATAAACTTTAGCATCACTTGAACTTTAGTTTTCAATAGTTGGATGCTAGGTTCCATGACTGTATCTCTAGTCAAGATGCAAAGCTTTCAAAAAGCATGGAAACTTTATTAAGTACTGAGGATGAGAAAAGTAAGGCCGCGGCTTCTTCAATATTCCCAACTGAATAAAAAGCTTGCTCAGGAAGACTATCCAGCTCTCCAGAAAGAATCATTTGAAATCCCTTTATTGTTTCTGTTAAGCTGACGTATTTACCTGGAGAACCGGTGAAAACTTCTGCCACGAAAAAGGGTTTGAAAGTCAACTTGTTCCCAAAGAACGCTAAGAAACTCTTGTTGATGTCGAACCGGTATAAGTTCCTTCTCTGAGGATCTCCATTCAGATATTAACAAATTTTCAGTTGCTATTCGGTAACAATCGTCTTCAGCAGGAGAGATCTTGACTGATTGGAGGAGAAATTACTAGACGTATAGCACTGCCCCACGCTTCGCGCCATTGATTTGTATGAATTATAGGTTTTTGTCTTCGCTCAAATCAAAAAGTAACAATAGCATGACAATCAATCTTAGTACTTAACACTTTTTAATCCGGAAGGAAATCACAAGAGTACTAAGCATGCGCTACGTGCGTATTCTCAAATATAAAAAGGGTGCCAAGCGGGAACAAGGACCAAAAGGAAGGACCATGCCTACCCAATTTACAGCTGCATTTTGTGTTGGGTTTCAATAAAGAAAAATTCCTTCCTTCTACGGACTCGTGCTGGTTCGTTTTGTTGGCTGGTTTACTGATAGAAATAAATCGATTTTTTCCAGATGCGTTATTATTTCCATTTTTTTAATTTTCCTTCCTATCAACTTGAAATAATTGTATAACACTAATAAATAAAACTAGTAGGTAAAAAAAAATAATAGTAATTTTTCTTTATTACGCATTTATTGATTATCCTTTCACACGTAGTTGACTCATATTATTTTCTTTTTTTTAGTATGGATCTACGCGAGACCCCACTCTCCCTTCAAAAAAAAAAAGGGAAATTAATTAGATTAGATTTGATTTTATGGCCAAAAGTAAAGATGTGAGAATAACAATTGCGTTGGAATGTCAAAATTGTACTCAGAAAGAACTTGGTAGTAAGTCCACAGGAGGTATTTTGCGCATCCAAAATTTCTTTCATGCTGTGTCCAATACCAAAATTAGTCCCGTACATATGACCGGCAATTATGAACACAACAGCTATTGCCAGATGATGATGAGCAATATCAGTTAGCCATAAACTTTGAGTTTGGGGATGAAACCCTCCCAAAAAAGTTAGAATAGCTGTACCCGCTCCTTGAGTGCTATTAAATAAATGAGTACTTGAGTCGGGATTTTGCGCGTAAACGCTCCACTGACCTGAAAAAAATGGTCCCAATCCTTGAGGATGGGGAGCGGTAGTTAATAAGTCATTCCACCTAACATGTCCGCCCCTTGATTCAGGAATAGCGACGTGAACCAAATGGCCTGTCCAAGCCAACGAACTCACTCCAAATAATCCTGAAAGGTGGTGATTAAGGCGAGATTCAGCATTTTTGAACCACGATATATTTGGTTTCCACTTGGGTGAGTAACGCGTAAGAACCTGCCCTTGGGAGGGGGACAACAGCTGGAAACGGCTGCTAATACCCCATAAGCTGCGGAGCAAAAAGGAGGGATCCGCCCAAGGAGGGACTTGCGTCTGATTAGCTAGTTGGTAAGGTAATGGCTTACCAAGGCGACGATCAGTAGCTGGTCTGAGAGGATGATCAGCCACACTGGGACTGAGACACGGCCCAGACTCCTACGGGAGGCAGCAGTGGGGAATCTTCCGCAATGGGCAAAAGCCTGACGGAGCAATGCCGCGTGGAGGCAGAAGGCCCACGGGTCGTAAACTCCTTTTCTCGGAGAAAAAAGTTTGAGCAAAATGATGTTCAAAACATTGGGTATCAGTTGTTGAACAAATTTCTAGTACCATTTGAGCTTGCTTCACTTCTTCTTTTAGTTGCTTTGGTGGGAGCAATTAATCCGGCTCGAGATGAAGATGAGGGCAAAGATATTGCAGAAAATAAAAAAAAATCGTTTGTTTCTTCAACTTCACCTCGTGATAAGTCCTCATTTTTCTAAATAATAACAACTTATCCAAATGAAAAAAAAAACTGAAAAACCTGGTTAAAAAAAAAAAGCTTTTGTTTAAGCTAATTAAAGCTTAAAAAAGAAACCTAAGTCAAAATAATCTCTCGGAATTAAGCTACTTCCTAAAGATAAACCAATGAAATGAAATAGTCTGATTAACTATTTCACTGGTTAAAAAGAAATATCTTTTGGACAAGCAATAAAGCCTTAAGTCTTGGTCTTGTCCAAAAGTTAAGAATTTCTTGGAAAGCAAAATATTCCAAGATGAATCATTGGCTTAGTATTACTTGAATCCTTGGTAGGAATCTAAAGTTCTTGAAAGAAATATATCTCCCTAGATGTGAGAGAAGAAGATCATTCTTGCTTGCCTCAATCTGTGTGTGTGCTTCTCCTTGAGAGTAAGAGTGTGTGTATGAGCTCTCTTCCTTATCTCCTTCCTCGTGACATCATATCAGAGCCAGCGTGGTTGTAGAGAGCTCGTGGAGAAGGTGACGGTGAAGAGTACGTAGAAAGGCATGGAGAAAACGCGATTGACAAAGGACCTCTGTTTGCTACGAAAATCGGCGTGAAGGTAGAAGACCTCAAAATATTTTTGAGAGTTAGCTCTTTAGGGTCACTTGTTTTTGTTAGATCGAAGTTTCAGAGCCATTTCAACCTCCATTTTGAGCTCGCAAGGTGTGGTCCACAGAAAAACCAAGTCAATTTTAGAAACTATAACTTGCGTTCTGTTCGGCAACACTCATATATTCCATATCCAGAATTTCAAGTGATTTCGTGTAGTGTTGGTACACGAAAACTATGTTTTTTTAGATCGAACAGGAATTGTGGTAAACATGGACACTTTGAATGTGATTGTAGGTTGAAGAATCAAAATAACAGAAGGTAGCAAAACATCTATGCATCCACAAGTGTAGATGATTCTGAGAAGCTATTCATGGTTCAACATCACATGATGAATACGATGTGTGCTGGTATTTCAAAATGAATGATAATGTCTGGTATGTTGATTCAGGTGCTTCAAATCACATGACGAGTCATGCAGAATGGTTTAGTAGTTTGCAAAAAATGTCAGTTCTTGGATATGTTGAAACAGGCAATCATACATTGCATCCTATTGAGCATACAAGCAACATAGCATTGTCTATGGAGGATGAGAAGGTAAAACATCTTGCTGATGTGCTCCATGTTCCAAATATAACAAAGAATCTAGTTTCTGTTGGACAAATGGTTGATCAGGGATTACAAGTCAGGTTCAATGTTGATGGATTCTATGTAGAAGAGTACAAGCACGATGGACGATTGGTTGCCAAAGGAAACGAAGTGGGTAGGATGTTCACCTTAAATGTGAAGATTCCTTAAATGAATGCAACCATGTTTGCAAAAGGTGCAAGAGTTATTGCAGATATAGAGATGTGGCACAAACGGGTTGGACATGCAAACTTGCAAAGGCTGAAATTGATGCAATCAAAGGAGATTGTCCATGGACTACCAAATTTCAAAGTTCCAGAAATGCAAAAGGTATGTGCAACATGTCAATTTGGTAAATAGTCAAGAGCATCATTTCCACATGACAAGCATGTTAGTGAGAATGTACTAGAAGTAGTACATACAGATGTTTGGGGTCTAGCAAAGACCACATCTATGGGCGGTTGCAAGTTTATGTTACTTTCATTGATGACCATACACGCAAACTATGGGTATATTTCATGAAAGAGAAGAGCGAGGTGTTCAATCACTTCTAGAATTTTAAAGCTATTGTGGAAAAGCAGACAGGGAAGTACATTCAGACATTAAGATCTGTTGGAGGAGGTGAACACATTTCAAATGAGTTCAAAAGTTTTCTAAAAAAGTCATGGAATTCGGCGTCAAATTTCATGCAGGTACACACCACAACAGAATGGCGTTGCTGAATGCAAAATAGACATATCATGAACAGAATTCCGACTACCGCTATACATCAAGTTACACATAAGAGAAGTTTACAGGTAAAAAGCCAAACTTATCACATCTGAAAGTTTTTGGTTGTATTGCATATGTACATGTCCCAGATGAATTGAGGATGAAGCTTGATCCAAAAGCAGAAAAGTGTGTCTTCAATGGATACTCCCTTGAGCAAAAGGGATATAAATGTTATAACCCACTCACATGACAGGTAAAGATGAGCAGAGATGTGGTATTCGATGAGATGTCAAGTTTCTATGCATATGCCAAAGAAGGACTAAGTCTTGAACCAAATGACAAAGAAAATGCTGAAAAATCAAGTGCAGAATCTCAGGTTTTGAGTGGACCAGATGCATCACCAAGCAATAGTTCCAACTCAAATCCATGGAGTGGAAGATAACGTGGAAATTTCAGTCCATCAAATTCATCAAATATATCCAAGAAAGGTAAAGAAAAGCTTTCTACTGGTCATAAAACATGTGCAGGTTTTGAGGGCATTGATGGAGATTCAAGCGGTTCATAAAAGAGTCTTGATGAGGAACTTGGATTGCCCTTTCTGAAGACTCCAGGAATAAGAAGAGCACATGCAGATGATACAAGGAGAAGTGACCCAAGACCAAGAAGATCTGGGAGGATGCGGAATTCAGTGCAACGATTGACATATGATAGTTACATGACTCATCATTGTGCCTACATGACAAAGGTAATACAAGATGCTGAACCTTCTCGCTTTGAAGATGCAATTGGAACTGCAAATTGGGAAAACGCTATGGATGAGGAGATGGCTGAAATGATACATGGAAGCTGGTTCCATTGCCACAAGGAAAGAAACCCATAGGCTACAAATGGGTTTACAAGGTAAAGCATAATGCTGATGGTAGCATAAGCAGGTATAAAGCACGATTGGTAGCTAAAGGATATGCACAGACATATGGCATTGGTTATGAGGAAACATTCAGCCCTATAGCTAAAATGTCTACTGTCAGAACACTTGTTGCATTAGCTATAGCAAAAGGATGGACTTTGCATCAGATGGATGTGAAGAATGCTTTCCTACATGGTGAGCTACAGGATGAAGTATATATGGACGAGCCACAAGGATATGAAGATTCAAAGTATCCAGAATATGTTTGCAGGTTGCAAATGGCTTTGTATGGACTGAAGCAAGCCCTTCGTGCATGGCATGCAAGGATTGTTGATTACTTAACCAACATTGGGTTTTCTATGTGTGATGCAGATCACTCGCTATATGCAAGGAAGGCTGATGATGGCATCAATATTGTGGCTATTTATGTTGCCGACCTGATTGTAGATGGTGATAATGGAGGAAGCATCAAAGAGGTAAAGCAACTTCTTATGCAGGAATTTGACATGAAAGGTCTTGGTGTGTTGCACTATTTCTTGGGCATTGAGTTTATACATACAAAAATAGGTATATGGATGTCGCAAAGGCAATATGCCTTGAATATGCTGCAAAAGTATGGTATGGCTGGTTGTAAGCCAATTTCTATGCCATTAGATCAGAATTTGAAGTTGGATACTACATCAGGTCAAGCATTGGAAAATGCTACTATGTATAGGAAAATTTTGGGAAGTCTTATATATCTCACAATTACAAGGCCTGATCTTAGCTATACTGTTGGACTTGAAAGTAAATTTATGCAGGTTCCCAAGAAGCCACATTTGGATGCTTTGAGGTGCACTCTACGTTATGTGAGTGCTACTTTGGATTATGCATTGTTTTATGAGGCTAGTGTAGATTTGCAGGTTTATGGATACACCGATGCAGATTAGGCTGGTAGCATTCCAGATAGAAGATCCACTAGTGGTTTTCTATTCTCACTTGGGAGTGCAGCTATTACATGGAGCAGCAAGAAGTAACCCACTATTGCTTTGTTGAGTACAGAGGTTGAGTATAGAGGTGCTGCAATGGCAGCATGTGAGGCATCATGGCTGGAGATGTTACTTGCAGATTTAGGTGTGGAAGTGCAAAAGCTTATCACTATCTATTGTGATCATCTTAGCAACATACAGTTAGCACAGAACCCTATTTTCCATGCTAGAACAAAGCATATCGAGGTACATTATCACTTCATCAGAGAGAAGGTATTCGCAGGTGATATTGATCTTGTTTATGTGAGAACAGATGAGAAGGTTGTTGATATTTTCCCCAAAGCACTTGGAGATGAAAAGTTGACGAAGTTTCGGGAGATGCTTGGATTATAGATATGGCATTGAGCTTGAGGGGGAGTGTTGAGATATCAAGCTCAACATGTGATGATCCACGATGACATGTATCAGTTTTTCATTTCTCTGACATGTATAGTGGTCACGCCGGTATATGTCAGGGATACTTCATTGAGCTTTATTAGATTTATCTATCGAGAGTGATGGCACATTTGTTCCTTGCTAGCTCACTCATTCGCGAACATTAGGTTTTTCCTTATGTACATATCTTTATATATTGAACTTGTTGTATTCTTGTTTTTATGTCATTCTTGTACTTTCCTTTTTATGTAATAGAAGAAGAAGAAGAAGATCATTCTTCCTTGCCTCAATCTGTGTGTGTGCTTCTCCTTGAGAGTGAGAGTGTGTGTGTGAGCTCTCTTCCTTATCTCCTTCCTCGTGACAGAACACACATGGATGCAGCTAAGAGAGGACCTAAGTACCTTAAAGATTGGGCAAGAGCTAAGGATGATAGAAGAAGTACCTCTACTTACTTAGCATTTGTAGGTTCAAAGCTAGTGTCATGAAGTTCCAAGAAGCAAGCAACACTTGCTTTATCCTCAACTGAAGCAGAGCATAGAGGTTTGACCATAGCAACTCAAGAGGCATTATGGTTAAAAGCATTGTATACTGATTTGGGACTTATGAGTTCCAAACCTCACATATTTGGAGATAATTTAAGTTCCATGCATCTAGCAACAAACCTTTTTTTCCATGCAAGAACCAAACACATAGAGGTTACTAGTTCATCAAGGAGAGGCTCATGGAGAAGGAGATTGACATTTCTTTTGTTCCAACTGAAAAGCAAGTAGCAGACATGATGAGTGTTGGGATAGATGGATGGAAACTTCAAGTGATGAGTAGGTACAGCCAAATCCTGCTTAGTACCAGCCCTTTGTAACTTCAGAGTTGATATGTGGGCCCTCTTAGCTTTCCAAAGACACCATAAAAGTTCCTATGTACTTTGGAAATGATGTATGAAAATATTGAATCAAAACAGACAACTTCTAAATAGAAGACTCAATGAAAACCTTCTATTTTTTATCATACACCTGTTGCTTCTAATGCTCAGTGCTACAAGTACAGTAGGAATTGGAAAACTTCCTTTTAGAGGTATCTAAATATCTTGGTAAGCTAATGATTCCAAGTGGAGTCACTTGAAATGATACACTATACACAGAGCAATCACTTTAGCAAATAAACCATTACCTCCGATTTTTTAGGACCTCTGCAGAGTTTGATGTGTGAGTGCTTTGACACGCTTTTCTCCAAATTGGCTGAATGGATTTGCTTCAAACGTTTTCAGCATGTAGATAACTTTGAGTTGATTCCAACAAGCTATAGATCATTGAAATTGGTTGCGAAATGATTGAGATATGACCAACACAATTTGGCAGTTAAGAATGAATATAATAGAGAAATCATAGATGAACAATGTAGATGTAATGTATTAATGAACAATGTTGTACAGGGTCATAGGATTGATAATCATAGCCTAATAATAGAGATTAGTGTAGGCTACAGTGTAGGCCTTACACGCATACAAAATGGCAATGGAGAGCTCGGGATAAGTGACTTCTTCTCGTGACTTTTTCAAGCCACCTTTTATAAGTCTTGCATTCAAATTTGAATTTGAATTAAAATTTTGGCTCTCTCTAAAAGTAATCCTTCAATCTAGGAAATATTCCCTCAATGAATTAGATGCTCTTCTAACTAACAAGTCCACGAGTTTTTGGTAGGTGATTACAAATATTCTCTCAAGTCAAAAGAAATGACTTTTACAAAGGTAAAAGGATAAGTTTTCACTAGTAATGGTTTCCATGAAACTCCATATGTATATGAACTCAAGCAAAATGTGTGGGTTTGGACTTTGCACCAACAGCTCCCCCTCAAGCCAAACATTTAGGCTTGGTCTTCATCTTCAACTTTTATGAATATCCTGCCATCCAATCATTGATTTGAACCTGCAAAGTTTTGTACCATCTAATGCTTTGGTTAACAAGTCTGCACATTGCATATTTGTTGATACATATGCCAAATGAATATCCTTGCTTAATAGCTTCTCTCTCACATAATGATAATGGACCTCTATATGCTTGGTCCTAGCATGATAAATAGGATTAGTTGCAAGGTGTAGTGAACTTGTATTATCCCCAAAAATCATTGGAGATGTAGTATGCAATCCTAATTCTGTATACAATAATCTGATCCATATGGCCTCTTGAGTAGCATTGGCCAATCCTCTATACTCTGACTCTATAGAAGATAAAGCAACAGTAGGTTGCTTCTTTGATGACCATGATATTGGTTTATCACCTGCAAATGATAAGTATCCTGAGGTACTCCTCCTATCATCTTTGCATCCTGCCCAATCTGCATCTGAATAAATCTTAATGTACAAGTTTGATGTATAAGTCAAATACAAACCATGATGTTGAGTACCCTTGAGGTACTTCAAGATCCTTTTGGCAGCCTCTAAGTGAGGTGCCCTAGGCTTATGCATAAACTGACTTAGCACACCTACTCCATAAGCAATGTCTATCCTTGTCAAGGTAGCATAGTTCAAGCTTCCCACTATGCTTTGGTAACCTGCAATGTCCTCAAGTACATCACCTTCATGAGCACTTAATTTTAGGTTTACCTCCATTGGAGTACTTGCAACTTTGGCATCCTGCAAATGAAACTTCTTCAACATATCCTATATATACTTTCTCTGAATAATGTAAATTCCAGAGTTAGTATAGACTAACTCAAGTCTAAGAAAATATTTTAGTGATCCAAGGTCACTAATTTTGAACTCCTTCACCATCTAGTTCTTGATCTATTTGATTCCATTAGCATCATTACTTGTAAGTATGATGTCATCAACATATACACATAGGTATATTACCTCTGAATTACTTTTGTTGATAAACAAAGAAGTATCTGCTTTACTCATGGCAAAACCTTGGTCCTGAAGGTATGTAGTCAACCTATGGTTCCATGCCCTAGGTGCTTGCTTCAATCCATAAAGAGCTTTCATAGCCAAGAGGTTGAGACATGTACACCTCCTCTGAAATCCAGCCATTTAGAAATGCATTCTTTACATCCAACTGATACATGTTCGAATTCTTTGATGCAACCACACTTACCAATACCCTAATGGTTGGTATATTGTCCACTGGTGAGAATGTTTCTTCATAATCAATTCCTTGGGTTTGTGCAAAACCCTTAGCCACAAGTCTAGCTTTGTACCTGCTTATTGACCCATCAGAATTCCTTTTGATCTTATAGATCCATCTAGAACCAATTACCTTCATAGACTCCTTCTTTGGTACTAGTTCGCAAGTATCATTCTCCTTGAGTGCTTCAATCTCCTCATCCATAGCTTCTTTCCATTCTGTCTTGGCCTTCGCCTCCTCATATGATGTTGGTTCTTCAATTGAAAAATCTTTTGCAAGATAAATAGAGTGTTTAGTAGCTAGGGAAGTGTCATACCCATATCTGATTGGCTTCTTGCTCTCCCTTTGTGATCTTCTCATTGCTTGGTTGGAAGATTCAGGTATGTCCTCCAATTTCTTCATCTTGAGTTTGCCTTTGGACTTCCATGCTTTGAACTCTTCAAGATTGATGATGTCCTCATCATCTGAATTGGCATCTCCATTCTGAGTAGGCTGATCCTTAGTAAGTCTTGGAAACTCCTCTTCCAAGTCATAAGGTAGTTTTACTTTCTTGCATTCACTATCAAACCAAGAGTCATTTTCATCAAAGACAACATCTCTACTGACCATGAATCCCTTGTTTGAAGGATTGTAGAACATGTATCCTTTAATCTGATTTAGATCATACCCTATGAAGATACACTTCTCTGCCTTAGGGTCTAGCTTACCTCTTATCTGCGAAGGGATATGCACATATGCTACATATCCAAATATCCTGCAGTGATCAAGTGAAGGTCTTCTACCATGCCATGCTTCATATGGGGTCATTCCCTCAAGTGATTTGGACCAACCTATTTACAAGATAAGTGGTAGTAGATACACTCTCTGCCCATAAGTAGTTAGGTAATGTTTTCTCATTTAACATTGACCTAGTTGTTTCAACAATCAATCTATTTCTTCTTTCTGCTACCCCATTCTACTCAGGGGTATACCTTGTGGTAATTTCTCTCTTAATTCCTCTTTCCTGCAAGAATATATCAAAATCATTTGAGAAGTACTCACCTCCTCCATCTGACCTTAGTCTTTTAAGATTTCTCCCTGTTTGATTCTCAAAAAGTGCAAGATACTTTTTAAGGCAACTGAATACTTCATCCTTGTGCTTCATATAGTACAATACAATCCACCTACTATAATCATCAATGAAAGATACATAATACATGGATCCAGAGATTGAGGAATCCTTGCTTGGTCCCCATACACCTGTATGAACAAGTTCTAGGTAGTACTCATGCATGTAGCCTTTCCTTGAGAAGGGTAACCTATGAGACTTTCCAAACTGACAAGCACCACATTTATAAATCATGTGTTGCTTGGATACATTAGGTATCCCAAGCACACATTGATCTCTACATATTTGTTTCAAGGTTCTTTCCGCCACATCTTCCTCTTGAATTAAAATTATGATTATATCCACCATTGTTCTGATTATTATGCCAACAATCATGAGCTAAGTGATTTGTCTTACCACAAATCCAGCAAGCTTTGACTCCGTCTTTATTGCTTCTGCCTCTTCCTCTACCTTTGCCACCTCCTCTTCCTCTTAGGAAGTTAGCTTGGCTAGTTGTACCTTCATCTTCATTTGCTTGTTGCTTCCCTTTGCTATTCTTCTTCTTATCCTTTGAATACATTGCTTGACGTGCACTCTTATCACCTTCACCTTTGACGTCCTGCTCAAAGGTTAACATATGTCCTAGCAACTGATTTACAGTAGGAGTAAAATGATCTAGTAAGCCATTCCATGTACATGTGGATGCATCCAACTATGCCATAGGATGTGTGTTGGCACAACCCACGAATGAAGGTAATGTAGATCTCCCCATAGCTTATGCGAGCAGATAGTTGAATGTAGCAGAAAGAAATTACACCACTACAGAACGACAAGGATTAGGAATGATCTATGCAGTCAAGAAACTCAGGCATTATTTGTTGGCAAATAAGTTCAAGTTCTTTACAGATCATCAAGCGTTATTGTACTTAGTCAATAAGCCATGTAACAGAGGATGACTGATACGTTGGTTTCTATTACTCATGGAGTACGAATTTGAAGTAGTAGTCACGAAGGGAAAGACACACCTTAGAGCTGACCACCTCTCAAGATTAACCACAGGAGAAGCTCCTCAAGGAATAGCGGATGAATTACCCGATGCATACCTGTTTAACCTTGAGATAGTACTAGACTGGGCTAAGCCTATTGTCCCTATTCTCACATATGGACTCAAGAATCCTAGGATTAGGATCAAGGAATGAGAGATTACCAAGTCTCAAAGATATCAAATAATAGCAAGAAGTATATATAAACAGGATAATCAAAATATTCTTGCTTGTTGTGTAGATGAATCAGAACCTGCGAATTGGTTGCAATTGGCACATGTAGGTGCATTAAAGCAACATCATTCAAAATATCGTACATTGTAGACTCTGCACATACTAGGAGTATATTGGCCTTCTATGGAAGCAGATGTCTACAAGTTGTGTAAACAATGCCTAATCTGTTGTGAAAGACCACTAGTAGAACATGCTACATTATATCATGTGTCTCTCACACCAGAATGGAGTGAACCCTTAGTGACATACTTGAGGACGAAAACATTCCCTCAAGGGATGACCTTAGCACGACAACGTGGTCTAGAGCAGGAGGCTCAAGACTATTCACTTATTGGCGACAACCTATACAAGCGAGGACAAGATGGATACCTTAGAAAATTTGTTCATGAAAGCGATTATTTGAGCGTACTAGAGACTGCACACCAAGGTGTTGCAGGAGGTCATTTTGGCCTCAATAGGATCATCAAAGCCATCCTCTTTGCAGGATTATGGTGGCCCACTCTTCACATGGATGCACATACCTATGTTGAGAGATGTGATGTGTGCCAGAGAACTCAATTTTCTACTCGTAGAGATGAAACTCCATTGAAACCCATGATGGGAGGATGTGCATTTTCTAAATGGGGTATAGACTTTGTAGGACCCATTAACCCCCCTGCAAAAGGTACTCATGCCAAATACATCATAGTTGCTACGGATTATCTTACCAAATGGGTAGAGGCCAAGGCCTCAAAAAAGAATGATGCACACACGACTGCAAAATTCTTATTTGAAAATGTTTTTATAAGATATGGAATACCTATAGAGTTAGTGAGTGATCGAGGAACTCACTTTCTAAACCAAGTCATTGAATATTTGTTACAGGATTTTATGGTGATTCACAAGAAATCTGAACCATATCATCCTTAGGCCAATGGTCAAGCAGAAAGTACTAACAAGATCCTTTGTAACATACTGATGAAACTCGTGAACAACCGTTTAGATTGGGACAAACAGTTACATCACGTTGTTTGGGCATATCGAGTGGCCTACAAGACCGTACTCAATGCAACTCCCTTTCAGATGGTTTTTGGTCTGAATGATGTGCTTCCTTTGGACTTCTTGATACCGACCCTTAAGGTTGCACAAGAACATCAGTGGACCGGCCATGAATTATCATCGAGAATAGTGGACTTGGAACGATTAGGAGAAACCAGGTTGAAAGCAGCAACAGGTATATTGCAGCAAAGAAGCGACAGAAAGCCTATTTCGATGCACATGTGAAGGACAAAGGCTTCAAAGAAGGAGATTTAGTCCTAGTATATACGTTGAAACAACACGCACAAAAATCAGAAAAGCGAGGTTATGGACCTATGATCATTAAAAGACTCTCGATAAGTGGAGCAATACAATCAGCCACCCTAGGAGACATAATGCCTAATTACATTAGTGGTTGTAGAGTCAAGTTATATCAGGAACGTCTTACTGAGGATATGCTTAGAAAACTCACATTGGCAAAGAAGCGTAAGGAGGAAGAAAAAAGTATACGTGTTGAAGCTCAAGCAGAAGCTATAGAATGCATTAAGTGCATGAAGTTAGGAAGACAAGGACTAGGGAGAGAACATTATAACCATCTAGAAATAACACCCAGATACCCCATGGCCATGTGTCAAGTAAAGTCAACCACTCATCCTAGCATAGTGGATAGGAGACCATTTATTACAGTCAGGCTAGAGCACGGCAACCCTTGCCAAGAGCTCAGGGCTTTAATTGACTCAGGTGTTGTGACTAGTGTGCTTAGATGGTCCCACTATAAGGACTCACGAATAGAAATGCGGCCAATTGAGGCATACCTCATAGGTCTAGGAGGCATGGAAACCCCTTGCATGGGTGAGGTGGACCTTCCTATCCTCATACACAATGTGAACATGACAGCAAAGCTACTAGTATGCCATGATGAGGACTTGATAGAACCCCTAATCCTTGGCCAAGATTGGCTATATGATCACTCAGTGGACCTAAATCTTAGACAAGGCTCCTTGTAGATTGGAACCTTAGATCAGCAGTGAGTGATACCGCTTGACTTCCCTAACTAGACTCCGCCTGAGGTATGTAACCCTAGACCATATGAACTACATGCGACAGAGGACTGAAAGATCTTTGGCTAGATACCTTGGCTAAGCACGCTCCTTCCAAAGTCAACCCATGAGAGCTTGGCGATGGATAGTTTCCAGATAAAAGAGTGTCAACATATTTTCCCTCGGTCTTCTAGCAGTGGTCAGGTGGGTTTCATTAGCAGTCAGGTGGACTGCATCAGCAGCCACATGGGCACAACACCCTGCAGTGCCCATCCTTCCACAATTAATGTGGACTGGCTTAGATTAATGGTACAAAAAAAGCACTTCCTAATGGGCAGGTTTTGCAAGTGTTGGACCTTCCTTCTTTTCCAAAGCAGAGTGTCCATCCGACCTCTCAACCTCATCCACCAAGGAGTCACCAATGAATAAGGAACCCAAACCAACAACCCTACCAGATGACACCAAACAAGTAGCAATATCAGCATCACAGAATAGGTGGCACAAGACAAGTATGGGTGTTGAAAGGACAGAAAGCACCGACAGATTTCAACAATGCAGACAATAACAAGAAGAAGTTTCAGCAGAATCATTGCCAATATTCAACATTTTCTCAACCTTCTTCTACAAGTACGAGTAGTCGATAGATTTGGATCGCCAAGAAGTACCTTATGAATCGAACCACACCCACGCAGATTTGGGTACCCAAACAGTGTATTATAGCTCAACACTCAAGCCATGTAACATATACCCCTCAGAAATCTCTTCAGCCCTCAACACCACCACAACCAATATCATCTTTTGTCCCTCAGCAGACACATTCCACCCACTTAGCAACTCTTAGGAAATGGATATCGAAACATATCCAGCTATCTCCTCAAAACCCATTGTCTAACATTAATCCCACCCCGACTAAACACTACCCTTGCAATAACTCATTCACAACTAAACTTTGTACAAATTCATGCACTATAACTCAACATCACTTGTGATAACATCTCATCAAGCAATGTATGCACCATCAAAAGCATGTAGATGTCTAGAGACCTACATTAGTTTTGCAAAAATCATTCCATAAATCACCTCACAACACTCGGCTACACGGGTTACACATCGGTTATGGAAAGGGATTGCAGTCTCACTTTATTGGGATCATGATTAATTTCCATAGTAATGTGCTAATCTTTTGTAGCAAATCTTCTCCATAGTCGCATCACTCATCATGTAGAGAGAAGGACCATCTGAAGCTGGCCCCAGTGTACCAGTGGTCAATTTTGGCAAATTACTAGTTGAGCCTCATCCCATGGCTCAACCACCTGAATTTCAAGGATTCCCAAGACCTATGCCGATTGATGACCCTCCCAGGGGATATACCGAAAAAGTTCATCGTAATTCCCATTGGTTCCAAGGTTTAGCAAGACCTTTGGCAGACGCAGATTTTACTTTTGATGCTACGTTGACTTTTGACAATAGTAAATGGGGAAAGTATCAGTTCTTCTCCAGAGAATTTGAAGCGCTCCCAAATACAAAAGACTTAAAGCATGTTTGGGCGAGAGCAGGTTTTATAGAATACTTCAGTGATCCACTACCGAAACCGGATTTTTATAGATGCTACTACCTAGTGGCAACTCTGACAGCCTCCGAGAACAAGGACTTGCTGGGCACTTTTATTTTGCTATCTTTGGTAAATGACCCCCCATTCGAAAGGTTCTATCTTTCAAAAGATTTGATTCGTGCTACAATTAAGATCCATGGAACTCACACACCGACAGAGCGAGAAAGGCTGATTCCAGATCTGATGAAGCGTGGTGACGTTATCAAATGGGAAGACATCTCAGCCATCACACCTGAGCTATCTAAGCCATTATGTATATGTATACAACACTTTGCATTCCTGGCTCAGGATCGTTTTACTATGCCTCAGAAGCATATTTGGTTTGGATTGTATTTAGCTTGTATTGGGCCCCAAACAGTTGATCTTGCAAGTTGGATCATTGATCAATTGTACTTAGTGCAGCAGAGATGGCAAAGGAAAAAAGTCATCCATCGATGTTGTGCTCTCATGAGAATTGTGTATATGTGTTTGGCATACGACTTGCCTATAGAGCGTGCAATGACAAGTGAAGAATTGAAAGTGTTCAAAGGGACCACCAAGAAAGCCAAAAAATCTAGCAAGGGACGAGCAGGCAAGGGCATGCGAGGATCTATCCCATGCCTACAAGTTCTAGAATTCCCATCACCTCAACCCTCTCTAGAATAGTCACCCACAGAACCCACTCCATCGATACAACCCATTCGCATATGACTGTCACGACCAGTTATCACGGAAGGTACTACCAATACCGTTACCTCTCAAACAACCACAGTCCCGTAACCTACCACTACAGTAGCAAAAATTCCCACCTCCATTGGTGCAGAAGCGTTTACTTTTCCTATACCCAATTTGGAAGCAGAACCAATGAATACCACGTTCGACTTTGAAATGCCTGATGCTTTTTCAAACAAATTTCAATTTTCAGAAGGACAAATTTTCTCTGAGGAATATGAACGACGAAGTTACCCTACAAGTCCCCCTGATCAACCACAAGGGCAAGTAGTCTCCAGCTCTGAAGAAGAAAGGATGGAAACTGATGATGAGGACGGAGACGATGAAGCCAGTCAAGCCTGTCATGACTCTCAACAGAATATGCAGACTGATGAACAGGAACAACACATGGACACTCAAGGTGACACAAGCACTTATGAAGATGAGACATTTCTAGCAGCTGCCTACACATTGGCAATCAAAAAACTCTACCGCACCATGGAAGCAATGTGAGCACGTAGAAAGCTATCGGAAGAAGAAAGCCAAGCGCTTGTCAAACAGGAACTCACCACAGGAGGCTTCGAAGAAGCATACATCCAAGGTTTCAGAGAACTGGTCAAGTCAGTAGGCACTAATGAAGCATTACGCTATTTGCAAAGAAAACCACTACTGTTGTTTGACCCACACCGAATTTGCTTGTTATCAAAACGGTCAATATATTCGTGTACCAACGGATGGCCAGTCATCACAATAGGCCCCGGAAGCCGGCCTCATTCTTGAAGGATCTTTGGCAGAAGAAACAATCATCATCAACTCCCCGCCCCACACTTCTACTGTAAATACCACCACTGTGGTCGAAGTACCCACCACCCCAACCGCTCCTCTTTCACCTCTCGTCCCTCCAGTCTCTCCTATACACCCTGCCTCTCCCAGACCATCCACATCCTTCGATAGTGCGCTAGCAGAAGCCTTCATTGCCTCCATTCCTCTCACCCTTTTCTGCACCTACACAACCTAGCCTCCCTCCTAGGACTTCAACCCTTCTATCTAGTCCATTTCTCCATCCATCCTTCCCTTCCTTTCCCACCCCTCCAAGACCCCATTTCCCACCCCTATTCCCATTTCCACCTCCATTGAGCTTCTCCCCCGTCTCACCTCCCCGACCCACTGTATTTCCTCTTTCCCCTCTCCACGAGGCAGTACAAGAGACCCCATCTATAAATTATTTGGCAACCCTTGTAAATCTTGTATTCACACCCACTCATGCACCCACTGTCACTCCACTATTCACAGTCACTGCACTTGACACCATGTCTAGTGACATGGACATATCCCCACCCAGTGCACCACCACTCACCTCATCCATTTTACCACCACATTTAGGCACATCACATTTTTCCACTGTCACCACTGCATCCACTTTCCCATCCCTATTCCCCCTTCCCCTTGCACCAACACCCGCACCCACAACAACTTCACTCACTCCACCATTAATACTATCACCCACAATTGACACTGCATTCTGTCAAATGTTTGCATGCATGACCCAAGTGAGAGATGAATTCGCATCTCTAGGCACTAGTTACCAGACACTGTAACAGACCACGAACGACTTACAGTCACAACTCAATTCTTTATCAATCGAGAATGCCTCCCTTAACACACGCTATCAAGAGCTACGCCAAGCCTACCATAAACTTGAACTCGAAAGTGAACAGAAGACAAAAGAGGCCTTTATAGATATTGACAATTTGTTAAGGGCTCAAACCATTCGCAACGTAACTCACTAGAAACATGGAACTACTCAGATGCCACCTAGCAGCAACCAAAGAAGAGAATCAACGCTTGCAAGAACAGAATAGAGAGAACCTTGAAGCTGCTTTAGATCAACCAGTCAAACCCTTGAGTCCGAGTCGTTTCAAATTTTTCCCCTCCGAATCCATGAAGATACTATTGGAAGATCATGTCCGACTACTAGAGGAGTATGACAGTATGAATGAGGAATACCAGAAGCTCAAAGAGGAACATATAATATTATAGTTACGAGCACCTGTACAGCAAGCACCACCAGCCTTGTGGCCACATCTCCAGAGATCATTGAGGAACTCAACACTTTATGGGCCTAGGTATTGACTCTTCAAACACAGATAGCAGCTTACGAAGCACCCCCTAGGCCAGAATCCCCATCAAAACTACCACCGGATGAAGAAACAGTGACTATCCCGATGGAGGATACTTTTTAAGAAGCCTATGAACCCCAATCCATCCCAAGCAGACATGTCACGGCTGAAGGCCAGACCACATTTGAACTCCCTACCCCCACATGGATGAAGACTGTAGAAGAACTTGGCAAGACCCACTCAGCAAGGGTGGAAGCACAATTATATGCAATGGCCATGATAGAGGAACGTATTTTACAATCCCCATATTTTGCTCACTTGGCCCCTCGCAGGTATATATCTAGGCATGAGCTGCAATATAAGCCATATTTTATGTTAATGGCAAAATATCGGCTGGCCATCAAAAAGGAAACACGCAAGAAACCCTCCCATGCAACTCTGTTTGAGCCTAAAGACATGCCAACAGACGCACAGAGAGGAGAAATCTTTCAACCAACTTGGCACCAGGATTTATTATAGGAATATCCCCAAATGATGAGCACATGGGTCAAGGCACCACTCCATTTGAAGTATAACCCATGTTGGGGACCGATACCATGTCGCTGCTCCTAGAAGGCTTTTGCAATCAAAGTACAGAACAACAAGCAGTGCCAGGACTGGCTCAATTACGTGTATTTCACTCCACCCACTGGTCTGCCCACTGTAGGATATATGATGGCAACAATTCACCACTGGCTCCCTCTCTTACGACGAATGGATGATGTAGCAGCACATATGACTGTCAAAATATTTGACATGATGCAGATACTTCAAGTCTTCTATCGTGCCAAGGCACCATATGTTAACACCCCGGGATTCAAGCATGGCAATCAAGATTTAGCGTATGATATGAGTATGACACCATCACTCCAGGTGTGTTATGCCTGGCACCGTCGCATCAAATATCTATCGGCATGCTATAAAATGACCTTCGAAGAAATGTTCACTACGAGTTTTTGGGAGTATCACTCAGAGGTGTTCATAAGCAGGCCTACACATCTAGTCCAACTATTCGCCTGTGAACAACTAGTATACTCCACGCATTACAGACTCCCACCACCAGGGGAACCTCAACCCATCGATTGGGAAAAACGTGAAGTAGATCTTGCCAGAGGTATTCGCATTTCCTAGCACACCCTCGCTCAGGACCTCCTAGAAAACTAGATCCGACAGACCCCGCAACAAGGTTCTATCGAGGACAGCAAAAGCGAGAGGGAGGGGGTTTTGGCAGTAGCCAGAGGCACAGACGTCGAGGCACAACGAAGTAGTGGGAAGCCAGACAGATTATTTTTCAAACAAATATGTTTTATAAATACTTTTCAAAAACTCTTAACAGTGATTTTCATCACTTTTGTACCATATTAACATATAAAAATCCCTTTTGTAACTTGTAGCTCCATTTTGTGCAAGCCAAGTAGTCCTCGAGCTTGAGGAGCTTAGGTAGAATGAGGCTACCAATTTTGGCTATTTTTGGACCGTTTACCCTTTCAAATAGCACCTACAACCTATTTTTAACTATGCCGGTCACTAGATGTGAAACCAGTCAAAACTAGTCCAAAAACTATAAATAGAGCTAGAGAGCTCATTTTTTAGGTTAGCTTGTATGAGTAGAGAAGAGCTTAGAGCTATTTTGAGCTTGTAATTGAGATCTTGAGTAATAGAGTCTATTTTCCTACCTTCCATTGTGTCTTGCTTGTCTCTTCATTGTGTGTGTGTATGTGTGTGTGCATCTCTATGCTTCTCACCTTCACTCTCACTACATCTCACATTCACGATCTTCATATCACTCCTATCTCTTCCGCGGATTGACATTAAGGAGGTGGAGCTTGTTAACATGGTACTTACCATTGTGCTAGAGCAACAATGTGGTTGTAGATACAGCCTCTACCCACAAATAGTTGGGTAGCTTCTTCTCATTTAGCATTGATCTTGTAGCCTCCACAATTGTTCTATTTCTTCTTTTTGCCATTCCATTTTGCTCTGATGTACACCTCGTAGTGATTTCTCTTTTAATTACTCTCTTGGAGATAGGAATCAAAGTCATGGGAGAAATATTATCCCCCTCCATCTGACCTTAGTCTCTTCAAAGTTTTACATGCTTGATTTTCTACAAGAGCTAGGTATTTCTTGAAACATGAAAACACTTCATCCTTATGCTTCATAAATTATACTATGGTTCATTTGATACAATCATTAATGAATGATACATAATACTTGGATCCAAAGATTGAGGGTTCCTTGCTTGGTCCCCATGCTTGTGTGACTTACCAAATTGAAAGGCACTACATTTATAAATCATATGTTGTCTGGAGATATTTGGTAGAACAAGTACACTCTCATCCTGATTGATTTGCTTGAGAGATCTTTCACTTATACGAGCTAGTCTCTTGTGCCAAATTTCCAATTCTGGTAGAGTTTGGCTACCATAATTAAACAATGCAATGTTTGTACTATCTTGAAGTTCAAACGTGAATAATCTACCTGATTTCTATCCTCTTGCTATCTTCTTAAATCCCTGATGTGGATCTTCAACAAATGTTCCGTTCTTTGTAAATCTGACCTGCAATCCCTTCTTAAAAATTTGACCTACACTTATGAGGTTTTTGGTGATGGTTGGTACATACAATACCTTGCTCCATAAGTTCATATTACCATTTGGAGTCTTTACATTACCTATCTTCTCAACTCTATGCCTTGTGTCATCTCTCGTTTGACTTCATGTCTCTTCCTTGGATCCTCCAAATATGAGAGTAGAGCCATTTCTTGCTACATGATTTGAGAACCCTGAATCTATATGGAATACATGTTCATCTGCTTTACTTTCATTTATGGTCATGTTCATCAGAAGGAGTGAGTTCTCTTGAGTTTGGTCATCTGTATAATTTTTGTAGTCTCTCCTTCCTTTGTATCCTCCTTGGTAGTGTTATTGTTGTATGCATCATTATTGTATCCATTGAAATTGTTGAGTCTACCTCTTGAGCTTCCAGGGCATCCTTTGTTGTAACCTCTTCCTCTTTGGTTCTTAGGATTCCTGAAACAATTCTTAGTAATGTGATTGGTTAGACCACATATGTCACATCGAGATGAGCCTTAAGTTCTCCCCATGCCTTGTCTTCCTCCCCTACCTCTTCCTCTTTAGCCTCTACCTTTTCCTGCAAAGTTTGCTTGAGAGGTACTACCTTCATTATCATATTTCTTACCCTTGCCTTCGGTATCTTTGTTCTTATTCTTAGAGAGCTAAGGATTGATTACCTTTTGAGTTGTCTCCATTCTTCATAAGATTTTCCTCATGTGTGAGCAATTGTCCCATGAGGGTGTTGAAATCAGGAACATGCATGTCCATGTAGAGGTCCATGGTTGTGGTGAAAGTTGAAGTGTTGAAGGCTATGGCACAATGGAAACAAAGCTTCAAGAGTTGCAATGAATTAGAGATGAAGAGAGAAAGAGACTCTCACATGCACATATACCAAGGACAAAGGATAATGTAGAGAGAGAAAAAGATTAGTCCTCTCTCTACTTCATACACAAGGATATGAAGAAAATTGTGTGCCTTGCATTTAGATAATAGTGGTTGTCTTTTTATACAAAAATAGAGAGAATTTTGGCCAATCAAAAGGAGATAGGATTCTTGGATAGATTTCCCTCTAAGTTAGAGGTGTTCACATGCATACAAAATAAAACCCATAGCTAACAATCCCCCTTGAGCTTGATTATACAAGTAGCTCTTTGGGAACTATCCTTTGCTCACAACTAGACTAGGTGGTACAAATATGATTCCTTCCCATGTACAAAGAAGGTGTTACAATGTTTATATCCTTCCTTGAACAAAATCATGGGTGGTACAAATCCTTTCCTATACATATGAGGATGGTACAAAGGGGATGTTTCACAACACATTATCATAGGTGAAATTGGCTTGAGCTTCTTCTTCTTCTTCATTTGTCTCCTATGTTGTGTTGACATTGCTCGTCCTTCGAAAAGCCCCTTTGTTGTTGTTGTTGTTGTTGTTGTTGTTGTTGCCATTATTGTTGTTGCATGGTTGACAATGCTTTGTAGCATGGTTGGGTTTACCACATATTTTGCAAGGGTTAACTTGAAAACAATGTTTTGAAAGATGGTTGGTGCAATTAAAATGGTTGCATTTTGTAGCTCTTACAACCAAGGTATTTTGTAGCTCTTACAACCAATGACATCCTCTAGCCTAGGGATAGGGTCCATTTCTTTAAGAATAGTTACAATTTGTCCAAACTTATCATCGGGCATGGCTTTGAGTAGGACAGCTACTTGATCCTCATTTTCAATAGGTCATTGCACATATGCTAATTGGGTACATATACTCTTTAGCTTGTTTACAAGTGTAGGTATACCTTCTCCTTGAGACATGTTTAGAGAATAAAGTTGCATTTTAAGTGCTATTTTGGAGTTTCTAGAAATAGCTCCAAAATTTTGTTCTAAAATAATCCATGTTTCATTTGCAGTAGTGCAATCATCCACGAAGTGTACATAATTATCATCGAAAGAGGCAAGTCACATTCCAAGTTCTTGTCCATCCTTTTCAATGAAATGTGGTAGCCCTCTTCTATGCTCAAGTGTTTCGTTTGCTTTTAATGGTTCTATGACAGACAAAAGTCATTTGGTGATAAGATGCCCCTTAATTTTTGTTTGCCATGTATGAAAACCTTGGCCATTAAACTTGTCTAAAGGCTTTTCAATCATATTGGAGAGATCTTAACTCTTGGAGACTCTCCAAGGCCAGTGTATAGCTCCTTTGTAGAGTGTTTTTGTGCTTAAAGTGCTCAACACAATTGCTTAAATTATATGTTCAAATACAATCTACCCTAGCAATTTTTAAGAATACACTATTGGATTCTAACATTCGGAAGATCTTCATTTAGATAAATAACATATGGCAAAAGAACACTTCAAATATCATACACGTCAAAACATTTTTGAGGGGTTATCATCACTAGCATTATGTTTAGGTGATGCATTCATCTTTAGGTCCAAGGTAATGTTTATTAAAGGACATAAAATGCATCATCTTTCCCATCTATATGCACGATAAAAAAGATTCTTGTTGTTGCACGTACAACCTAAAGCAATGTACTCCACTTCATACATATTGGTGTAAGAGCCACGGATTAAAACTTGAGAACAACCACTATGGTAATAAGATATAGATTTGTGCACTAAAGATGGAGCTGACTTGACTACTAAATCAGACACACTCGTCCCAGAAGCGTGGCTTGATGGTTGAATCCCTCGCCTCTTGAGGTGGGGGCATGGGTTCAACCCCCCTGCGCGGCGGGACATCTAAGCCTTCGGGCGTGTATGAAGTGAAGCTGCCTTCGGGCGTGGAAACTTTGCAAGTGCCTTCGGGCCGTCTACCCTGTGATGTAAGTCCTTCCCGGTCTGAGTCTAACCCCTGTTCTTGTGGGATAAGGGGGGTCCCATGGGTACTATGCCCTTCCCTGTACAGTTGTAATTTCAAAGTTAAAGTAATGGCATCATCTCATCTCCACATATGTAACCATAAAGGTTTCTCCCTTGAAGATAAGCTTCCATTCTAAGAGGCCAAGGTGAATAATTACCTCGATCCAATTTGTCTATGGATGAGGAGAATCCATCACCCATGATGTCTAATTGCTTTTCAGAGATGCTTATCAGAGTTCCTTAGCTTCCCAAGTATGCATATGGAACTATCACGTCCTTTGTAGCATCACTCTCAAATGTTTGCATCAACACAGATAACTTCTAATTGCAAGAAATGTGAACCTTCTTAGTTTTATGCTCCTCACAATCTAGTATGAATTGACAAGAGAGCTTTAGCAAATATTTAATTGTGGTGTATAGATAACTAAAGCAAGTTATTTCATGATTGTAGCTCCACTATACAAGGAGAAATGAACTTAGCAAGTGAGCAGGTCACCGTGACTTTTTGAGGATTTAGAAGATGTGCAAACACAATAAGCTTCTTTGCTTCATATCTCGAGATCTACTAAACAAAACTTTATGAGATTCGATATGGAGAGACTAGATATTTGTTTATAACTATGCCAAGCTAAATTATAGCAAATGGATGAGTACACATAGATAAATCGAATGATCAAGTTCATTATAATCATGAAGATACTGAGGTAGATAGTAGAGAGAAACTTACTCCATGAAATGAATCAAAATATGAATGCCATTGCACATATGATATAGAGGAAGTGTAGAGGAGTACACATAGATAAGGTGAGCTCAATGTATGCTCAAATTTCTAGCTCAATTCCTCTCAAAAGAGCTCTGCTATCCTGAAACTAAAATCATGTGTATTTATACACATATTTGAATTTGAATTTGAGTCTTCTTCAGCTAAAACTGTCCCTACATTTGGGGAGTGATTAAAGTTGATTTTGAACCACTAGATTCATGAAGTGAATCTCCTAATATCACAAGATTTCCATCTTGGCTTTTGAATTTGCCCAAGATAACTCCATAGAAATTAACAAGTATGAGTTCATATGTGAGTCTCTATGTGAAGAGACAAATGGGTGTGTAGTCCTTAAGCCTTAGCAAAACTCTTAGGCTTACTAAATACACCAACACGTTTCCCATGGCTTTTATATATGCCTCTAATCCTAATGTTTTACTTATCTTCATACATTCACTTGGTCATACATTCACTTGGTCATACATTCTGTATTGTGTTGTGCTATAAGTTTCGTCTTTGTCCTTGTGCTCTTTGTGTGCTTTTGTAGACCTTGAACTCCAACAATTGGTATAAGAGTACATTACCACTTCATCTAGGGTGTCATTGACACCTATCCAATCATAGTATTAGAATTGCATGAACTTTGCTAAGCATACGTAGGGCGATTAGGAGTCAAAAATAACTTCATTTTGTGGCATCAAAATTTTGATCCAAGTTCATTTTGGTCTCCGAACGCCCTATTGAAACGATTGTACAAGAAACTTCATCTCTTTCTACCAAACATATATGCATGTTTTCGTTAGCCACTACACTCGCCTCAAAGGTTGCTACAAGTTTTGCAAAGCTCAACAGGGTGTTTTTGTTCAACTTTTTGAGATATTCCATATGTTGGTTGTTGAGGATAAGTTCGATGGTACTAATTGCCCATTGTGCGCATATATGATGTTCCATGTATAGGTAGGAAAAGGGCCATGGAATATTGTGCATGGTGCTGAAAAATATCCTACTACACGTGCAAATATAGTTATTGAGGTGATGTAGATCGTGTTGAATATGATGATCTTTAATTTCATAATCGTGCTACAGTTCTTGCTGCACCTACTATATAGAAACTTCTTTGGGATGATAGAGATGCTCAAGCACATGCATTGATAGCTTTGTCTATCAAACACACCATTATCCCTCACATTCTTAACAAAGAGTGCTTGGGATACACTTAAAACTTTATACTAGATAAGAAACAAGGAGCATGTTGCTTACCTCCGAAAAGAGTTAGATAGTGAGCATATTAATGAAGGAGGTTTTTTGGATATTTTGTTGACAAAGATCAAAGATTTGAAGGAGAAATTGGTATTTGGTGATGAAATCTTTCCAGATATTTCACTTGTGTAGAATCTTTCTAATGCTCTTCCAGATTCATATAAGAGATTGCTTCTACTCTTTAATTGATGATAAAAGGAAATCCAAATGCCTTAACATTCTAGGAGTTACTCTCTTTTTTGTTTTAGGAAGATGAAACTAGGAAAAATAGTTCAATTATGTGTGTTGCATATCGAATTCTCTTAGCTACTTATAAGGGAAAAGGTGAATCAAGCTCATCTACTACCACGGAGAAATATGCTAATGTTGCCTAGTCAAAGAAGGAAGAAAAAAATAACAAGAAAATAGAAAAATAGAAAGAGTTTTGCAAATATTGTAAGATGTATGATCATGTCTTTAAGAGTTGTTCTAACGGAGTCTGCTAGTCCTGTTTAGAATGAAGAATGGGTATTCATTACTATTTGAAGCTATGAAACAACTTCTCATGATTAGTGTATATATGTAGTAGACTCATATTTTTAGTACCTTGCAACACTGCTTCTTTCATTCACTTGAGCGCACCCTTACAAGAATACTATCACATGTGCTTAAAACTCCTCTTATCTTATAATGAGAGTTGGTAAGATCATTTTGACTACTATTGATGGTACTTATTTCACATTGTCAAAAGTTTTATATGTGCCATGGATCACCAAAAATCTCTTGTCAATTTTAGCATTAAAAAAGATTGTCTTGGTTATCAAATTTGTTGATAACAAATGTACAATTCATGATCTCTCAAGTGGTGTTGTTATTATTGCTTCTCACATTTTATGTGGTGGGATGTATAATCTCATAGAATATGGGAAATCTGTGAATGATTCAACATGTGTAGTTCAAGATTCTAAGAGCATCTGAGATGCAAAGCTTTGGTAGGCATGCTTTGATCATCTAAATTTTTCTACTTTTCTTCGCATGTAGAAATATGAAACAGTGTCCTCTTTGCCCAAACTTGTTGCACCTGTAAACATATCTATGAAGGCTATATTTTGGGCAAAATCTAGTGTTCCTCCTTCCCAAAAGATGGTTCAGAATGAGCTGCTCATTAATTCGAGCTTGTGCATAGTGATGTGTGTGGTCCTATGGAGACACCTTCATTTGGGAACTACCTTTACTTTGTGAGATTCATTGATGAATTCTCTAGAAATGCATGGGTGTATCCATTGAAAGCAAATTCTAAAGTGTTTTTGTGCTTCAAACAATTCTTGGTTATGGTTAAAACTATGCTAGCATGTACATTGGGCACCCTCCATTTTGATCAAGGGGGAATTACATGAATTTGGATTTTAATGAATTTTTGGCTAAGCATGGGATAAAACATCAGTGTACAATGTTGTAAACACCTCAAGACATGGATTTTGTGAAAGAAAGAATAGGTCTCTGTATGGTCAAACGTTACGCTTTCCCACATAGCTTGTGGCTTGAGGTTGTTATGTGTGTGGTATATGTACCAAATAGGTGTCCCGCCAAAGCACTGGCATTAGTCACTCCATATGAGACTTGGCATGGTTGCAAGCCATCTTTTGCTCATCTCCATGTCTTTGGTTGTCCCACATATGCATATGTGCCTAAACAATATGGTTGGTTATTGGATGATAAAGCTATGTAATGTATTTTTGTTGGGTATAGTTTTGAAAGCAAAGGTTATCATCTATATCATTCACAGACTAAATGCATTTTTTAAAGTTGTGATGTTTTTTTTGTAGTTTGTTGCCTCTTTTTACAAGTGGATAGTCAAGTGCTAATCTAGATGAGGAAATTTCTCAACTTTTACAAGTTCCACATGATGATGTGGATCATTCCATTTTTTATGCATATTTACATGATTGTTGATGAGAGGCTAACATAGAAGAGGTTAGAAATATCCCTAATGGCTGGTGTACACTTTAAGAGATAGCAAATTAAATGCATCTTTTTCATATGATACCCGTTTAGGTTCTCATAGTGCTTAATTTTGCATCAGATTGCTATGTAATGGATTCCTCTAGTCTATATGATGAGAATGAGCTTGTTTCTTTTGATGAAGCACAAAAATTGAAAAAATTGGATGGCTCCTATGCAATCAAAATTTGATGCTATTATGAAGAATGGTATTTGGCCTTTATGTGATTTGCCCCTAGGGTAAAAAGGCATTGGCACTAGATTAATATAGAATTGAAGGTAATCCTGATGGAAGAGTTGATAGGTATAAGGCTAGACTTGTTTCTAAAGGTTATGCTCAAGAGAGAGGCATTGATTTTGATCATACCTTTGCACCCACATGCCAAATGACCACTATTCCTAGCATTTGTGCACTTCCAACTGATCATGGTTGGAATTTGAATCACTTGGACACTAAAATGCATTATGAGTGTTGATTTACATGAAGAAGTGTATGTATGTTGGTTGAATGATTTTGAGCAAAAAGGGCATGAAAACAAAGTGTGCAAGTTGAAAAAGGTATTATAGGTTTGAAGCAATCACTACATGCTTGCTATGAGAAGATACATGCCTACTTGCTCACACATGGTTTTTAGAAATGTACAATTGAGGTTGCCTTGTATGTTAAGCATATAGATGATGTAGTTTTGATCATCGTTGTATATGTCGATGACATGCTTCTCTTTGGTTCTAATGAGATGCATAATATTCCTGAATTTAAGGCTGATTTTCATGCCTCTTTGTCAAATTTGGGGCATTTGCATCATTATTTGGACATCTGTTCCATGAAGTTGATGGAGGAATAGCTTTGTCTCAAAAAAGCATATTGACACAGTATTTCAGTGTTTCGGCCTTGAAGATTGCAAATGTATTGCCACTCCCACGAAAATAGGTTTAGGGTTGATCCTTCAAGATGTTGCAGATGTATTTGATGTTGTTCTCTATGAGTAGGTTGTTGAATGCTTGATTTGCCTGTGTATAATGTGGAAAGTTAATAATTTTTCTCTTTTTCAGATGAGCAAGTTTATGCATTGCCTAGGTCTCAAGCATTGGTAGGCGGTTACATACATCTTTCGCTACTTGAGTGATACCTGGCTACTTGGATTGTTTTATCCCAAGGGGGATCATTATGGCCAGATTTCCATGTTTTTTCTAACTCAAATTGGGCTTGTTGCTATGGCACTCATCTATCCACCAATGGTTTTTGTTTCATGTTTGGTTGCTCATGCATATCTTGGTGGAGCAAGAAAATAGACTACAATGGACACTCCTAGTTATGAGGCTGAGTATAGGAAAACTTTCATAATGACTATTGATTGTGTGTGGCTCAGATGACTTTTGGTTGAGTTTGGTGTTGGTAAATCTTCTGCCACCACCATCTTCAATGATAGTTAGAGCACACTAACAGTTGTGAGGAACCTTATGTCCCATGCTCGCATAGAATACATTGAAGTGCACTATCATTATGTTAGGGAGACGTTCCCTACTAGAGAGATTAATTTGGTTTATGTGTCCACACAAGAGGTTCTCTACTCGAGAGATAAGTTTTGTTTATATGTCCACACAAGATAACGTTGTAGACCGTTTCACAAGGCTCTGTCGAGGTAGAAGTTTGAAGCTTTTTGCAAAGCTTTGGGCTTACTTCCTTTTGTGTATTGATACCTTTCCACATAGCTTGACACTTCCTTATACATGAGTGCCAGATCCTTGTTCACCGCGTCACTCCCAAGGGGATTTGTTGATATATTTTGGTAGTGATATATGTGAACACACTTAATATTGTCGAGACAGACACTTTTTTCTTTCTCTAGGAGTTTTTTTTTGCTTGGCTTGTATATACAGCTATAACCTAATGATTCACTTATCTATAGATTCACTTGGTAATACATTCTGTATTGTGTTGTGGTCTCAATTTCTTCTTCTTCCTTGTGATGTTCATGTGCTTCCACAAACCTCGAACTCCAATAGTTTGATACATCTCACAATTACAAGGACTGATCTAAGCTACACTGTGGGACTTGAGATTTAGTTTATGAAAGTTCCCAAGAAACCACATTTAGATGCTTTGAGATGCACTCTATGATATTTGAGTGTTACTTTGGATTATGCATTATTTGATGAAGTGATTGTATAATTGCAAGTTCATGGATACACTGATGCAGAATGGGTTGGTAGTATTCTAGATAGAAGATATACTAGTGGTTTTCTATTCAAAGTTGGAAGTGTTGTTGTTACATAGAGCAGTAAAAAGCAACCCACTATCACCTTGTCAAGTCAAGAGGCTGAGTATGGAGGTGCTAAAATGGCAGCATGTGAGGCATCATGGGTAGAGATGCTACTTGCAAGTTTAGGTGTAGACGTGAAGTGTCTATCATCATTTATTGTGATAATCTTAACAACATGCAATTAGCACAAAATCCTATTTTTTGGTTGAATTTTGAGGTTTGCAGAAGCACATGAATAGCACAAGGAAGAAGAAGAAGCTTGGAGCACATGACACAATATTGAATGTATTACCACTAGAATGTACAAAGATAAGTGACCCATTAAGGTTATAGGCATATATACAAGTCGAGGGAAAAAAGCTCCGAAAGAGGAAAAAAAGTGCCCCGACGGTCCTAGTGTATTCACACAAATCACTACCTAAATATATCAACAAATCCCCCCTCAGAGTGATGCGGTGAACAAGGAGCTAGCACTCATGTATAAGGAAGTGCCAAGCTATGTGGAATCAATCCACAAAAGGAAGTAAGCCCAAAGTTTGCGAAAAGTTTCAAACTTCTCCCTAGGTAGAGCCTTTGTGAAAAGTTTTGCAATGTTCTCCTATGTGGGCACATATGCCAAAGTGATCTCTCCAGTAGAGAACCTCTCCCTCACATAATGATAGTGCACCTCAATGTGCTTAGTGGGAGCATGGAACATAGGGTTCCTCGCAACTGCCAATGCACTTTGAGTGTCAGTGAAGATGGTGGTGGCAGAAGACTCACCAACACCCAAATCAGCCATAAGGCATTTGAGCCACACACACACAACCTCACATCTAGAAGTGGCCACAGTAGGCTACTTTTTCCTTAATCAAGATATGCATGAGCTACCAAGCATGAAGCAAAAATCAGTGGTGGACACATAAGTGTCATAGCAACCACCCGAGTAAGAGTCAAAAAAAGCATGTAAATCTGGCAGTAGTGATCCCCATTTGGATAAAACAATCCAAGTAGCCGTGTACCACTCAAGTAGCAAAAGATGTGCTTAACCGCTTACCAATGCTTCACACCTAGGCAATGCATAAACCTGCTCATCTATGAGATAGAAAACTGAATATTTGGCTGAGTAATGCATAAGTAAATCAAGCATCCAACAACCTGCTAATAAAGAGCAACATCAAATGCATCTCCAACATCATGAAGACTCAACCGTAAAGCTATCTCCATAGGAGTGGCAATGGGTTTACAATCTTCAAGGCCAAAACACTACAATAAGGTGTCAATATATTTTGTTTGATACAAAGCTATTCTACCATCAACTTGCATAAATTGAATGCCCAAATAATGATGCAAATGCCCCAAATGTCACATCTCAAGTGAGGTATGTAGATTAGCCTTAAAATTAGGAATATGCTTGTCATGAGGACCAGTGAGCAACATGTCATCAACATACATAACAATGATGAGAAGCACATCATTTGCATGCTTAACATATAAGGTTCTCTCAGTTGGAATATTCTCAAAACCATGTGCAATTAGATAGGCATGTATCATTTCAAACCAAGCATGTGGTGCTTGCTTCAAACCATATAATGCCTTTTTCAATTTGCACACTTGGTTTTCATGCCCTTTCTGCACAAAGTTAGGGGGCTGAAAAACATACACTTTTTGATGCAAGTCACCATTCAGAAATGGAGTTTTAATGTCCAACTGATGTACATTCCAACCATGAAGAGTTGCAAGTGCATAGATGATATGAATAGTAGTCATTCAACATGTAGGTGCAAAGTTCTCATCAAAATCAATTAGCTTGTATACGCATTTAGTACCAATGGCCTTCTTCCCAAGGAGCAAGTCACATAAAGACCAGGTAGCATTTTTCATGATAGCATCATATTCTGATTGCATAGCAGCCTTCCGATTTCCAAAATTTTGTGCTTCATCAAACAAACTAGGCTCATTCTCATCACAGAGACTAGAGGTAGCATATCATAGCAATCTGATGCAAAGGAGGCACTACGAGAGTCTCAACTAGCACGATATGACAGAGGTGCATCTAATTTGTTGTCGGGCAAATTTTGCACCATTTTGGCATAGTTTTTGCCTCCTTAATATCATCTCTCTCATCAACAAATACATCATATAAATCTGCATAAAAAATGGAATGATCTGCAGCATCACTTGAAACTTGTAAAGGTTCAAAAGTTGCCTCATTAGGACCAACACTAGATTATGCACCTCTAAAAAGATGTAGGAAATTGTCATACATGTCATTGGAGCTAACTGATGGCTCCTTAGTACATGAAAGTAATGGTTGAATAGCATCTTCCACAAAAACCACATCACGGCTAACCAAAATGTATTTAGTATGTGGATGATACAGGTGATAGCCTTTTATTTCAGAAGTGTACCGAAGAAAAATACATTTCATTGCTTTATTATCCGATTTCCTATGTTGTTGTTCAGGCACTAATGCATATGACAGATAGCCAAAGAAATGCAAGTGAGCAATAGATGGCTTGTGACAATGCCAAGACTCATATGGAGTGATAGACTGCAATGCTTTAGTGGGACACCTGTTAAGTACATATGTTGCACACATAACAGCCTCAAGCCAGAAACTATGTGGTAAAGCCTCACTCTTGACCATACACCTCACTATCTCCATGAGTGACATGTTCTTCCATTCAGCAAGCTTTCTTCTTCTTTTTCTTCTCACTTTCTTGAATAGTTTTTATCTTTTCAATAGATTCTTGATTCTTTTCATCTACTTGCTTTGTATCTTAATTTTTGATTGGCTTGACTAGCCTCTTTCCCTCTATTATTTCCTTTATTTTGGCCTCTTCTTGAGAAGAAACAAGCTCCTCAAAGTTGACTTTCTTTTCAGTCTCTTTAGCCTTTTCCTCATTATCTTTACTTTGCCTCCTAGTTTCTCTTCTTTCTAGTTCTACCTCATCCTGCATTCCATCTCTTCACCTCCTATACTCAACATCAACTATATGCGAGAGTAGATAGAGACTTGATCCACAAGAGACTTCCAAGTAGTCTTCTACATGTTTGCATCTCTATCCCTCACTAGAGCTTCTATTGAGTAGTTCTTTTGTGTGTGCCCTAATCTCTTCTTCATTCCTTCTTCTAATAGCTCTAATTGTGCCGCTTATGTGCCAGCATTTGTATTTGATTGGTTGTGCTAGCATTTGTATTTAATATGATTTCATACAGTTTCTTCATTCCTCCTTTCCCCCTAGTTTATAGGCAGAGGAAGCTGAGTCCTGAAGTCACAAAGCTTCTTGTCTATATATGTTACTAATTGATGTTCTTTTGCTTGATTCAACTCTTCACATGTATACAAAAAGTGTTCTTGTACATCACACCAGACACACCTTTTTTGCTCCTCCAAATATTTGAGATTCCCATCTATCGAATGGCCCATTATTTCTCTGATACATGGGCTAAACTGGTGGTATAGGGGTTTGCTGAGCAGTGGACTGCACTACAGGTGCAACTTGCGATATCATGTATCCATGTATATTATGCATTGGCATTGTATTTCTTTGGAATGGATCTATATAAGTAATGCTAGGTTGAGGAAGGATGGGGTCTTGATAACCCATAGTACACCTTATTATGTAATCTAGTCATCTCTTTGGACAAAGAGGCTTGCATTGTCATAAAATTTTCTATTTGCTCAAGATATCTAGTTGTAATTCTAGTGGTGTATGAGATGTGGATGCAACATTAGTCGTAGGTGATGTTGCAAACACATTTGGACTTATTGGAATAGGTGTCTCCCTTGGATCTAATGGAGTAGTCTAACTGGCCTATCATAAAGCACAACCTATCATTGCCTCATCTAGGCAACTACCTCTACCTCTCTTCTAACCATTGCCCAGTCTTCTATCAGTTCAAATCTCTTCTGAGTCTCTTCTATCCTTCTCTTAACTTCAATCCTGTCTTCATGGCTTAAAATCATGAGAAATGAAGACAGGATTGAGCATACCTCCTCAAGATCTTGTTTAGTAGATGCACCAAAGATGAAGTGGGTTTTGAGGAATGAACCCATCACAAAAACCCCTCTCTACTATGCTGACTAAAATCTTCTAGATAGAAGAGCTTATGTAATTCCTTTTTAAAATCTATCCAAGTTTTCTCTATATGTACTCAGATGGATGTGAAATTCGACCCCAAAACTACCTAAGTGAAGAAATGAGTCACCATCTCTTCAAGTAATCCATGGATCTGAGCTTGGTCTTCAAAAATGTCCAAGTACTCAGTCACGTTTAACTATAAACTTCCCTTTTTCTCTTAAGATGCCGTGAATAACTTGAGCTCCTTGTTTCTCGATGATTAACTCTTTAAATACTTCCTCCATCTCTCTTCTCTGGCTTTTCCTAGTGTGAAGGACAATGTCCACAATAAGTGGCTTCACTATTTCTCTTAACTCAGAGTCAAGTTCAAAGAAGAGACTAGATGAGCCTCGAGCTAGGAGGTGAAAGTAAGTCTAAAGCTCTCTCTTTAATCCCATGTCAACTATCTAAGCAGACTCTATTTCTAAGTTTAGAGTGATTGTGAATATCTTTAGTTGCTTGGTTACTTTTCTTTATTTGATTTGGCTTTAATCAACTCTGATGATTTTTCTTTAGCCTGATCTCTCAAACTTAATTCACTTAAACTCTTTTCTTTCTAAATAATCTCTTTGCTAGAATTGGACTTGACTTTTACTTGATTTCTTATCTTCTTCTTTACTTGATCCCTTTTGGTTCTTGACTTAGAGTAATTCCTTTTTGTGTTTTTGAATTACTTATTTTTAATTTTTATAATTTTCAAATATTTTTCTTTATTTTTATGATATTTCTAGAATTTTTATGTTTTTATTCTTTGTAAAGAATTTTAAGTAATCTACGAAGTAGTAGTTTTCTAATCTAGCTATCAATCAAAGAGTGCAGAGGATGAATCACTTATACTAATCCAAAATATGAGTGATTAAACTCACACAAGAAAATCAATCTTTGTTTTTATGTATGTGAAGCAATGCAAGTATACACATAACTTGAAAAACGAATACCTAGAATTTTGATCTAACAATGGATTTGTGCAATGAAGATATCTTTACATTTATTTTTGAAAAATCCTAAATACAAGTAATTCTAAAAGTGTGTAAAAGTGATTTTTACCTTCTAAATGTGTGGGTGGCTAGTCAAGGATCTGCTATCACCAGGGCAACGACCTCCCTTTAGGTCCGGTTTAGCTTGACTAAGGCAAGGAGGTTACGAGGGAATGAGTGTAGGGTTGGACTGGGTTCTCGGGTGCATCGTTCTTGTCCACTGAGTAGTGTTTGAGTGTTCGATTCACATTGGGTTCAGATTTTAAGAGGGAAGGAGGTCGTGATGAGGAACAAGTGTAGGGTTGGATTGGGCCCTAGGGTTGTTTCATCGCATCTAGCAAGCGGCATTTGCATGCTAGGTGCCTTTTCTAGGGAAAGCCTGTCGAGCCCCATATTCGCTTCAAGCGTAACAACGTAGAACGTGGAAGAGGGAGTAGGATCTCATGGATGAAATCGATCGGAGGGGTAGGAGCAGAAGTAAGTCTAAGAAATAGGATTTCTTAATCAAATGAATTCATACTACTAACTGTCACACTCAATGCCAAAGATAAACTAGAAAACCTCAACAATCATATACTCATCAACTGTGTTGCCATCCATGGTTGATATACAATGAGTGGAGTAGATTCCTAATACAAAGTAAATGAAAAATAGAGGACCCTTGATACAGATAAGAATCGTATAAAACTCCACCATAGTGTAGATAGGAAAAAGTATCAACTCTGCTATAGTGCAGATGGAAAAAGTAGTGCTCCATCTTCTCACTTATAGGGCTGAAAAGAACTTTCTTTTCTCACTTTGCTTTAGCTCCAATCTTTGGGTTTTTCTGAAATATGATCTTTCATGGAAAATCCAAGAGGTTGCTTCACATAGACCTCTTCTTGCAAATCACCATCAAGAAAGTTGTTTTTATGTCCAACTGATGTACTTTCCAACCTCGATGGGTAGCCAATGCAACCTTGGTATAGTAGGTGCAAAAGTCTCCTCACGGTCAATGCCATATTGTTGCACATATCCTTTGGCAACCAATCTAACTTTGTAGCGATCAATGCTACCATCAGACTTTCCCTTAATCTTGTAAGCCCACTTTGTACCAATGGCATTTTCTCCTTTTGGAAATTCACAACCAAGTACCATTCATACGTATAGAATCCATTTCTAATTGCATAACACTCATCCAATGTGGAACATCACATGCATCTTCAAAAGTAAGTGCTTCTTGATTACATGTTATTGCAATAAGAGAATAATCCACAAAATTACTTAATGCATGGTGAGAGCTTGATCTTGTTCTACCAAGTAAAGATCCACTCAATTTGCTATCTTGCAAAGTTTGTTTCAGCCACTTCGGCATAGTTTGTGCACTCTTGATAGACATGCATTTATTATCTAAATACATCGTCAACATGTAAATCATGCATGGGCTGAATTTCATGCTCATTTTTAGCCATACTTTGACACAAATGTTCAGCCATATGTGGCTGGAAATTTCTAGTAGTTTTGACCATTTTTGGCTGAAAAATGTCAACCATGTTTGGCTAGATATTCTCTGCATTTTCAGCTCTATTTTGCTCGAATTTTTTAGCCCTTTGAGCCTCAGTTGGCTGTTCTACACAGCCGTAGTCAAGCACACCATTTTGGAACAAAGGCATGAGTGTATCGAACACATCTTGTGAGCTAATTATAGGTTGTTTTCAAGTGAGGGAAAACTGAATTTTCAGCAAATACCACATCTCGACTCACAATAATTATGTTCATCAATGGATGGTTCAAATGATATCCCTTACTTTCCGCACTATATCCAACAAATATACATTTCCTTGCCTTCAAGTTTGTGATGTTGTTGTGATGGAACAAGAGCATATGTCAAACAACCAAACATGCACATATGACTAACCATAGGCTTATGTCCATTCCAAGCCTCATAAGGAGTGATGACTCTCAATGCCTTTGTAGGGTAGTGATTCAACACATAGTTTGCACACATGAGTGCTTCCATCCAAAACTTGTTAGGAAGGTGCTTTCCTTTAACCATACATCGTACCATTTCAAGGAGTGTTCTATTTTCACGCTCGACAACACCATTTTACTGAGGTGTATATAGCATCGTACATTAATGTGAAATACCTCTTTCACAAAGAAAATCATAAAAAACATGTGACATGTATTCACCACCATGATCCATGCATAGATTCAAAAGCTTGTTCGAAGAAAAAATTTTAGCCATAGCTAAAAATGCTTTGAAGCAAGAAAATGCCTACTTCTTTGCTTTCATAGATACACCCATGTATGGCGAGTAGCATCATCAATGAAAGTAACAAAATATACATGCTTCCCAAAATATGGAGTCTTGATGGGACCACATACATCACTAAGAACAAGCTACAATTTTCTTGTAGTGTGTGTATGATTATTTTTTAGAAAAGAAGCATGATGCATTTTTCCAAGAATGCAACCATCACATGTATGCTTTTAAATGGACTCAAGTGTTGTCAAACCAATAACCATTTCCTTCATTTGTAAGAAAAGCAAACTATTGAAGTTCAAGTGACCAAAACGAGCATGTGAAACCTCCATTTTAGCCATGGAAGAAGTATCACCAACCAAGGCATTTGAGGCAGTCCTCTTGTATGTATCCATGCGATACAAACCATTACACATTGTACTAGACATCATGATAATATCACCATTGCTGAAATCATGAACCATACAATTATCATCAACAAAGTGTACATGAAGTCCAACTTTGGCAATCAACAGAATTGAAATTAAGTTCTTCCTAATACTAAGCACATACAATGCATTTTTCAAGAGAATCACACCTCCATTTGTAGTCGTAAGCTCAAATTTCTCCTACTCCAATGATAGAATAAGAAGCATTGTTTGCACACACCACATGTCCTCCTTTGGGTGCATCTTTCAAAGATACAAAAAACCTTTTGCATTAAGTTATGTGCTTTGAAGCACCACTATCAAAGAACCAATCTGAATCAGCCTCATTCAACCATACATTTAGAATGCAAAGATGTATCATAATGACATGTAACAACACATGCCCAAAAATCTTGAGCCATGTTACCTTCATCATTCTTGGCATTTGTTGAATTTTCAACAATAGACATGCCAGATTCCTTCTTCCTTTCATTGCGCTTAGCAAGCTTTCTACATTCATCAATAGTACGATCAGCCTTCTGGCAATATTTTCATCTCTTCTTCTTTTGCAAATCACCATCATTAGACAAATGAGTGGAAGAGGAACGTTGAGGCTTTGGTTTTGATGAACCCAAAGCTGAACCATACTTGCTTTTCCCCTTTTGTAAGATAGCAGGTACTTGTATTCCCTCAATCAAAAAACTCCTATTCACTCTAGATTACTCTTCTTGCAAAAGAAGAGACACAAGATTATCAAATGCATACATATTGGGATTCCCTTTTGCAACCAAATGGAGTGTAGTGGCAAAGCTTTGAAAAGATTCTGGTAATCCTTTAAACAATGTAGAGATGATTGATGCATCCATAATAATCTCATGTATGTTTTCCAATTGCTCTTTCAAGTCCTTGATACGTGTCACATACACATCCACAGACTCATTTTTAGCCATACATACATCCTCAAGTTGTTTCCTCAAGTATGCAGCATGTGCTTCATTACGCATGGCATACAAAGAAGCAATAGTGTTCCATGTCAGTCTTGATGTAAAACATGATCGAATGTGTGGAACTATATGATGCTTCACAGAAAGTGCAATCCATGCATGAGCTTCAGCATCTTTTCCATCCCGTCTAGGCTGCTCCTATGCAGGTGGAGAAGGAGAAACCATTGTACTTGAAGAAGAATCTCCATCTATGATAGTAGACTATGAAGTAGAAGAACCTACGAGTCTTCGATCTACATCTGCCGCTATGTTCCAGATTTGGTTTGTAACAAGAACATGCTTCATCATGTAAGAACACATTGGATGGTTGGTCCCATCAAGATTCTCTCCAGCTTGAAGCATGCCAAACAAGTCATTGTTGGCCACCATTTCATTAAAGAATAAGAATGTGAAAAAATCTTTACTTCAACAAAAGTTGAAATGAATGCTAAAATTTCAACTCACAAATTGTCACTTTGATGGCGATTCTAACTACATGAATGGCTTTGAAATGGGGATAAATCTCCAGTGCAACTGATAGAAATGTTTCTTGGCTTCTGAAATTCATTGTTCAATGCTTCGAAGACAATTTGCACAATTAAAAGTCATGTGCACTATGACGTGAAAAATCAAAACTTGAGAAGGATTTGAACCTACTCTAATACCACAATTGGGTGTGTGCAAAAGTGTGAGAGACACACAAGAAGCACACACAAGGAGCACAAACACAGGAAGATGCATGGAGAAGATGGTTGGCTGGAATAGCTCTCCCTATTGATGATGAACTGAACTGAAGTAAGAGCTGAATAACTTCCCTAAGTACAAGGTACCTCCACATATGAGTGAATTATGTGTGGAAACATGGGGAAAGAAAACCTCTAGCTAGAACTAGAGTAAAAAGTGCCCATGTATAGGGAAAAGGTTCACATCAAAGGTACTTGAGGAACACATAAATGTAACAATGTGGGCATCCCTCACCCCTTGTGGTTTATTTGATTAGAGTTATTTAACAATGTTTCATAGCTGCAAACAATAGTGAATGCCCATTCTTCATTCTAAAAAAGATTTGCACGCTCTATTCCAGGTGTAGAGGCCTCTACAACAAACATTCTAGCTTCTTTCTTCTTTGTCTCTTTTGCAGCCAATTTAGGAAAATGCTTTTTGACATGATGACTTTCCTTATATTATTTGCTAGATTGTTTTTCTTTTCTATTTTCTTCTCATCTTTGTATTCCTTCTTTGATTTTGCAACACTAGCATATTTCTGCTTACTAATAGATGAGCTCCATTTACCTTTGCCCTTTTGACTAGCTAAAAAAGCTTGGTTTGCAGCATGTATAATTGACATGTTCTACTTGGACTGATCTTCGTGCAATAAAACAAAGACTAACTCTTCAAATGTTAAGGCATTTGGATTGCCTTTCATCATTAGTCAAAAAGTAGAATCTGCACAAGTGAGCTATCTTGCAAGATTTCATCCACAGAAATCAACTGGTCCTTCACATCTTTGATCTTTGTCAAAAAAAAAACTATCCATAGAATCTCCTTCATTCATGTGCTCACTCTCCAAGTGTTTTGGGAGATAAGCAACATGAGCCTCATTTTTGCCAAGTATAAACTTATAAGTCTATCCCAAGCATCCTTTGCTCTCTTGTAGGAGTGAATGTAAGGGATAATGGAACATTTGATAGAAAAAGCTATCAATACCTGTCATCACAACAAACTTGCTCTATAATATATGCATAAAAAATTGTGGTACAACCAAGATATTGAAGATCATCATCTTCAATGACATCTGCATCATCTTCAATGGTTGTATTTATAGGTGTAGGAGGATGTTTTTCAACACCCTACACAATGTTCAACAACCCTTTTGCTACCAATACATGATGCATCATATATGCCCACAATGGGTAATAAGTACCATACAACTTATCCTAAATAGCCAACATATAGAAGAAATCATTGCTTTCAACCATGGCTAGCAAATAAATACCCTGATGTAGAAAAATGATTGTATCTCAAAACCTTGAATAGAAACACCCTATTGAGCTCTACTAAACCTATAGCAAAATTTGAGCCACTTGTATTAGCGAACCAAAACATGTATATATGTTTGCCACAAAGGGATGCAATTGTTTGCACAGTCATGGTGATAGTGCATTCAAAGGCCAAAATGAGCTCCTATCAAAATTTCAATGCTAAAAAACGAATCAATTTTGAACTCCTAATCACCTCGAGTATGCTTACCATTGCCGTGAGTACCCTCACCAACGTTCGTGCAATTTTGAGACTGTAACCAAATGGGTGTCCACAACACTCTAGATAAAGTGGCAACCTACTCTGATACCAATGTTTCGATTTTGATGTGCCCACGGAAGAGAACATTGCAGACCTTTTTACGAAGGCTCTGCCCAGGGAGAAGTTTAAATACATGTCTTTTGAGCTAACAGATGTCTCCTTAGTACATGAAAGTAACGTCTCAATAGCATCTTCCACAAAAACAACAACACGGCTAACCAGAATGCATTTAGTATATGGATGATATAGATGAGAGCCTTTGCTTTTAGAACTCTACCCAACAAAAATACATTTTACTGCTTTATCATCCAATTTTCTGCAATCACTAATGCATATGCCAAACAACCAAAAACACGTAGATGAGCAACACATGGCTTATGACCATGCCAAGCCTCATATGGAGTGATAGATTGCAGTGCTTTAGTCGGACACCTATTAAGTACATATGATGCACACATGACAGCCTCAAGTCAGAAACTATGTGGTAAAGCTTGACTCTTTACCATACACCATGCCATCTGCATGAGTGACATGTTCTTCCATTCAGCAACTCCATTCTGGTGAGGTGTATATGGCACTGTACACTGATGTTTCATCCCACATTCAGCCAAAAATGCATTAAAGTCAGAAGACATATATTCCCCCCATAGATCAAAACGGAGGGTGCCCATTTTACATGCTGATAGATTTTCAGCCAAAACCAGAAACTGTTTGAAGCACATAAACACTTCCGACTTTGCCTTCAATGGATATACCCATGCATGCCTAGAAAAATCATCGATGAAAGTTGTGAAGTAAAGATAGTTCCCAAAAGAAGGTGTCTGCATAGGACCACAGACACACTATGTGCAAGCTGCAATTTTTGAGTAGCCCTAACTGAACCATCTTTTGGAAAGAAGGAACTCTACATTTTGCCCAAAATATAGCCTTCACAAACATGTTTTCTTGGTGCCTCAAGTTTGGGCAAAGAGGACACCATTTCAGATTTATGTAGGTGTAGCAAACTAGCAAAATTCAGATGACCAAAGTGTGCATGCCAAAGCTTTGCATCTAACATAGCCTAAGAATCATGTACTACACATGTCGAATCATTTATAGATCTTTCATAGTCTATGAGCTTATACAACCCATGATATAAAATGTCAGAACCAATAATGATGTTGCCAATTGACGGATCATGAATTGTACATTTGTCATCAACAAATTTCACAACCAAGCCAATCTCGGCTAATGCAAAAATTGATAACATATTTTTCTTGATCCCTGGCACAAACAAAGCATCTGAAAAAGTGAAAGAACTACCATCCATAGTAGTCAAAATGATCTTAGCAACTCCTATAACAAGATAAGAGGAGTTGTTGGCGCATGTAATAGTATTCCTTGTAGGGGCAGGCTCGAGTGAAGAGAAGAAACTACACTGCAAGATAATATGTTTGGTTGCCCCACTATCAAAGTACCAATCATTAGAGTCTACTGCATACATGCACTGCTCATGAGAAGAGGGGTCAAAACTACAAACAATAGTAAACACCCATTCTTCATCATGTACAAGATTAGCAACTCTGTTCAGTGTAGAGGCCTCTTCAACAACCATTATGGCATCTTTCTTCTTTGCCTCTTTAGCAGCCAGTTTTGGATAGCTCTTCATGACATGATCATTTGCTTTACAGTATTTTCAAAACAATTTCTACTTTTTTGATTTCTTCTCGTCGTTTTCTTCCTTCTTCCAATGTGCAACATTTGTAAATTTTTGATTACTAGTAGAAGAGCTCCATTCTGACTATCCAAGAAAGCTTGATCTGCAACATGCATAATAGACCTATTCTGCCTAGACTGATCTTCCTACAACAAAACAAAAACTAACTCTTCAAATGTTAAGGCATTTGGATTGCCTTTCATCATCAAACGAAGAGTAGAAGCAAAAATCTTATATGAGTCGTGAAGACCATTTAGAACAGTCTGCACAAGTGAACTGTCAGGAAGGACTTTATCTGCAGAAATCAACTGTTCCTTCAAATCCTTGATCTTTGTCATAAATTTGTCCATAGAATCACCTTCATTTATGTGCTCACTCTCCAACTGTTTTCGGAGGTAAGCAACACGAGCCTCATTCCTAGCCTGGTACAATGTGGTAAGTGTATCCCAACCATCCTTATCTATTGTTGATATATTTAGGTAGTGATGTGTGTGAACACTTTAAGACCGTCGGGGCACTTTTTTCCCTCTTTAGGAGTTTTTTTCCCCCAGCTTGTATATACGCCTATTGCCCTAATGGGCTACTTATCTTTGTACATTTTTTGATAATACATTCAGTATTGTGTGTTGTACTCCAAGCTTCTTCTTCTTTCTTGTGTTGTTCGTGTGCTTCCGCAGACATCTAACTCCAACAATTAGTATTAGAGCAGGTCGTCGCTTCATCTAGGGCATCATCTACAACTCTCCGATTGCAGCCTCCAAACGCACTATCGCAATGCTTGTGCAAGCTATTTCGTCTTTTTGTGCCAAAGATATACCTCTTTCAGTTTGCTAGTATAAGCTTCTCGAAGTCTACTATAGTTTTAGCAAAAATTGTCTAGGCAGTTCTGTTCAACTTTTTGAGATACAGTTAATTTTCTGCATCAAGGTATTTTAGTCACCGGCCATGGCTGAAAGAGTGATGTATTTTGTATGTTGGCTGTTGAGGATAAGTTGGATGGTACCAACTACCCATTGTGGGCTTATATGATGTGACATGTATTGGTTGCAAAAGGATTATGGAACATTGTGGAGGATGTTGAAAAATTTCATATCACACCTACAACTATTACAACTGCATATTCATGTTCGTGCTATGATTTCTGCTGCACCTACTATTAGAGCAAATTCGTTGGGATGGTAGAGATGCCTAGGCACATGCATTGATAGCTTTGTTTGTCAAACATGCCATTATTCCTCACATTTGCTCTTGTAGAATAGCTAAGGATGCTTGGGATATGCTTACCACATTGTACCAAAATAGGAATGAGGCTCGTGTTGCTTACCTCTGAAAATAGTTGGGGAGTGAGCACCTGAATGAAGGTAATTCTATGGACAGTTTTCTAACAAAGATCAAAGACTTGAAGGAACAGTTGATTTCTATTGATGAGGTTATACCAGATATCTCACTTGTGCAGACCGTTTTGAATGGTCTTCCTGATTCATATAAGAGTTTTTCTTCTACTCGTCAGTTGATGATGAAAGGAAATCCAAATGCCTTGTCATTTGAGGAGTTAATCTCTGTTCTCTTGCAAGAAGATCAATCTAGGCATAACAAGTCCATTATGCGTGTTACAGATCAAGCTTTCCTGGCTAGTCAAAAGGGCAAAGGAAAATGAAGCTCTTCAATTAGTAAGCAAAATGGTGCTAATTGTGCACAATCGAAGAGGGAAGACAAAGATGAAAAGAAATCAGAAAAGAAGAAATTGTTTTGGAAGTATTGTAAAGGAAATGATCATATCATAAAGAACTGTCCAAAACTAGTTGCTAAAGAGGCAAAGAAGAAAGAGGCTAGAATGGTTGTCATAGAAGCCTCTACACCAAAAACAGAGTCTACTAATCTTGGTGCAGGAAGAAGAATGGGTGTTTACTATTGTTTGCAGTTTTGGCCCATCTTCTCATGAGCAATGCATGTCTACATTAGACTCAGATGTTTGGTAATTTGACAGTGGGGCGACCAAACATATTACCTCGCAGTGCAGTTTCTTCTCTTCACTCGAGCCTGCCCCTATAGGGAATATTGTTACATGCACCAACAACTCCTCTTATCGTGTTATGGGTGTTGGTAAGATCATTTTGACTACTGCTGATGGTAGTTCTTTCACTTTGTCACATGCTTTGTTTGTGCGAGGGATCAAGAAAAATTCGTTATCAGTTTCTGCATTAACCAAGATTGGCTTGGTTGTGAAATTTGTTGATTAGAGATGTATAGTTCATGATCTATCAAATGGCAATGTGATTATTGCTTCTGGCATTTTACGTCGTGGTTTGTATAAGCTCATAGGCTATGAAAGATCTGTAAATGATTTGGCATGTGCAGTACATGATTCTCAGGCTATGTCAGATGCAAAGCTTTGGCATCCATGCTTTGGTCATTGAATTTTTCTAGTTTGCTATGCATGTAAAAATTTGAAACGGTGTCCTCTTTGCCCAAACTTGAGGCACTCGGAAAACATGTTTGTGAAGGCTGTATTTTGGAAAAAATGCAAGGTTCTTCCTTTCCAAAAGATGGTTCAATTCGGGCTACTTAGAACTTGCAGCTTGTACATAGTGATGTTTGTGGTCCTATGCAAACACCTTCTTTTGGAAATTATCTTTACATCATGACTTTCATCGATGATTTTTCCAAGCATGCATGGGTATATCCATTGAAGGCAAAGTCCGAAGTGTTCATGTTCTTCAAACAGTTTTTTTCTTTGGTTGAAAATCTGTCAGCATGTAAAATGGGCACCCTCCATGATGATCGAGGGGGGGAATATATGTCTTCTGATTTCAATGCATTTCTAGCTGAATGTGGGATAAAACACCAGTGCAGAGTTTCGTACACAGCTCAACAAAATGGAGTTGCTGATTGAAAGAACAGGTCACTCATGGAGATGGCGAGGTGTATGGTCAAGAGTCAGGCTTTACCACATAGTTTCTGGCTTGAGGCTGTCATGTGTGCATCATATGTACTTAATAGGTGTCCCACTAAAGCACTGCAGTCTATCACTCCATATGAGGTTTGGCATGATCGCAAGCCATTTGTTTCCAATTTGCGTGTTTTTGGTTGTTTGGCATATGCATTAGTGCCTAAACAACATCGTAGAAAATTGGATGATAAAGCAGTAAAATGTATTTTTGTTGGGTACAATTCTGAAAGTAAAGGCTATCGTCTGTATCATCCACATACTAAACGCATTCTGGTTAGCCGTGATGTTGTTTTTATGGAAGATGCTATTCAGCCATTGCTTTCATGTACTAAGGAGACATTTGTTAGCTCCAAAGACATGTATGATACTTAGCTTCCTCTTTTTACAGGTGGACAGTCTAGTGTTGGTCCTAATGAGGCAACTTCTCAACCTTTGCAAGTTTCATGTGATGATGCAAATCATCCCATTTCTGATGCAGATTTACATGATGCACTTGATGAGAGAGCTGACATTGAGGAGGCAAAAACTATGCCAAAATGGCTGGTGCAGACTTTGCATGATAGCAAATTAGATGCACCTCTATCATATCGTACTCGATCAAGCTCTCATAGTGCCTCTTTTGCATCAGATTTCTATGCTATGGCTGCATCTAGTCTCTGTGATGAGAATGAGCCTATTTCATTTGACGAAGCATAAAATTCAAAAAATTAGATGGCTACTATGCAATCTCAATATGATGCTATAATGAAGAACGGTACTTGGTCTTTATGTGACTTGCCTCCTGGCAAGAAGGCCATTGGCACTAAGTGGGTTTACAAGCTGAAGCGTAAGCCTGATGGATCAATTGACAGGTATAAGGCTACGCTTGTTGCAAAGGGTTATGCACAGGAAAGAGGCATTGATTTTGATGAGACCTTTGCACCTACATGTTGTATGACTACTGTTCAAAGCATTTGTGCACTTGCAGCCCATCATGGTTGGAATGTACATCAGTTGGACAATAAAACTCCATTTCTCAATGGTAACTTGCATGAAGAAGTGCATGTTTTTCAGCCCTGTGGCTTTGTGCAGAAAGGGCATGAAAACCAGGTGTGCAGGTCAAAGAAGGCATTATATGGTTTAAAGCAAGCACCACGTGCTTGGTATGAGAGGATACATGCCTATCTGATTGCACATGGTTTTGAGAACAGTCCAACTGAAAGCACCTTATATATTAAGCGTGCTAGTGATGTGCTTCTGATCATTGTTGTCTATGTTAAGAGATGCTGCTCACTGGTCCTATTGAGAAGCATGTCGCTGATTTTAAGGCTGATTTACATGCCTCATTTGACTTGTTTGATTTGGGGCATTTGCATCAGTATTTGGGCATTCAATTTATACAAGTTGATGGTGGAATGGCTTTGTGTCAAACAAAATATATTGACACGTTATTGAAGCATTTTGGCCTTGACGATTGTATGCCTATTGCCACTCCTATGGAGATAGGTTTACAATTGAGTCTTCATGATGCAAGAGATGCATTTGATGTTATCCTCTATCAACAGGTTGTTGGATGCCTAATTTACTTATGCATTACTCAGCCAGATATTCAGTTTGCTGTCTCACAGATGAGTAGGTTTATGCATTGCCCAAGAGTCAAGCATTAGTAGGCGGTTAAGCACATCTTTCGCTACTTGAGTGGTACCCGGCTACTTGGTTTGTTTTATCCCAAGGGGGGATTACTACCGCCAAATTTGCATGCTTTTTCTGACTCTGATTGGGCTAGTTGATATACACTCGTGTGTCCACTAGTGGCTTTTGCTTCATGATTGGTAGCTCATGTATATCTTGGTTGAGCAAGAAGTAGCCTACTGTGGCCACTTCCAGTTGTGAGGCTGTGTATAGGGAAATTTTCACAGTGATTGTTGAGTGTGTGTGGCTCAGATGCCTTATGGCTGATTTGGGTGTTGGTGAGTCTTCTGCCACCACCATCTTCACTAACAGTTAGAGAGCATTGGCAGTTGCAAGGAACCCTATTTTCCATGCTCACACTAAGCACATTGAGGTGCATTATCATTATGTCAGGGAGAGGTTCTCTGCTGGGGAGATCAGCTTGGCATATGTGCCCATGTAGGAGAACATTGCAGACCTTTTCACGAAGGTTCTGCCTAGGAGAAGTTTGAAGCTTTCCGCAAAGCTTTGGGCTTACTTCCTTTTGTGGAGTGATTTCCACATAGCTTGGCACTTCCTTGTACATGAGTTTCAGGTACTTGTTCACCGCATCACCTCTAGGGGGGATTTCTTGATATATTTAGGTAGTGATACACTCTAGGATCGTCGGGGCACTTTTTTCCCTCTTTAGGAGGTTTTTTCCCCCGACTTGTATATACGCCTATTGTCCTAATGGGCTAATTATCTTTGTACATTCTCTAGTAATACATTCAATATTGTGTGCAGTGCTCCAAGCTTCTTCTTCTTCCTTGTGTTGATCGCGTGCTTCTGCACACATCTAACTCCAACATCTATTTTGCAAGAGCGAATGTGAGGAATAATGGCACATTCGACAGACAAAGCTATCAATGCATGTGCTTGAGCATTTCTACCATCCCAACGAGTTTTCTTTATAGTAGGTGCAACACAAACAAGAATCTGCAAAATATCACCATCTTGGACACCATTTGCATCAGCTTTAGTACCGGTATTTGTAGTACCTGTATTCGTAGGTGTAATAGGGCGTCTTTCAACACCCTGCACAATATTCCATAGTCCTTTTGCGACCAATACATGACACATCATATAAGCCCACAATGGGTAATTCATATCATCCAACTTATCCTCAACAACCAACATATGAAATACATCACTGCTTTCAGCCATGACCACTGACTAAAATACCCTGATGCAAAAAAGTGACTGTATCTAAAAAAGTTGAATAGAACTATGCTCACAAGTTCTACTAAACCTATAGTAGACTTCGAGACACTTATACTAGCAAACCAAAACTCGTATATATCTTTGGCGAAGGTGTTTTGATCTCTGAAATACGCTGAGTATGCTTAACAAATTTCGTGTGATTCTGAAACTGCAACCGAAGAGGTGTCGACGATGCCCTAGATGAAGCGGTGACCTGCTCTCATACCAATTGTTGGAGTTAGACATCTACGAAAGCATGCAAACAGCACAAGGAAGAAGAAGAAGCTTGGAGCACAACACACAATACTGAATGTACTACCACTAGAATGTACAAAGATAAGTAGCCCATTAGGGCAATAGGCGTATATACAAGCTGGGGGAAAAAACCTCCTAAAGGGGGAAAAATGTGCCCGGTGGTCCTAGAGTGTTCACACACATCACTACCTAAATATATCAACAAGGATTACTCATTTTTAAAAACTAGTGTTTCTGATAGCGATCCATGTACTTTTGATGAAAGTGGGAAGAAAAATGGCGTGCAAGAGACAGTCTAGGGGCCAACCCTCAATGGTCATAAAAAAGTTACTCCTAAGGCTCCTCAAGAAAAGAATGGTAAATTTTATAATTCATTTGATGTTTTGCTTAAAGAAGTATATAATCCTTTTGTTGAGACCCTTGAAGGTGAAGATTATTCTGTTGAGCCCAACAAAGAGAAATATCATTCTAACAGCTTAGTTAAAGATAGTGTTATGTCAAATACATGGAATAGTTCGTCTTTGCCCCTCAACAAGGATGAGAATAAAAATGAATGGATTGTTATCTCTAACAGACAAAATCGTAAAAAATATATACATACGCCATAAGAGTTTAAATAATTCCTTTGATGATCCTTTTGATTCTAACCGTGTTTTTCTAAGGAACTCAATGCATTAGATAAGCAAAGAATGCAAGCGATGGCTCAAGAAGAAGCTTCAGCCGATTATGTGCCTATGACTCAATCTGAAGATGGTGACTCCCCTCATCCTTCTCAAGTAAAATAAAGAAGGAACTAAGTGTCAAGGGCCTCTGAGACCTTGGTCAAATGAAATAAGACTAGTAGGAAATGAGCTGCTTGGATATTTTCAAGCTTTGGTGTAAATCTGTGATTGGTTTATTTATTGTAATTTGATGAATTCTATAAGCATTATTTCTTTAAATTCTAAAGGAATCTATCACTTTTAGGGCTAAGAGCACCCACCTCTAGCTTAAAAGCATTACCAATTGCCGTGATATTTTTTGTTTGCAAGAGGTTAAGCGTGGTGGTTCTAAATTACTATCTAATCTGAAGGCGTGTCTTCTGGATGTGAGTAGTTTTATAATGGTCATCCTCATGGTAAAGGAGGTATTTTTTTAGGTTTTTCTTCTTCCATTACTCATTTGATCAAGAAAGTTACTATGAGTAAAACCCATCAGCGGATTGTGGTTTCTATCAAAGACCCTTTCAATTTTACCATTACCTATGTTTATGCTACTAATATTAGAGAAGATTCTTGAGTTTAGCTTTTAGTCCTTGAAGGTCCCCTCTTCCTTATTGGTGACTTTAATATGGTTACTTCCATCATGGATAGGCTAGATAATGGAGGTAACATTGTGAGTGGTTCCAAGAAGTCCACTTGGTATAATCTTTGCTACCCTCATGACTTGATGGATGTGTCCATTAACTTTGGGTTTTTTCTTGGTACAATAGGCAACAAGAGATTTAATAAACCGTTAGTCTTTTGGTATTGATGGGATTCCTAATGACTAATTCTTTGAGTTGAAATATTTCTTGGCCCCCTACATCCTCTTGATTTGGGAAGAGGCAACTAGAAAAGACACACTTCCTGTCCATATGAACATTGTAGTGATTAGATTTATGAGAAAGGCAATAAGGAAGATTTGAATAATTGGACACCTATTACTTGCCTATCTACAAGGTCTTCTCTTCCTGTCTAGCTAGAAGACTTAGCCTCATCATGAATCAATCCTTCTTATGCAAAAATGATTTATAAAAGGTGCCATTGTTTCCATCAGGGAGGGTTTGGAATGTGCTACTAAGATCAATCGAGATTTCTTCTTCTTCAAAGTGGATTTTGACAAAGCCTATGATAGGATAGAATGGAACTTTATCTTGCAATATTTGCATGATATTGGTGTTGGGAGGAAGTTCATAAAGTATGTTAGTGTCCTTCTTGGGAATGCTTGTTCTAGGTTTTCTATGAATTATTACTTGTCTGAGCCTTTTAAGCTTTGTAGATCCATTAGCCAAGGGTGTCCTCTTGCTCCTCTTTTGTTTGCCATTTCTAATGATGCTTTAGGTTGTCTTGGCAAAGATGACATACTCAAAGGAACCATCAAAGGTATTAACATTCCCGATTCCCCTTCCAAGCTTGGGTTGCAAATGTTTGCATATGATACTAATATGTTTATCAATGTTGACCATGGTTCTGCCTCTACTTTTCTTGATTGTTTGGACACTTTTTGTTTGGCGAGTGAATCCAAAATTAATCAAAAAAGAAAACAAGTTTTAAAGCTTCTAATAATCGGATTCATGACTCTATTTCTAGTGTTTGTTGTGATGTTATACATGAAGGTGTGATCTTCAGGATTTTGGGCATACCTATGGGATTCAAAGTCTCCTCCTTTCAACAAAAGTGGGATTGGATTTTGGGAAGTTCAAAAGAAAACGCTCAAGTGGTATAATAGTCAATCTTCTTTGTCTCACATATCCTTTATTCTTACTCATTATGTTCTTCCTTGCATTACTTACATTTTGGCTTGTTGGATGCCCTAAAAAAAAAAAGCAATTGACTCATGTTACAAATCTTGTTAGGAGATTCCTTTGGGGCGGTAATGAACATGATAATAGACTAGGTAAAGCTACCTAGTCCACATGTTGTCTCCCTAAATCTGAAGGTGGTCTTGGCATTATGTGTCCCACCAAAATGGGAGGAAACCTTGTAGCTAAATGGAACTTCAGAAGTCTAACCTCATATGATATATGGGTTGTGTTAATTAAAAGAAAATTGCATTTTTTTCTGTAAAGAATTATGATTCTTGGACTAACAACACAACTTCTCCTCATATATTTTCTCCTATTGGTAGTCCTTTGGTATCCAGATATTCAAAATCATAAATGAAAGTGAAAAAAGGTTATTCTCATAAAAAAGACTTTACTAGAAATCTAACTTTTTTATGTAGGAGTCCCCTTGGCATGGATGGATTAGTGCTTGGAGTGGTTGCCCCAATCAATCAGAGATCGTAAATGTTTTAAAGAAGGCTTCATGAACTAGAAGTCTCCAAGGGGATAAGCTAGTGTCTGATGATTATTCTAGATCCTTCTCTAAGTTATCCTCTCCTTGCCAGCAGGTGCTCATCAATGTGAATGGTCTACTTGAGCAAAGGATGAGCTATTGCATCATCAAGCACATCACTATATAGGAAATTGCCAAGGACATACTACAATGTTTCAAAAATACAGAGGCTCTATCTCTAGTATAGTTGCTAATCTCAACAAAAGATGGAATGTTCACATGTCCAATGTTTCAAAAAATATAGAGGCTCTATCTCCAATATAGTTTCTACTCTCAATAGGAGATCGAATGTTCACATGTCCAATTTCCAATGGAGATATAGAATATTTGTCTATTCATGGGCCTTCCCCTTTCTGTATTAGACACTGTTTTCTTCAATGGCTAATTTTTCACGATGGATTGTGGACATGCAAGAAGGCAAAAAGAATTTTTAAAAGTGAAGGTATATGTCCATAATGTGGTAGGAAGGAAGATTTTCCCCATCTTTTTCTCAATTGTTGGCATGCCAATATATTTTGGAAGACATTATATCCCTTTCAAAAATTCAAAGCAATACCTAAATTGGGTACGAATGAAGTCCTTGTTGGATGCTTCTACAAAATGGATATCGTGCTATGGAGCATCTACAGGAGTATTATACTTTGGCATATGTGGATTAATAGGAACCAGAAAGTCTTTCAAAGTGGCAACAAAGATTATTTGTTCTCTAAGGATTTCCTTAAAGTATTAAGGGAACTATTGTATGAAAGCCATCATTGAAGCTCCTTGCATTAATTTAGAGCCTCTAAATTGTTGAGTGAACATCTTCCCAATAAATGGAGGAGTGTGTTTCTTCCCATATAATGTGAGGATAGGTTTGTGATGGTTTGGTCCATTGGATTATCAAAAATTTTCTCACTCTTTATAATTGTAGGTATTGTTTTTTTATTTATTTTAAATGGAGGTTTGGAAGGCACCTACTCCCTCAAGCTTTAACTTTGAAAGAAGAATTGTACAGGTGAAAGGGCATAGTACCCATGGGATCCCCCGTATTCGACAAAGTAGGGGCTAGACAAGATTACAACTGGTTTCAATTGGTTTAGATTGGTGAAAGCCATTACGTGTCCAACCAGGGGATTGGATTCTAGACCTCCACCTCAAGAGAACAAAGACTCAACCATTGGAACAACAAGACGTGGACAATTGGACGTATTGTTGTATTGATTCTTCCTCTTATGTACCCATTTGAGATGTAGCCTAGCCAGTTTCCTTGTATGGGATCTTGGCCCCTACACTTTTTTAGCATACCTTCATATGTACCCATGTGAGTTGTAGGTTGGCCAATTTCCTTGTATAGGATCTTGCCCGTTGCATTTTTTTTAATAAAACAAGAAAATTAATTAATAGAGGATAGTACAATATGTGCAAAGGGCAAGAGCCATAGGCACATTACATAGAGAGAGTCATTTCTAGTCTCTGAGTTGAATACAACGAGGAGATAACTTCTCTCCAACTAGAAATTTTTCTATCCCAAAGCAGACTAAGCATACTCTCCTTGGGGCTAGGAGCTTTAGAAATACATTGTATACTTTTGAGAGAAGCTTTTTTCAACACTTTTGGTAGGGACTTTATGAAATTTCTATTTCCTTTACAAAAGAGGGAATTATTTCTACTGATCCAGATGTGCCACAAATGTGGCTTCTCCAAATATTTCATAAGAGGATGTCCATTATTTAAAATCCACAAATAATCGAGGAGTTGTGGTTGTTGGAGAAACAATCACTAATTAGACATATATTTGAAGGTCAAATCTTAGAAAGAAAACCCCATGCCTATGTGAAGGGACAAATTCACAAGTGTATCATACTTGTAAAGTTAGTTCACTTTAGTTCTAGAAGTTTTTAAAAAATCACGGGAATGAGAAAATCTATATAAGTTAGTTAGTATTAACTGACGCGAAGAGAAGAAGAAGGAGGAAGACAATGAGAAAGTGAGAAGAACTCATTTGTGTATGACTGAGTATAGTCGGGCTTCTCTGAGTGAGAAAGCATTTGTAAAACTTCTGAGCTTTTTATAGTTATGAGAAGAACTGAGTAAAGTTCTGTGTATGAGCCTCTCTCCATCATCTCCATGATTACCTACTGTGTGATGAGTTACAAAGATCAAGTTTTCCAAGCAACTCGATGCCTGGCATCGAATCTCTGTTGATAAGTCATATTTTCTTTTATATTTTTCATTCAGTACTGAAGTGTTTGAAAAACATGATGTTGTTGGAGCAACTCGATGCCTGGCATCGAATTCCAGTTGATAAGTCATATTCTAAGTGTGCATGAAATCACCTATAGTTTTGGTGTCCAAAAGATCAAGACTTTATGCGGGAAGTCGATGCCCGGCATCGAATCCCTGCTGAAAAGTGGCCAAAAACATCCCAAGTCGATGCCCGGCATCGAATTCTCGTTGCAAGTCGATGCTAGGCATCGAATTCTAATTTTAAACAGGCGCTCTTACTAAAACAGGTAAAATTTCCAGTTTTGGAAGGTCATATAGGGTCATCTTGTGAGAGCCATAACTTGAGTTCTAGAGATTCGTTTGATGCATATGATAGCTTGTTGGAAAGCTCTACTCTTCTAGTTTCAGCCTATAAATTTTCATGGAGAAATAATACTTGAGCTAGGAGAAAGTAGCAAAATACTGAAGGTATGCCATTTCGGTGACTAGGAATTTCTGTAGAAGCAAAGTTCTCACTTTAGGCTATCATTTCTCAAAGTTTGGAGTGGCAATGAGTTAATGGTGACCATAGAGGTGTTCTAGTGTCACATTAATTCATTTCTTGTGGTGTTTCATACATCAACAAGTGGTATCAGAGCAGAAAGATTCTCGAGAGCAGAAGACGACAAAGGTACGAGAAGTTTTGTAAAGTTTTCCATTAAAGTTTGAAAGGTGAAGCATTTGAAGACACAAGGCATCAAAAGGTTACTTCAAAAGTATCCTCATACACAAAGAACTTCAAAAGGTATTATCCTTTATCCTTTAACCTCACAGGTTGCAGCAGAAGGAAAGAACTATGGCAGATCATATCTCCATTGACAAACTGGACAGAGATAATTACCCCGCATGGGTAATGAGAATGGAAGCCTTACTTATGAGTAAGGATTTCATGATATATGTTACAGGTGAAGAAGAGAAGCCAATATTCGAAGATGAAAGCCGACCAAAGAAAGAAGAACTAGATGCTTTAAAGCATTGGCAGAAGAAGGATGCAAGTGCAAAAGCATACATCTACAATACAATCTCTGATCATTTGCTACCACACATCAGAGGATTGGAATCATCTGAAGATATATGGAATGCATTGGAGTATCATTTCCAAAGTACTACTAAAGCACGTAAAGCAAGTCTATGGTCAGAGTTTACAACATTCAAGAAGAAGCCAAGTCAAACCATTAGTGATTATGTCACTAAGATGAAGGATCTTGCAGATAGTCTTGGATCCATAGATGAAGATGTTGAAGATCACAGATTGATTGCTCAACTACTTGCAGGTTTGAGAGGGGATGAAAGGTGGAAACCTTTTGTCTTATCAACAGAACTTTCATTAAATCATTATGTTCCAGATTTGAACCAGTTGCTTGGTTTGATGCTCACATATGAGCAAGACTTGAAGGGAGATGGAGATAAAGGACAAAGTTCTGCAATGTACATGAAGAACAAGAAGAAAGGAGATAAAGGTAAAGCAAAGGATGAAGAGGAGTCTAGTTCTCAAGCTTATTATGCAAGAGGTAAAGGCACAGGCAGAGGAAGAGCAAGAGGTTTTGGAAGAGGAAGAGGTAATCAAAATAACAACAAAAAGGCTTGCTGGATCTGTGGATTGAGTAATCATTTGGCTCATGACTGTTGGCACAACCAACAAGGATCAAACCAGAATCAAAACAATAATAGCAGAGGTCGAGGTGGAAGATATCAAAGTAATTTTCAAAGAGGTAGACAAAATCAAAGAGGAGGCTATGGTAGAGGTGGAGGAAGAAGTTGGGGACAGAATCAATCCTACAACACCACCTACTACAACTATGCAAATGACACACAGAATGAAAGTCATACATCATTGATGATGAATTCAATCAGCACATCAGATAAAGAAGATCTAAAGGTATTTTACATTGACTCTGGATGTTCTAATCATTTGTCAGGAAACATAGAATTGATGTCAGAATTGGAAAAAGGTATTTCGAGTCACACAGTTCAAACTGGTGATAATACAAGACATAGTGTACATTCAATTGGAAAAGTGAAATGCAAGAGTGGAGCAGATTTGCTAACCAATGTTTTGTATGTTCCTACAATACCTAAAAACTTGATTAGTGTGGGACAGATAGTTGAAAAAGGTTTTCAAGTCAGGTTTACAAATGAAGGAGTATTTGTGGAAGATCCAGAGAATGGATATAATCAGATTGTCTCTGGTAAGAAAGAAGGTAGACTCTTTACTTTAAGAGTGCAAGGGAACATTGGTCAAGCTTTGCTCACACATGGTGAAGGAGTGATTACAGAACTTGATCTCTGGCATAAGAGATTAGGTCACTTTAATGAAAGAGGAATTAAAGCTATGGTTGCTAATCAGTCTGTACTAGGATTACCAAATGTGCAAAGTCAACATATGGTTTATAAATGTGAAGCATGTCAAATGGGTAAAGCACACAGGTTACCATTTCAAAAGAAAGGTTTCAAACATGATGGAGTACTTGAGCTCATTCATACAGATGTATGGGGACCAACAAAAGAAGGATCTATCAGTGGCTCAAGGTACTATGTTCTTTTCATTGATGATGCTACAAGATGGATAACATTATATGTTTTGAAGGAAAGATCAGAAGTGTTTGGAGCTTTCAAGCATTTTCATGCATATGCAGAGAGAGTCACAGGTCAAAAGCTTAAGAGACTGAGGTCTGATGGAGGGGGAGAATATTTCTCCCAAGAGTTCAATGATTATCTTTGGAATGCAGGTATTAAGAGAGAAATAATTTGCAGGTATACACCACAACAAAATGGTGTAGCAAAAAGAAGGAACAGGACTTTGGTTGAGTTTGCTAGAGCTATGCTAAAGGAGAAGAATTGTCCAAATTATCTTTGGGCTTAGGCTGTAAATACAGCTACATATCTTGTGAATAGATTACCATGTGCAGCTCTCAATGGTATGACTCCATATGAAGCTTGGTGGGGTAAGAAACCAACACTAGATCATTGTAGAGTGTTTGGATCAATTGCATATGCTTATGTGCCATCACAGCTTAGGCATAAACTTGAACCAAAGGCAGAAAAATATGTGTTCATTGGTTATGATGAAAAGCAGATGGGTTACAGGTTGTGGAATCCTTTAACCAAACAATTTCTTGTTTCTAGAGATGTTACATTTGATGAACAGAAAAGTTGGTATGCAGATCAAAGTAATACAGCTGAGGAATTTGAAGAAGAGGTAAGAAGATGTGAGAAAGGAAAATCAATTGTGCAGGTGAATAGAGATGAAGACTATATGCAAGCAAGTACATCCAGAAGTGGATTAACAAGAAGGAATGAAGAAGCTCCTATATTTGATGAAGAGGTGTATCCAGAAACTTATGAAGAATGTGAACCAAGAAGGTCAAGCAGGACTAGAAGACAACCAGAAAGGTATTCTTATGATACTTCTTACATAACTCAGAAGAACTATGCATATATGGTCAAAGATGATGAAGAACCTCAAAACTATGATGAAGCTAAAGGTAAGAAGCAATGGGAAGAAGCAATGAAGGAAGAATTCAATGCACTAGAGGAGAACAAGACATGGGAACTTGTTCCTAAACCAAATGGTAAGAAAGTTATTGGAAATAAATGGGTTTATAAAGTGAAGAAGCTTGCAGATGGAAGTATAGCCAGATACAAAGCTAGACTGGTGGTGAAAGGCTATGCCCAGACCTATGGCATAGATTATGATGAGACATTCAGTCCTGTAGCCAAGATGTCAACTATAAGGACAATCATTGCTATTGCAGCTTCAAAAGGATGGACTCTAAGTCAATTGGATATAAAGAATGCATTCTTGAATGGATACATATCAGATGAGGTATACATGGAACAACCTCAAGGATTTATAGATTCCAGGTATCCAAATTTTGTTTGCAGGTTGAGAAGAGCATTGTATGGATTGAAGCAAGCTCCAAGAGCTTGGAACTATAGACTGGTGAAGTATCTCAATGATCTTGGATATCAAAGTTCAAAAGCAGATTCAAGTCTACTTATCAAAAGAACAGAGGAAGGTACAATCTACATTTGTATTTATGTAGATGACATTATAATCACAGGTACTTCAGATGAAGGAATCAAAGAGGTAAAGAGATTACTTGAAAAAGAATTCAAGATCAGTGATCTAGGAAAGTTATCATACTTTCTTGGAATGGAAGTCACTTATACAGATCATGGCATATATGTGTCACAAGAAAGGTATCTTCTGAACTTGTTGAAGAAGTTTGATATGGAAAATTGCAAAGAAGCTTCAACTCCACTTGAAGTTAATCACAAGCTCAATAAATATGTTGGTGCAGAATACAAAGATATGAGGAAGTATCAATCTCTTGTGGGTAGTTTGATTTATGCTACACTAACAAGACCTGATTTTAGTTATGCAGTGGGAGTTTTGTCACAATTCATGCATTGTCCAAAGGACCCACATTGGATTGCAGGTCAAAGAGTTCTCAGATATATCAAAGGAACTATAAAGGAAGGATTACATTATCCTTTTACATCAGATTTGAAGTTGAGAGCCTATAGTGATTCAGATTGGGCAGGTAACCAGGATGACAGAAGATCAACTCATGGTTACATGATATACATTGGTGATAAGCTTGTAAGTTGGTGTTCAAAGAAACAACATACAGTAGCATTATCATCAACTGAAGCAGAGTACAAAGGACTTGTGGAAGCAGCTAAGGAAGTCATATGGATGCAGACATTGTTCAAGAGCTTAGGCATTGATCAAGGTACACCTACAATACATGGAGATAATATGAGTTCACTTTATCTTGCAGCAAATCCAGTATTTCATGCAAGGACAAAGCACATAGAGATACAGTATCATTTTCTCAGAGAAAAGGTAATGGAGAAGGAGATTGAAGTGGAGTACATTTCTACTAAAGATCAGTTAGCAGACATAATGACAAAGAGCTTGGATGGTGTGAAGACCAGCAGATTCAAAAGCATGGCAGGAGTAAAAGAAAAGAAGGAGATATGAAGAAACAGGGAATGTCAATTAGTGATTGAGGGGGAGCTGTTGGAGAAACAATCACTAATTAGACATATATTTGAAGGTCAAATCTTAGAAAGAAAACCCCATGCCTATGTGAAGGGACAAATTCACAAGTGTATCATACTTGTAAAGTTAGTTCACTTTAGTTCTAGAAGTTTTTTAAAAAATCACGGGAATGAGAAAATCTATATAAGTTAGTTAGTATTAACTGACGCGAAGAGAAGAAGAAGGAGGAAGACAATGAGAAAGTGAGAAGAACTCATTTTTGTATGACTGAGTATAGTCGGGCTTCTTTGAGTGAGAAAGCATTTGTAAAACTTCTGAGTTTTTTATAGTTATGAGAAGAACTGAGTAAAGTTCTGTGTATGAGTCTCTCTCCATCATCTCCATGATTACCTACTGTGTGATGAGTTACAAAGATCAAGTTTTCCAAGCAACTCGATGCCTGGCATCGAATCTCTGTTGATAAGTCATATTTTCTTTTATATTTTTCATTCAGTACTGAAGTGTTTGAAAAACATGATGTTGTTGGAGCAACTCGATGCCTGGCATCGAATTCCAGTTGATAAGTCATATTCTAAGTGTGCATGAAATCACCTATAGTTTTGGTGTCCAAAAGATCAAGACTTTATGCGGGAAGTCGATGCCCGGCATCGAATCCCTGCTCAAAAGTGGCCAAAAACATCCCAAGTCGATGCCCGGCATCGAATTCTCGTTGCAAGTCGATGCTAGGCATCGAATTCTAATTTTAAACAGGCGCTCTTACTAAAACAGGTAAAATTTCCAGTTTTGGAAGGTCATACAGGGTCATCTTGTGAGAGCCATAACTTGAGTTCTAGAGATTCGTTTGATGCATATGATAGCTTGTTGGAAAGCTCTACTCTTCTAGTTTCAGCCTATAAATTTTCATGGAGAAATAATACTTGAGCTAGGAGAAATTAGCAAAATACTGAAGGTATGTCATTTCGGTGACTAGGAATTTCTGTAGAAGCAAAGTTCTCACTTTAGGCTATCATTTCTCAAAGTTTGGAGTGGCAATGAGTTAATGGTGACCATAGAGGTGTTCTAGTGTCACATTAATTCATTTCTTGTGGTGTTTCATACATCAACAGTGGTCTACATCTTGGTGATTATTTGAAGGAGATTCTGCTAGCTTACCATCAACATCCATTGTTTATTTACTATGCGTAGTAAGTCTATTTCTGTTCTTACTTGCTAGGTCACTCATTTCTGATTTAGGTTGATCAAAATTTGAGTTTGTTGTACAATAGTTCTAAATTGTTCTTATTCTCCATATTCTCACACACACACACACTCTTCATACCTCTTAGGCACACAATCTCTTGTATCTAGTTCCTACTTCTGCCGAGATACAGATATTGTCAGTTTGTATCATATACACACCTTGTAATTTGACATTCATATATAAGTTAGTGTAGGTGAGCCTCATAGCTTATCGTTACACTTGAAATCTCGTCTATTCTCTCTCTATCTCTCACTCATCTATTTTTTTAATCTTAAAGGTGTGTATGTTAAGGTTCATCTGTTGGAAGATCCATTAAACCTATGATATATTCTTATTGTGGCCCACTACCACTTCCAACATATGGTATTCAGACCTTAGAATACCAACATTTGGTATCAGAGCCTAGTTTACATAGACCCTTAATAAGATGAGTGACTATAGACTTGAGAACGAAGACAAGCTTGAGGGCATGTCAAATTATCCAATGCGGAGTTTTATGATGATGAATATGTTAGTAACAAAGGAGTTATGGAATATTATCAATGGCACTTATCCAAGGCTAAGAAAAGTCAGAGAAGATGTTACTTCATCTTCTAGAAGACCTGCTGTTCCTATTTCTGCTCAACAAGAGGTTAGTGAAGAAGAAGAAACTCTTTCATCATCAAGAATCCATACTACTACCAGATTACTTCCTACAGAAGAGCAATCTAGATGGGATTCAAGGGATGCTTTATCATTTTCATATATTGCAATGGGAGTTAAGCGGCATATTATACCCCAAATCAGGTCTTGCAAAACCTCTCGTTAGGCTTGGTTGGAGTTAGAGAATCTCTATCAAAGCCGAAACCTGCTAGGAAATCTCATCTAAGGAGACAACTAGCCAACACAAGGATGAAAGTTGGTGAATCAATTCAGACACATATTTTAAAGCTTAACCATTTACGAGATCAATTATTGAATGTTGCAGTCAACATTTTAGATGAAGAGATGGTAAACACACTTCTAAACTCACTTCCATCTACATACTGTGCTTTTGTTACTTCTTTATCCTCCTCTAAAAGAGATAGAGAAATTTCATTTGAAGAGCTACAGTTCCTATTACTTCAAGATGAAGACCAATAAAAGGGTATGGAAGAGAATGATGAAGCCATGTTATCATCGTCAAAGGGAAAGAAGAAGAAGGAGACAAAGAAGGAGCAAAAGATTCAACAATCTAAGAAGAAAAGTGAGTCTTCTAATCCTAAGTTTTCCAGTTCTACCCCTAATGCTTCCTCTACAACCAAAGAAAACTCTTCGACTACGTCTGATTCAAAGAAAGGAGTATGCCATTACTATAAGAAGCTAGGTCATTTCATAGCAAAATTCAGAGCAAGGATTTTCAATGAGAAGAAGAAAGCATCAAGTAATAGTATTGAAGATGATCCAAAACCTAAATCTTCAAAGGTAGATTCATATGCATGTGCTACTATTGAAGAGATAGCTTTTGATCAGGCAACGTTAAATGCAATATCAGATAATCCTTGGATTTTTTTATTCTGGAGCTACTAAGCATATGATAGGTTGCAAAAAGGTATTTTCTTCTCTTTCAAACTCTTCAGGTAAAAGAGTGACCATTGCAGATGGTCATGATTTGGATGTTGTTGGTGTTGGAGAAGTGAAACTTAAGTCCAAAGCAGGTGGAAATTTAATAATTTCCAATGTTCTTTATGTTCCAAAAATAAAGAAGAATTAGCTCTTTATCTCAACTTTCTTGTTAGATGGTTATAAAGTAGTTTTTAAGAAAGATTCATGTTAGATCCTCTCACCTGATGAGGAGCATTGTCGACTTCAAGATGAAAACAAAAGTGGTATGTTTGTTATCCAAAATTATTCATGCTAATGTTGCTAGGTCTAGGCTACACCTAAGGAGAGCATGAAGTTATGGCATGCTAGATTTGGTCATATCAGTTACACAGCTCTCAAGCATATCAAAGATCAAGGTATGGTGAAGAGTTTGCCTACTTTTGCTTTACCAAACATGCAGAGTCATGTGAAGGATGTCTTGAAGGAAAGCTTCATAAACTACCTTTCAAGAAACATGGATTTATCACGGCCACAAGGAAGTTGCAGATCATACATTCAGATGTAAATGGTCCGATGAGAACAGATTCTATGCAAGGTTACAAGTACTTTGTTATGTTCATAGATGATTTCTCTAGATATTCATGGATTTACGGTCTTAAAGTGAAGTCAGAGGTTTTTCCTACTTTTATGAAGTTCTTATCTATGGTTGAAAATGAAAGTCACTCAAAGATCCAGATTTTGAGAAGTGATAGAGGAGGAGAATACATGTCAAAAGACTTTAGGTCTTTTCTCGAAGACAAAGGTATTTCTCATCAACTCACTATTGCTTATATGCCAAAACAAAATGGTGTTGCAGAGAGAAAGAATAGGATACTCATTGAGATGATGCATAGTATGATGTCATCCAAAAGGATTTATCCCAAGTTTTGGTTTGATGCAGTACATACAGCTAATCACATTCTGAATAGATCTTCCACAAAAGCTTTGAAGGTCATTACACCTTATGAAGCTTGTTATGGAAAGAATCCCAATGTGAGTTATTTCAAAGTTTTTGGTTCCCTAGCATATGTTCACATTGTGAAGAAGGATCATGGTGGGCTTGATGTAAAAGCCATTAAAGCAGTCTTTATTGGTTATGCAAATGAAAGCAAAGGATACAGATTCTATGTTCTAGATGCAAGTGATATCATACTCTCACGCAATGCATTTATTGCAGAAAGTCAGATTTATGATAAGAAGGAAGAAATTCCAAATTTCATAAAGGCAGATGACTATGCATTTTTCAAAAGGAATTTGGATGCTTACATTCAACCATACAAGGGGGGTGATGAACCTTCTCAAACCCTAAGAGATATAGGTGAAGAGAGAATTTCATTACCTACATCAGTACCTAGTCCATCATCAGTACCTAGTCCATCATCAGTACCTCTTGAAGTTCCGACTTATGAAGTTGGAGAAGGTTCCAGAGTTCTAGAAGAAAGAGATACTAAAGAACAAGAAAAGATACCACCACTTTTCAAGAATATGCCAAAGTATTTATATCAAACCTGGAAGGACAGTGGTATATAGGAATACACTAGAAGAACCAAAAGTCAGACCAGGAGACAAAAAGAAGATCAAGTAAATTATGCATGACATTTTGAGATTCATAATGTTTTAGCTCTTATTTCAGTTGAGAATGAACCAACTAGTGTTCAAGATGGACTACAAAGTGATGTGATTATCACAAGTCCCAGGATTGACTTAAAATATAGAGATGAGTGTACCTACATGACACAACAAAAATACGTTGAGAAATTATTGGAAAGGTTTTCGATGATAGATTCTAAGCCTATGTAGACACCTATGGATGGCAATTTGTTATTACAGTTGGAAGTAGATTCAGAACAATTTGATGCTACATTATATAGTCAAGCAGTTGGTTGCTTGATGTATCTATGTAATACATGTCGGGACATTTAGTTTGCAATTTCTCAAGTATATAGGTTCATACACATTCAAATCATGATTCAGTGGAAATTAGTTAAGAGATATTTGCAGACATCAAAAGTTTTGCATATTATTGAACCTTGTACCATTGTGACATTGAAGGGGGGGATTGTTGGAAACAATGTCCATAACTTGCACAAAAATCCTCAACAAGTCCAGTATATGATAATTATGTTTGAATACTTCTTCAAAAAGCCATGTCGACTGATGTGGATAGGACATCACCCTTTCAAAGAACCCATCCGGGTTTGAATCCTAGCAACTACATCGTGCTAGGATTGACATGTTTTTTTTGTAGCTTTTATGAAAAGCTTGTGGAAAGCGACAACAATTTTTGTGATAGCATAAGTGTTTTTGGTACATAGCTTTTCGTGGAATCAGACACCAATCATAGCTTTTGAGTTATTCTGTTCACATAGCTTCAAAGATATATAACAAGGGGCTTGCTCACTTGTTAGACATCACTCAATCACTCAACAAGCCCAAGCTCCTGGAGAAGAACTTGGAGGAGGTGATCAATCTTCTCAAGTTAGGAGAAGACCTTGGAGGCCATCTTGGAGGAGGAGTTCTCACACTCCTGGAGGATTTGTGGTCTACATCTTGGTGATTATTTGGAGGAGATTCTGCCAGTTTACCATCAATATCCATTGTCTATTTACTATGAGTAGCAAGTCTATTTCCATTCTTACTTGCTAGCTCACTCGTTTTTTATTTAGGTCGATCAGAATTTGGGTTTGTTGTACAAGAGTTCTAAACTGTTCTTATTCTCCATATTCTCACACACACACTCTTCATACCTCTTACGCACACAATCTCTTGTATCTAGTTCCTATTTCTGCCTAGATATAGATATTGTCAATTTGTATCATATACACACATTGTAATTTGACATTCATATATGAGTTAGTGTAGGTGAGCCTCATAGCTTATCGTTACACTTGAAATCTATCTATTCTCTCTCTATCTCTCACTCTTTTTTTTTTAGTTATAAGGTGTGTATGTTAAGGTTCATCTGTTGGAAGATCTTGTAAACATGTGATATATTGTTATTGTGGCCCACGACCACTTCCAACATATGGTATTTAGAACTTAGAATACCAACAGTAGGATCATTGCTTAGCACACCAGCTGAGATTCCATCTGCTATTGAGTTTAGGAAGAATTCGATCCATGGTCCCCCTTGACTTCTTAAACTTCTTAAAGATATGGCCAGCAACTTCAATAAATTTTATACTCATGATGATGCAACCCTCTAACTTATCTGCTAGCAATGATTTGTGAGCTACTAGGACCCGCAGACAAGATAAAGAGATATTAGTAATGTTGAACAATTCTTGATCAGAAATTACCTTTCCTTCAGACATCAAGTCACTCCAAGATTTGAAGCCAGCTTTATGACATGTGCTCTCTAATATCAAGAGAATAGTTGTTCCATTTATATATCCATCCTAACCATGGGGATTCATGCACAAAGAAATCAGAGGCACAAAACATTTTTCCAATTGGAACAATTTTTTTTTAGCTTTAAACCAAGCATTCCAGAATCTACAAACAAGCAGGCTCCCAACAGTAGTGATGGGCTAGGGGGAAACAACAATATCCCATAGTTTGATATTCATCCAAGCTTTATAATCAAAGATATAGAATTTAGACAATTTTCTATGTAGGAGGACAACCCATATATCAGTACAACCAATACTCCTTAAGATCCATTTTGGAAGCAAGATTATCAGCCATTTTTTTAGGACAACATATGCCCAATCCTCCTTGGGATTTAGGGAGACAACAAGTATCCCAAGAAACTTTAGCAACTTTACTATGATGAGTATTACCTCCCCAAAGAAATCTTCTGGTAAAAGTAACAACCTGGTTAATCTGCTTTTTAGAAGGGGACCAACAGGCAAGAGAAAAAACAAGCTTAGGAAGCACGTAATGATTAAGAATGAAGGATCTATGGGGGAGGGTGTTGTTGGAATCATACCAGAAAAATAAGTGCTTTTTGAACTTCTCTAGCACCCAATCACATCTCTGAGACATAGTGACATTAAAACCCATGGGAATACCCAATAACCTAAAGACTTTCCCTTCTTTGAGAATTTTGCAACACAAATTAGTAATGCATTCAAGAATCACATTATTGGAATCTTTGAATCCAGTCTTGTTGTGATTAAATTTAGATCCACTTGCTAAGCAGAACACATCCAAATAGTCAAGAAATTCATTGATAGACTCATTATCAGCATTTAAAACAATATTAGTATCATCAGCAAACATCTGAAGGCCAAGAGAGGAGGGAGAGTTAGGAACATTGATACAATTAATATCACCACTATTCAAAGCATCTTTAATCAGCCAGCCTAAGGAATCACTAGCAATAGCAAAGAGGAGGGGGGGCTAGAGGGCACCCTTGTCTTATGGACCTAGCAAGTTTAAAGGGATAGTCAAGTGCCCATCTATAGCAACTGTAGAATAGGCATTACCAAACAAGCTACTCACAAACTTGATAAATCTCCTACCTAACCCCATATCATGCAAGGATTGAAGAATAAAGTCCCACACCCTTAACAAGCGATGGTGCCTTGCTTGGACCAAACTTCGGTGGGAGCTAAAATTCATGTCTCTTTGGCACCCCCTAATTGAGGTCAAAAAGTCCGTTCTCATGTGGCAGGTCTTGCATAAAGGTATCTGGACCAATGCAAGGGCTAACAAAATCTGTGGTGTGCCGCCATGGTGCAAGCGTTGTCATCGGTGCATCGAAGATTTAGCCCACCTGTTCTTTGACTGCCCCAAGTCCCGTGTTGTCTGGCTTCACGTGTCCCGAATTTTGAGAATAACGAGTCAAATCAACTGGCAACAAGTGATGTTGGGTGAGGCGATTGGATGCTCTTCGAGGCTATGGAATGCCATCAGAGGCGAGGCTCTCTGGAAGATCTGGAGAGAGCGCTGTGCCGTCAATTTCGACCAAACTCCTAAGGAATGGTCGATCGAGAAATCCTTGTTTCTCCTTGGTAAAAGAATCTCCCGAGTCAAGAGTTCACCACCGTTTAGACATCACTGTATTTATCTCCTGGAAAACAACAAGTTGAAACCCAAATGGGTCCCACATGAGGGCGATGGTAATGTTATCCACCTCATTTGTAATGCCTTGTAGCTTGCTAGACTCCTCCCCTGCGTTGTGGGATTCGGGGGGTCCCATGGGCACTAGTCCCGTTCACTTGTAACTTTTTCTCTTTAATATAATTAAAGTCCGGGAGAGTAGGCTAAGGCCGAACTTCCTTTATAAAAAAAAAAAATAAAAAAAAAAAAAAAAGAAAAACGCCTTCCTCATCAGCTCATGCAATGATTAATGATTGCGTCGGACTGACGTCGCCAGCGTGATCCTGCACCCCCCATTGGCTAGAAAAGCCTGTAGGTCGACTCTGCCTGTAGGTCGTGTTTAGCCTGGCAGGCTGGCAGACTGCAGCCCCTCCGACACTCTGGTTCTGCCGCAGCAGGGTCACCATCGGCATCCGATGTTTCCTCAGTCGGGAGTGAGTCGGGGGCCGCACCTCTCGCACGTCCAGCGCATCGACATGATAGCGTCCCGAATGAGACATTCAATGACCTCCTCTATATATTCTTCGGTCGTGACTCGTGGATCGAAAGCTCAGCGCATAGACACGTCACCCGATAGCGTCCCTGCTAAGACATCGAATGGCCTCTGTATCTTCTGTTCTGCCGTGTTGGTTGTTGCCCACCACCACCGTCCGCTTGCATTCTTCTTTACTGTTGCAGTCTGTCATGTTCAGTGCATACGACAGCGAAACATCATGAATGGCATATATGTATATTTACAAAAGATATTGCATCGGCCAGCCTCTCTCTTCTGCCGTTCTCCACTCCCAACAACCACCACAGGGTCCACTAGCGAAGAGTGAATTAAGAGCAAATAATGTACAACACTCCTGAGTCCTGACAGGAAGGGGATGAGGAGAGCCGCTAAAGTGGCACATGACATTGACAGCCATGCACATCAGAATTCTAAGAGAAAACAGGGAACAAATACAAGGATTGGCTAGCTTTTGCAGCTTGAGTTGCGAGAAGTGACTTTAAGACCTGCAACTTTGGTGAAAGGGACTCGGGAGCATCAGTTTTCTCTTTTTTTTTTTTTTTTTTGAAGAAACAGGAAATTTAATATTGATGCAAGAGAACAAAAAGGGCAGTGCTCCTTCCAAAAGGAAGGAAACACTTACAACTTAAGTCCTTCAATATGCCACCTGATGAATGTGGTCATATTATCTCTAGTTACAGAATGAGCTTGAAGTAATTTGGATCTCCACATATTACAAGGATACTTCTTAATCAAAGTATGAGGGTTAACATCACCTAAAGAATTTCTACAGGAGTTTCTGAGGCACCAATCTAAAAGACTATTCATTCCCAACATACAAGGGAAGAAATGATCCTTACAATGTTTATCAAAAATTTTACTGTTCCTATCTTTCTAGATAGCCCACAGGATGTGAGCTCTCAACAATTGCCAAATCACTATGTCCATTCTATTAGCTTCTCCAAGAAGAAGAGCTCTGGAGTTAGGGGGTTTAGTTCCAGCAGTTTGACAGTAAAGGTAGAACACTTTCCAGTATCTGGCAGAGTTCTTGCATTTGAAAAAAATGTGATCCAAATCTTCATTTTTGCCACAGAAATGACAGTTTCCTGCATCAATTTTAAATTCCCTGGCCTTGCTGCCAGTCCATAATCCCTTGTGAAGAATCAACCACAGAAGGAAGGAGTGTTTAATGGCCAGAGGAAAGGCCCAAACACGTTGAAATCTGTATCTCCATTGATGAGTAGTCCAGGATAGGGACCACTTCCTGTTAAGTCTTCCAAATAGCAGCTTGCTACTGTTGCTAGATCTTTTGAAGTTGTTGAACATATCCTGAGAGACATCAGCAATATTGACAGGCTTCTCCCACATATTAGTAGCCATCTTTTCCATCAGCACAGTCTTTTTGTCTTGCAGGATCTGTTTACATGCAGCAGACAAGGAATCAATGTTTGAAATTTGACTATCATCAATAAGATTACCATTGCTCATCAGATCCTTCCAACTGCTGAATCCCTTCCTTCTACATTTGTTCCACCTTATAGGTAAGGAGGTTCTGGTTTCTTTGACATGCCATCCTATCCAAATAGAATCCTGCAAAAAGAAGGAGTAGTTAAACTGAAACCAAACAGGTAAATTGTACTCCCTTTTTATAGTCATCCAGGACTTCCAAAAGTTACAGATAAGCATACTTCCTTTGGGCACAAAAATAGCAGGAGATACAACTACATCCCAGATATCAAAATTTGTCCAACATTTATTATCTGCAATCCAGAATTTAGGAATATTCCTTTTGATGAGACAGGCCCAAAAATCATTAGAAGAGACTGCCCTACATATCCATTTAGCTGCCATCTGAGTAGCCATTTTGGAGGGACAAATCAATCCCAGACCACCATCAGACTTCCTCATGCAACAGGTATTCCAGGCCACCTTGGGGATCTTATTTTCACCCCATAAAAATCTTCGAGCAAGAGCGATAGCATGGGCCAGCTGCTTCTTATTAGGATGCCAACAAGACAAGAAGTAGGTTAGACAAGGAAGAATATAATGTTTGAGAACAAAGGATCTTTGAGCAATATTATTCTGAAAATCAATCCACTTAAAATTTTTTTTTCTAAATTTGTCCAGGACCCAGTTCCATCTTTGTTCTTGAGTGATTTCAAAGCCCATGGGGATGCCCAACAACCTGAACACAGAGCCTTTTTTTATGATATCACAACCTGCCATTTTAACACATTCAGGAATACAGCCATTAGAGGAAAAAAAAACCAGTCTTTTCATGATTAACCACAGAACCACTAGCCAAGCAGAAGGTATTAAGACACTGAAGGAAAGCCTCAGCAGAAATCTCCTCAGCTTTCATAATAAGATTCGTATCATCAGCAAAAGTTTGAAGACACAAAGGGGAATGGGCTTGGGGAATCTCAATGCCCTTGATACAGTTTTGGTTGATAGAGTACTTCACAAGCCACCCAAGAGCATCAGACGTGATAGCAAAGAGAAGGGGAGCTAAAGGACAGCCCTGACGAATAGATCTACACAGCCTAAAAGAAGAAGAAAGCTGACCATTCATAGCAACTTTAGAATGAGCATTACCAAATAAGATGCTTGTGTACTTAATAAACCTTTTACCCAAACCAATGTCATGAAGGGATTGAAGAATAAAATCCCAATCAATCCTGTCATAGGCCTTGTCAAAATCAATTTTGAAAAAAAAGGTGTCAATGTTCATCTCCTTGGTATACTCATATCCTTCCCAAATGGAAATGATAGCATCAAGAATAAACCTACCTTTAATAAAACCTTTCTGTTCAGGAAGAATGATACTATCCATCAAAGGACTCAACCTTCTAGCAAGGGAGGAGGCAAAGATTTTATAAAGAGAAGTCTGACAAGAAATAGGTCTCCAGCTATTAAGATCTTCTTTAGATCCTCTTTTGTGTATAAGCTTAACTATTAATGAAGGCAGAAAGAGATCCTCTTCTCATGGCTTCCTGCCAGATCCAGAGAATAATGGGCACCAAAACTTCTTTGAACTCTTGAAAAAATTCATTGGGAATACCATCATGACCAGGAGACTTGCCAGGCCTCAATTTACTAATGGTTTCTCTAACCTCACCAGCAGAGAGGGGGAGATCAAGGAGGGAGACCAAGCCAGGAGGAACCATTTTCTTCCTTCTCTGGGCAATGGCAGCTCTTGCACTCCAGATGAGGTCCCCTCTCTTGGGAGGAACAGAGAAAACATTGGTAAAGAAGCAAACAGCCTCCTGAAGGTTTTCTTCTAAGCAAGTAGTAAAATCACCATTACTTTTTTTAACCAGGGGGATGAAGTCCCTGGTTTTTTTCTTTCTCATAAGATCAAACATATGCTTATTAGGCTTATCAATTTTACCAGCCCAAAATTCTCTGGACATGACAAGGGCACCACGAGCAAGAAGATAATCTTCATGCCTAATTTTTTCCTGGTACTCAAGGATCTTCTGCTTTTTCACTTGGTCAGGAGTTTTAGAGTTCCTTATGTTCTCCATCTCTTTAATAATCATCATCCTTCTCTTATATCTAGAAAGATTAGCCTTTTTTTTATACATAGTAAGAGCACACTGCACTTCTTTGATAGCCTCCTCCCAGGCTTTGAAAGGGGAACATCCCTTGAAAAAATGCTTCTTGAAAATACAGCTGATATGATCTTTCACAATGGGAATTTTAATCAAGGACATATCAAGGTGAGGCCAGCTAGCCCTATAGTTAGGGTTATTACTCATAAACTTAGCAACTAAAGGAATATGATCAGACAGCTGCAAGGAGGGATCAACCTCACAGTGATAATTCCAAAAGGACTGAGCCATATTAGTACTCATATACAACCTGTCCAGTCTAGCAGACAAAAACTTACTGTCATTCCTATTGTTCCAGGTATGACCAGTGTTAATAGATAAGTCAATGAGATTATGCTTAAGAATCATATCAAACCAAACATTTTTTTCATTGCCAGAAAGAATGTTATTTATGTTACCGTTCCTGTCTCCCGAGTTGGTGACCATGTCCAAAGAGAAGGGAGCATCAGCCTTGATTTAGGGTCTGTTCTCTTGTATTCTCTTTTTCTCTACATCAATATTATCTTTCCTCTTTCTGCAAAGAGAAGGGAGCATCAGTTTTCTCTGATTGCAGCATGTCCAAAGAGAAGTTTTCTCGCATGGCCAAGGGGAGTGCATCATAGGGTTTTAGTGAAGTAGCACGATGAGCTAGGGCTTGTGTGCTCAGTGGTTTCTCCCCCCCCCCCCCCCTTGTGTGGAGGGGCTCTGTCTATGCTGCTGTGTATTCTTTTGCGGCTGAGCCTCTGTGTTTGTGCTATTCTGGCTCTGTTTGAAGCCTTACGACATGGACTTTCGGTCATGGGAGATGAAGGATATGGATTAGGTAACAACGCGAGTACCTCTAAGCTCTAAGGGATTTTCCTCTCTGCAAGCGTGGTTTGTCCCCAACTAGTCAGACCGATGGAATTAAAAGTGTTGAAGCCGAGGACTTCCCAGTGCCACAACAGAGCTCATGCAAGGTTCATTCCCCAACAAAGTCTTATCCTGATTCTGCAAGACAGGTCGGCAATCAAACTGGTGCTTTTTTTGACATCAAGCAAATCTCAGGTAATCTCTACCCAACCATATCACCATGCTAACGCCCTGGATGCAGGTACTAATAAGGAAGTTGTAGAATGCTCCATGGAATCAAACCCACAAATTAATTCGGACAAAGGATGGTCAATGATTGGAAAGAAAAATAAAGTGCTTTATTCCCCTAATTCTAAAGATGATAATGTCCTTTATAGTTCTAGTTGTAAATATGATTCTCAGGTTAATAAAACAAATGTTCAGATACTTGACTCCTTTAATCAAGAACTAGATGCTATGGATCAGGACAAAATTGATAACATGGATGATGGCATTGGAAATAAGGACTTTGTTCCTATGTCTCAGGATGATGAAGATTCAAGGGCTAAGTCTGCAACACCTAAACCTAAAAGGAAAGATGTTGTGAGGTCCTCTTTATCTGCTATTAAGCCTACAAAAAATAGTAGGAAATAATTATGTATGTTTCTTATGATTGATTTTTCTTTTTTCTCCATCAATGTGAAAGGTCTTACTGACCCTGTCACACCCAAGATGATAAATATGTGGTTGCAATATCTACCTAAGTTTCCTGATGTTCTTTGCTTATAGGAAGTCAAAATTGGAGGGGACTCCCTCAAGGTTAACCTAAAGTTGTTATCTTCCAGATATACACCAATCACCTTGATGGCAAAGAAGGAGCAGTTATTGGTTTGTATTTGTCTTTGGTCCATAATATAATTGAAAGTTCTATTGGTAATTCGAATCAGTGGTGCTCCATAAAGCTAGGTAATCCCTATGACCTATCCATTGTCTCTGTTTATGCCTCAAATTGCAGCATGAGTAGAAAAGCCTGTTGGGAAGAGCTCATGAAAATTCAAGGGCCTTTAATGGTGATGGGTGACTTCAACATGGTTACTTCTTTAAAAGATAGATAGGAAGGTAAGGGTAACATTATTAGAGGATCGGTAAAACATGCTTGGTATGAGTTTTGTAACTCTCAAGAGCTCATTGATCTAACTCATAACTCTCGGTTCACTTGGTCTAATAAACAAGCTGGTAATGCTTTCTTGGCCGCTAGGCTAGATAGATGTTATGCCAATATTTCCATTGTTCATAATTGTTGGGATATTAGTATTCAAATTGATAGTTCTCTTTTGGTTTCTGATCACAAGCCTTTGTGTGTCTCCTTTAAGATGGGTAGTCCTTCTTTTAGATTTGGATGGCCCCATATAGATCCTAACCTCCTTAAGCTTCCTTGTATTATTTCTCAGACCAAAAGCATAATCTCTCATCACTTTAATACCAATAGGTCTCCTTATATGGCTTGGGATAAGTCGGTGAAATACATTCAACTCTTGTTCACTCATTTCAAGAAACAATCTAAAGAGATTGGAGCCAAAAGAAGAGATTCTCTCATGGATAAGCTGAAAACTCTAGATGTTACTTCTCAAGATTATCATAACTTAATCTTGAGACTTAGCAAGGAAAAGTATCTTGAACCTAGTTACTCTCTTGCCTCCTCAAAAGATTTTTGGAGTGAGAAAATGGATAGAAACAATAAGCACATATTCTCTCTGTTGAAAAAAAAAGTAAAGTTAGGGATTATATTCTTACGATTCAAAAGAAAGAAGGTGGGTATACTATCAACATCGAGGAGACTTTATAGGAGGCTAAAAGCTTCTTTATAAATGTTTCTCTCGTTCTCCCAAGTGGGGGGAGGATATTCAGAGGACCGGAGCTACTATTACTTTGAAAAGGAAAAAAATGATTCCTGAAAGCCTGTTTCCCATCTTGGACCTGTCCCTCATTGCTAGTGAGATCAAAGAAACCATCAATAAATTGAAACCCTGTTAGTCACCTCGTATTGATGATCTTCCTGATGAGTTTTTCATTATGTTAAAGGACTTTCTCACTCCTTACATTCTTTTGGTGTGGGAAGAGGCTGCTAGTAAAGGGTATCTCCCTTGTCACATTAACACTGGAGTTATTAGACTCATTCTTAAAAGAGGCAACAAAGATGACCTTAATAACTAGAGACCTATCACTTGTCTTAATTCCACCAGGGAAGTGCTCTTGTGATTTATTTCTCTTCTTCTTGCATATTCAAGGTTTACTTCCATTCTTTTTCACATACTCTAGTTAGCAAACGGGGGAAGGGAAGTGAAACATGGAATCTAAAGGGAAACAAATACTTGAACATACTTCTCCATCTAAAGAGCAACTAGAGGATCCTGATTTTAGAATGGAAGAAGTAGAAATGGGGCAAGAAGTAGAGGAAAACTTAGAAGAGAAAGAGCCTCAACAAGAAGAATATATATATGAGGAACTTTTGGATGAGTTTGTTACTCATGACCAATTTATAAACTTGAAAGAATAACCCTTAAACTAGAGAGAGATCTAAGTGGCATTACATCTCTCATTCAGCAGCTAAAGTCTCAAATGATCTCACTTGAGACTCACATCACCTCTTTCCTTTAGCTAGGAAGGAAACAGAAACCCCTACTCTTCCTCTAGAGGTGACTAGAGAGATACTTCTCTTCCTAGTAAGCACAAAGGAGAGAGCTCTAGGGAAGCTCCCAAGACTTAAAGCCACCTACCTTTATGGGAGATGACCGAGATAGAAACAAGGATGCAATCTAGACTTTTTTACAAAAGTAGCATGTTTTGCATCAACTGAAGGGTACCCCACCAGAGTACTGTGTGCTAGAGGCAAGTCTCTCGCTTGGGGAGTGGGCTTATAAGTGGTGGATGAGTCTCAAGGAGGCGAACTCTATCCCTACAGATTGGACTCACTTTGAAACTCTTTTTCTAACAGAGTTTCTTCCTGAGAATGAGGAGGAGAGGAATTGGGATGGGTGGGATAGGATTACCCAGAGGGGTAGGCCTCTTACAGTCTACATATCCCATTATAGAGAGATCATTTTGAAACTTAAGGGCTTAGATGATTTTTAGAAAACTAGAGGGTTTGTTAGAGGCTTACATAAAGCCATTAAGGGAGAAGTGAGATGGAATGCACCTAAGAAATTTAAGAGGCGATCAAGTATGCAAAAATTCATGAGGACCATAACCGTCCTCAATACACTCCTATGGAGACGGATCAGTCCCTCAAGCCTCTTAGCACGACTAAATTCAAGAAGAAGTTGCCATTTGGGAAAAACAAAATTTTTATTAAAAAACAAAGATAACGAGGGTCTAGGTTACCTAGAGATCAGTTTGAGAGGGCCAAAAAAGAGAACCTATGCTTTAGGTGTTTGTCTCCTAGCCATTCATATTGGAACTGTCCACTCAAGAAGGGGGAGGAAAAGGAGAGAGGACTAGAGACTAGTACGACCCCTAAAAAGGGCAAAAAGGTGGTCCACCTAGTGCAGATCCTTCCTATTCATGGCAGCTCTAGCTACAAGGGAGTGGAGGTTATGCACGAGGATATAGAGCACACCTGTTGTTTGACTCAACATATAGCAGATCCCAACAAACCCTTTGTGGTTGAGATTGACGCGAGTGATTTTGCCATAAAAGCGGTTTTAGTACAGGATGGTCGATGAGTAGCTTTTGAGAGTAAGAAACTAGAACCGACTCATAAGAATTACCCCCTCTATGAGAAGGAGTTGTATGCAAATTTCCATGCTTTGAAGAAGTGGCATCATTATTTATATCGTGCCAAAGTTACGATAGTGTTTGATCAAGAGAGCATTAAGTGGTTCTCTAATCAAACAGAACTTAAAGGTCGTAAGGCCTGATGGGCAAAGATCCTCTAGGAGTTTGATTATGAGCTTAGGTATAGGAAGGGAAAGTTTAATGTAGTGGCTGATTCACTTAGCCGCATGCCTATGCTCAATGGACTGAGTTTTACTCAGATTGCTAGTGAGCTACTTGAGTCCATTAGAGGGAAATGTAGGCTTGATCCTACATATTCCGAGATTTGGGAAGCCATAGAGAATGGGGATCGTGATATACGGGTTTCCAATGAGGAAGGAGTATCGACGGGTACTCAAGAAGGATTCAAGTGGAAGAATTACAGTATCCATGCTAGATATCTGTTATATAAAGGTAAGGTGTGTGTCCCTAGAGAGCTTGAGATGAGACGACATATTTTGTATGAGTGTCATGACACACCTAGTGCGCGACACCCAGGAGTTAACAAGACTTATGATCTTGTTAAGAGGCAGTTTTATTGGCCTGGACTTCATAAGGATGTCCTAGAGTATGTGCTTAAGTATACTAAATGCCAGGTCAACAAAGCTGAGAGGTTGAGGATTGGAGGACTACTCCACCCAGTGGATATTCCCGACGGGAAGTGGGAGAGTATCTTCGTGGACTTTATGGTCGAATTACCTAAGACACAAAGAGGGCACGACTCGGTCTGGGTAATTGTGGATAGGTTAACCAAAATGGCTAGGTCTATTCCGACACGTACTACAGTGAAGACACAGGAGTTGGCTAGACTCTTTGTAGAGAACCTATATCGGTTATATGGTCTTCTTTTCAACATAGTTTCTGATCAGGATAGGAAGTTTACTAGCCACTTTTGGAGAGTTGTCTTCAAAAGGTTGGACACGAAACTTAGCATGAGTACGGCCGAGCATCCACAGTCGGATGGGCAAACAGAGAGGGTTAACCAAATCCTAGAGGATATGCTTCAAGCATATGTGAATGAAGGGCAAACTAATTGGGAAGAGTACTTACCTATAGTAGAGTTTGCATATAATAGTGCCAAGCACTCTTCCACTGGGCATAGTCAATTTATGCTTATGTATGGGTTTCAGCCAAGAGCTCCTTATGCAGTAGGCTTGCATAATCAGAAAGTTCAAGCTGCAAAGGACTTTTTGGAAGAGATGAACGATATGCTTAGGCTTGCTAAAGATAGCATTAGGAGAGCTCAGGATAGAGCTAGAGCCTATGCTGACCCTCAAAGGAGAGATATCAACTTTGAGGTAGGAGAGCAAGTCTATCTTAGAGTTCCATCTAGGTCTGAAACCATGAAGACGGTACCCTGTCCAAAACTATCTCCTAGGTATATATTGTGGACCTTTCCAAATACTTAAGAGAATAGGAAAGATGGCTTACCAGCTCGAACTTCCAACGAATAGTCAAATCCATCCAATTTTTCATGTTAGCTGGCTTAAGAAAAGATTGGGTGAATCTAACAACCTCATTCCAGACAGTGAGGTAGTAGAGCCTATTTCGGTTCAATCTATTCCACATGAGCCTGAGAGCATACTACGCACTCGAGAGAAACGGACAAGAAGTCACTTATATAAAGAGTGTCTAGTAAAGTGGAAAGATAGTTTAGAAGATACCACATGGGAGCGGGTTAGCATCCTTCAAAGAAAGTTTTAAATTATCTTCCCAACTATCTTCTTAAGGGGAAGGATATGGGGAAACAACACGGAGATATGACTATGTATTGCTATACATGGGGATTTAGTGGGAGTAATGTTCCGTTGATTATCTCTTTCTATTAGACCTTCCAATATCATTTTTGAGGACAAAAATGGAGTTAAGGGGAAGGAAATGTTATATGGAGTACCCATGAGGAGAGGTGTGAATCACCTCTTACCTCTGTTTAGATGGGCTCACACATGAGTGCCATGTGGCACCCATGTGTGGAGCCATGTGGGGGACTCACTTGATCAAGGAAAGAGAGACTTAATGGATGGTACATGGCTGAGAGGCACAATTAATGAGAGAATTTCCATGTGTCTACTCCGAATTAATAGCCGGCAAGCTTCGTTCTTCTCCAGCCTCGGGAATCGTGTAGGAGGGGCCCAAAAACTAGAGGCTATCATCGGGAGACAACAACAACAAATCTTATGATAGGACAAAATGGGATTTTATCCTTCAGTCTTTGCATGATTTGGGTGTTGGTAAAAGTTTTTTACCAAGTTTGTTAGTACCTCGTTTGGGGATGCTTGTTCTAGAGTGGCCATTAATGGGCATATGTCTGATCCCTTTAGACTTGCTAGGTCCATAAGATAGGGGTGCCCGCTGGCCCCTCTTTTATTTGCTATAGCCAGTGATGCTCTTGGGTGCCTTGTGAAGGATGCTATGAACAGTGGTCTCATAAAAGGTATTAACATTCCTAATTCCCCCTCCCCTCTTGGGCTTCAAATGTTTGCTGATGATATGAATATCGCTCTGAATATTGATGATATGTCCGTCAATAACTTCCTTAATTATCTGCACTTATCCTAGCTAGCTAGTGGATCTAAAGTTAATCATCATAAAACTAGTTTTAAAGCTTCTAACAATGTTCTGCCTCCTTGTGTGACTAGCCTTGGATGTAAGGTCTTGAAAGATGGTGAGATTTTTAGGTTATTGGGGATACCCCTGGGATTCCAGGTCTCTTTTGCTCAAAGATGGGATTGGGTTTTTGAGAAATTTAAAGGTCATCTTTTTTTCTGGTATGATGTTAATAGTTCTCTCCCTCACATAACTTTTGTGCTTAACCATTATATTCTCCCTAAATTAGTTTACTTTGATGCTTGTTGGTCCCCTACTAATAAACAAATTGAGCAGGTTATTTCCTTGCCAAGAAGATTCCTGTTGAGAGGTAAAATCCATCAAAAGAGAGTCCCTAAAGTTTCTTGGAATATTTGCTGCCTGCCTAAGTCTCAGGGAGGTCTGGGAATTCTCTGCCCTAAGAAATTGGTTGATGATCTGGCTGCTAAATGGATTTTAAAAAGTCTTGACAGTGATGATATCTGGGTTGCTCTTCTTAAGAGAAATATTGCTAAATTCTTTTTATCTGATTACAGGGCTTGGTCTAACATTTAGCTTTGGGATATCATTGTTTCTCCCCAACCTATCACTCCTGTTGATAGTCCTTTGGTTGCGGATTTTGGAAAGCCTGGTTTAATGCTAAAAGATTTTTTTCTCTCCCTCTTGATATGACTTGTGTTGATGACTTTTATATGCAAGAATCACCCTGGTTGGGGTGGATATATTTTTGGAATAAATATAGAATTGCTATTAAAGAGCATAAGTGTCATAAAGCTGGCTTCACTACCTGGCGTGACTTTGTGAATAATGGGGAGTTGAGATGTGATCAACAATTGTTCGACTACACTAACATGTCAAGGTCTTGCATGCAGGTTCTGGCTAATCACAAGGCTTTGTTGGAATCCAAACTGTAGAGATCCCAAAGGAAGAAGTTGAAGATTCAAGAGGTTGTTGGCTACATTTTCAAGAGGTTTAAAAAGGACAAGGGTTCTGTTAAGCAAATTCTTGCCAAACTTAACTCCAGATGGCAGGTCAGCTAGAAAACTCATCAATGGACTTACAGATTTAAAACTTTGTGGGCATTCCCAGATTGTAGCAAGCACTCCTTCCTTCAATGGATGATGATTCACCATGGTTTTTGGATTGGCCCCAAAGTCAGGAAAGTTTTTATTAATGGAGGATTGTGCACATTCTGTGGCATAGTGGAGGATGTTTCCCACTTATTTTTTGAATGTAATCATGCCAAAAAGTTCTGGCAACCTGTGGAGAATCACCTACAAATCAATGGTTTTCCCTAGTTAGAAAAGTTGGATGTTCTCCTATAGTGCTGAAGAAATATGTATTTATTGCTATAGAACATATGGAGAGGGCATATTCTTTGGCCCATCTAGATGAGTAGGAATGATGCCGCCCTGAGTAAAGGGAATAGGAATTTTCTCATTTCCCTTTATATTAAGCTTAAGAAAGGCTCTGATAAATGTATTCACAAAATCAACTTTGTTCCCAACCCCAGTTCTGATATCTTTAGGATACTTTTTGCATTTAGTGGTTCCTTCCCTATGCATAGAATGTAACTTCTTCCTATTAATTTAACTTTCCTTTTCTTTCAAAAAAAGGAAGCAGAATCAATGACTATCCAGAAAGTTATGCTTCAAAATTCATTTCCTCCTCTCAAGGTGGATTCAGATTGGGGCTCCAGAACCAACAAAAAAAACGAGTTGTTATACCTAGAACAATGAGCATCATGAGAAATCCTCTGGTCTTTTATTCACACAGGTTGGTGGAACACAATAAAGATATTATGGTGAGCATATGAATTCACAGCATTATTGAGAGCATAGAATATTGGAGTGAGCATATGAATCAGCAGTTGACGGTTCTGATAAATGCAGCATTCATTTTTTAGTTCAAAAATGCTACGCACACATGGAATTGAGCTTGGGTGGAGGACAAAAAGTCAAAACAAAGAAGCATAATTTGTTCTGGTTAGTCAGCAATAGTTAGCACTTCTCAACTGGACTGCCTTCGCTTGGTGTGAAGCAATTTTGCCACATGCAAATCAACCATTTGATTATGCATGCAACAGGGAAGTGCCACTATGCAATGTGAAGCCCACCTAAGCATGACAACATCCACTCAGTCAACTCAACTAGGGCGTTCTTCAATCTTCACTCTTACAGGGTTGAGAGAGTTCTTTGCTAGTGGTGCATCCTTCTTGGTTGTCTTTTTTGCAAGTGGAATCCTCTGGAGTTTTCCCATCATTGTTAATGTCACAGTGATTCATTCCCTATGGGTAATCCAATTCATTGACCTCCTTCTCCAAGTTGCAAAAAATATTTGTTTTCAGAGCCATGGAAGAGGGGCTCCTCTCAGTAATCCCCTTAACACTAGTTTGGTACCAAAACAGGACACTTAAGTGTCCTTTTTTGACAATTTTCCAAAAAATCACATACCTTCTACAAAGAGAATTTGAAAAAATCCTTTAACACACATATTAAATATAATTCAAAGGTTAATGCAAAAATATAAAACACAATAAATCATGTAAATAGCCTCTCAACATGCTATGGTAGTGAACAGGATGAAAATTCCTGATCAAATGTATTTTTATCAAAAGAAAAAAACTCATCATATGAAAGAAAAAATTATACACATTCCTTGAAACATAGATCACATGGTATGAGCCTCAAAATCACTTAGGAAAATCATTTCAATTCAAATAAAATCAATTATTTTGACTCTGTACACCAAAAACAGCAACTAAATCTAATTATGGTTCAAACCAACTTATGGGAATCGATAGAAGTGTGCAAAGGTGCCAAAAATCAAACAATTTATGAAGACAACAACCAAGGTATACACATATAAAATCAACTCATATGACACTAGTCACCAAAAATAGAAAAGTAAAGCCAATTTATGACTCAAAAGAATTTATGGACATCATTCAAGGTGTACACATTCAAGTTACCAAGTAAAAAATGTGTGACATAACAAATCAAAGCTTACATATATGAGGCTAAATAATTTATTGAAATCCACCAAAATTTTCATGTCTTTGGAGAGAACCAAGAATCTTTTGTTGTGTGGGCATCAACCAAATTCTATACATACAATCATGAATAGTTTGTGGACACATACTCAAAAGCCTTTGATATAATCTTTGATATCATAAAATGATAAGGATCATTTGAAAACATTTCATCATTTCCATCACGGATGCCATCTTCTTTTTGTCAAATGAAATATGTATGCCAATTATTTTCATACTTATCACAATCACCATTGGGGATCACATATTATTTGACAAGATTAAGAATGAAACATGGCATGAAAGCATATTTTGGAAGGTTTAATACTTAGAATATCCTTTAAATAATTATTATTTTTCATCATAATTTTTTATTCCACCTTTGGAGCTATGTTCTTTTTGTGAACATAGAAATATATGCTTTGCCAATTCAGCATGAAAGTTAGCACCAAATGGAATGGCTACTAGTTCAAAGTGGAGGCCTTCTAACTTTGAATAAAAATATGCATTCAATTAGTATGAAGGTTATCCATTGATAACTTGCCAATTCTCAACAATCTCACTTACACACAAGTTATAGTGAGCCATTCTTTGAAAGGTGTGATAAATGGTAGTGCTCTAGAGAAGACAAGGTTTGAGTCCATGTTTATCACTTATGTAAGTGTTAAACCTTCTCCAAAGATCCCTAAACACTTGCTTTACACTACCAAAGTCCATGAATAGCTTTCCATTTTCTAAGAAATATCCAATTTGTCAAAATGTTTTAATTGTGTTATTTTTTCAGTTATGCAAAAAGTTGAGTTTTCAAAAATCCCCATTTTCCTCTTCATTTAATAACACATGTGAAGTTGTAAAATGTCAAAGATTATATTTTTCTCTAAAAGTACATGATGTGGGCTATCAAAGCCAAGTGAGTATGCCACCAAAGCCTCTAGGGTGTCATCAAGAAAAATCAATCAATTTGGTGTAAAAGCAGGACACTTAAGTGTCCCAGGACACTCAAGTGTCCTAGTATAGAACTAGTGTTAAGGTTTCTTCTGCTTCTTCATTGTTACCGTTAGTGTCCATGTGAAAGGCCAAATGGCCACCAGACACTTCTTTGTATATGTTCTTTAATAAAACATATAGTGGCCTGGTCAATCACAGACTGGAAGTTCGACCGCATTTGTAAGACCTAAGAACTTTGTCTTCGTGCTCCCTGTGGACTGTGTTTTCTGCGTATTCTGTAGCCTCTGTGCGGAGCACTGCGTGCGGCCTTAGGAGCTCGGCTTTCTACTCTGAGCATATCGTCGTGGAGCTCTTAAGAAGGAGAGCGCACTATGGTGCATCGCCATCGAAATACTTCACTGGTATGAGAGCAATTCGAGGCAAAAGCTTTGTTCCTTTTGTGTGAGCGAAGCGAGCACCCCCCCCCCCCTCAAGGCTTTCTCCAAGGTTTATGACTAAGGTGGCGACCAAGGCATAGACCTTGGCATACCTTGTCATCTGAGTCATCGTTGGCGCCGTTGGCTACGCGCGAGGGATAACCTCAATGATCAAGGAATATAGAGGTTCCCCGTACTTCCCGACAGATCACCCATCCTAGTACTGTTCCCCCCAGAGCTTGCTTAACCGTGGCAATCTCTTGCCACTAAGCTACACTCTTGTGGTGTCTAAAGAAGGGGAAAGACTAAGGTTGACATTACCTTGAACAAGTTTTGGTCCCTCAAAGATTCATTCTTTGCTTTCAAAGCCTATTTCTGAAGCATTTCTAGGGTGTCTTTTGGAGCCATTTTGGAGTACTTTCGCACATAGTTCTCTTCACACACGTCCAAGAACATCAAGAAGAGTGTTCTTTGTACTTCTCAAACAATAAATATCAACCTTTGGGGCTGTATTGTCAGCCACACTCGTAAACTACAGGTTTCTCGAGAGGTTTTCAGTTTTGGTGGGAGCAGCCACTACAAATTTATGCAGGTTTTTAAGCCTAAAACATCAGAGTTGACAAACACTTGCAGGTGTTATTGGCTAGTTTTTAGGCTATGTATTCAGCCTTTTAGTCTCATTTTACTGCATATATTGAGCACTTATACACCATGTATGCTTCTGTGGATACCGCTTATGTACGTCCATGTGGTCATTGATATAGCAATTACTTTCTTTGCATAAAGCCTTTTACGTTTGATAAAGAGGGTCGTGGCGAGGTTTTCTTAACTGGGAGACACCCAGATGTTGGGGTCTCTTCGATGATGCAGGTGGAAGACTTACCCAGCCTCGCCATAGGAGATGTATGATAGTTGTTCATAGGTGCTCGATAAGCCTAGTTGGCTTCTATTGGGTAATTGATTATATGCAGTGGAGTCAGTGATTCACTATGCAGGTAGACATGTCAGTACTTGCAGTTTTATGATACTTTGACACTGGTCATATGCTAATTTTGCAAAGGATACCGTGGCAAAATTTTTCTAGATTTCTTTAGTCAACTATACAGTGGTCGATTTACTCCTTGATACACTTATTTGTTGGTGTTTGGAATCTTCTAGCTTCATTATCATTCTATTCAGTTCTCTACCATCATGGCATCAGAGGTCTCAGGCACATCTGGTGGATCAGGGTCTAGTGCTAGTGTTCCGAGGAGGAGCTATAACTTGCAGGGCAAAGACCATTTTGAGATCCGAAAATTTGATGGCACAAACTTTGCTCTATGGAAGAATCAGATTAAAGATGTGCTGATTCAAAGGAGGCAATGGAAGCCAGTAAATGGGATTTCAAAGAAGCCTGCTGACATGGATGAAGATGATGGGGATGATTTAGATGAAATGGCCAGGTCTACCATTCGCTTGCACCTGGCAGATAATGTTTACTTTAAAGTATTAGACTGTGAAAGTGCAGAGGAGCTTTGGAAGAAGTTATGCAATACATATGAAAAAGAGACGGCATCAAATAAAGTGTATCTACTGAGAAAATTATATGACCTTCGTATGAAGGACGCAGATAGTGTTGCTGCTCATCTAAATGAGTTTGATGCTATATTCTCCCAGTTACATGCTCAAAAAATGGATATGGATAATGAAATGAAAGCAGTATTGTTGTTATGCACCCTGCCATCATCATGGGATACGTTTTACACAGCTATTAGCAACAGTGCACCTGGTGGTAAACTCATCTATGATGACATATGTGGATCACTCTTGAGTGAGGAGATTCGTAGAAAATCTATGGTTGGCACTCAGAGTGGAGATGCATATAATGTTCGTGATTCTTACCAAGGAAAGAATCAACAACGTGGCAGGAGCACGAACAAGGAAAAGAATGGTCAACGGAATAAGAGTAGAAGTAAATCAAGGAAGAGGGATATCGAATGCCATTATTGTCATAAGAAAGGACACATGAAGAAAGACTGTTATGCATAAAAAAATGCTAAAGGTAAAGGACAGAATGTTGATGGGCATGTTAAATAGTAACCTGCACCATCTACTTTGACTATGAAGATTGAAGAAATTAATGATATTTCTGATGATGCTGATGTGTTGACACTTGATAGTACTGTGCCATCTGAGGCACTTATGGCTGATTCTCTTTCCCACACCTGGCTGCTAGATTCTCGTGCTTCTTTCCATGTTACACCACATAGAGAACGGTTCTCTAATTATGCAGCAAAGTCTCTTGGTACCGTGAGACTTGGTGACTCTTACCAGTGTGATGTTGTGGGGATTGGAGATGTGGTTGTGCAATTCATTGATGGTTCAAAATTTACTATGCATAATGTATGCCATGTACCTCAGTTATCACGCAGTTTAATGTGAGTTGGTCAACTTGATGACCTTGGTTACAAGGTGGTCTTCTATGCTCAGTCCTTTCGTATATCAAAGGGCAATATGGTTATTGCAAAAGGAAGCAAAGTTGGCTCACTTTATCCTTTATTTGTATCACAGAAAGAACACTTGTTAGCTGTTACTGAACAACCTATGGCTTGTATTTGGCATGGTCGTTTGGGCCATATATCTCGTAGTGGAATGGAAAATCTTTCTCGTTCTGGCTACTTACCTGTGTTATCTTTCTCTGATTTTTCATTTTGTGAGCATTGTCAATATGGAAAGCAAACCAGAAATGTGCGTAGAACGCACATTGACTCTTCAATTCAACCTTTAGATCTCGTTCATACAGATGTGTGTGGTCCTATGCCCACTAGGTCCTTAGGTGGTTCTCTTTACTTTGTCACTTTCATAGATGATGCTACTAGAAAAGTCTGGGTATATCCTATCAAATCAAAGGATGATGTATTCCCTACTTTCAGAAAATGGCTTGCTTCAGTTGAGACTGAAAAAGGAACTAAGCTTAAGACTTTACGTTCAAATAATGGGGGTGAGTATACCTCACATGAATTCAACCTATTCTGTCAGTCTAGAGGGATTCATAGAGAGTTTATAGCTCCTTATACCCCAGTATAGAATGGTGTAGCTGAGAGGATGAATAGAACTATTCAAGATAGAGTAGTCTCTACGTTGCATCATGCAAACCTCTCACAAGGTTTTTGGGCAAAAGCAGTATTGACTACAGTTCATGTGATTAACCTTTCACCTAGTACTGCCAAAGGTCTGAAAGTGGCACAAGAGTTATGGACATGTAAACTACCATATTATGATCATCTTCAAGTTTTTGGGTGTGAAGCATATGTTCATATACCCAAGAATCTTAGACAAAATTTAGACCATAAGTCAAAGAAATGCATTTTTCTTGGATATGGTCGAGAAGGATAATTTGGATATCGCTTATGGGATCATGAAACACGGTCAGTGATCAGAACTAGTGATGTCATTTTTAATGAGTCTAAGATGCATAAACATCCCATTAAGGAGGTTGAAGTGAGAAGAGGGGTGTTTGAGGATACTAGTCCTCCGGTTAGCATGCATAAAAATGCTGCACATAGGGATGTTCAAGAGAATGTCCATTCAGATCAGTCTGGACATGCTCCTATTTAGCAACCATTGAGACGTTCCGCACGTGTCTCACATCCACCTGATAGATATGTTCCAGGTTTAGATTTTGTTATGCTAACAGATACCGGTGAGCCTTCTTGCTACAAAGAGGCTATGCAGACAGAGGATCATGTCAACTGGGAGCATGCCATGAAGAGTGAGTTGGATTCTATTCACAAGAATGGTACTTGGGACTTAGTACCTTTGCCAAAGGGCAAGAAAGCTTTACTATGTAGATGGGTATATAAGCTGAAATTCACATCAGATAGTGCTTCTCCAAAATATAAAGCACGGCTTGTTGCAAAGGGTTTTAAGCAACATGGTGTTGATTTTGAGGAAATCTTCTCTCCAGTGGTCAAGATGACTACTTTGCGCATGTTGCTTGGATTCTTTGCAATGGAGGACTTAGAGCTAGTCCAAATGGATGTGAAAACAACTTTCTTGCATGGAGATCTTACATATGAGATCTATATGGAACAACGAGAGGGTTATGTAGTTTCTGGCAAGGAAAGTCTAGTTTCTAAGCTCAAGAAGAGTTTGTATGGACTTAAACAGTCTCCTAGACAATGGTACCAAAAGTTTGATGCCTTTATGAAGTCCCAAGGCTATTCTCGAAGCAATGAAGATCATTGTCTCTACACAAAGAGATGCTCTGATGGCAGCTTGATATGCTTGATACTTTACATCAATGATATGTTCATTGTTGGGAAGTCCTCTTATGATTTGTCAATTCTCAAAAAGAAGTTGAGTCAGACATTTGATATGAAGGATTTGGGGGATGCCAAACATATTCTTGGCATGCCCATTACTCGTGTTAGGAGTAAAAGATGCATATACTTGTCTCAAAGTGAGTACATATCCAAAGTACTTCACCCGTTCAATATGCAGGGTGAAAGGCATTGAGTACACCTTTACCACATATGTGAAATTGAGCAAGGATGACTGCCCCAAATCAGATGAGGGGAAGGAATTCATGACCAAAATTCCCTATCAATTTGCTGTTGGTAGTCTCATGTACGCTATGGTAGGTACGAGACCAGACATTGCATTTGTAGTGGGAGTTGTGAGCAGATATATGTCTAATCCTGGCAAGAAACATTGGGAAGCGGTCAAGATGATTTTGAGATATCTGAGTGGCACTAAGGACAAGTGTCTATTCTTAGGTAGAGGGAAATCATCCATTATTGGTTACACAGATTCTGACTATGCTAGTTGTGTGGACAATCGTAAGTCTACATAAGGGTACATTTTTCATTTTGTTGGAGGTGCTATCTCTTGGAGATCTCGTCTTCAAGAATGTACAGCTATTTCCACCACAGAAGCAGAGTATGTTGCAGCAAGTGAGGCATGTAAGGAAGCATTGTGGCTTTCTCGTCTTGCTTGTGATATGGGTTTACCTCTGCATGTACCTCGCTTGCTCATTGATAGTAAGAGTGCCATTGCTTTGGCTAAGAATCTGGTCTATCATGCAAAGGCCAAGCACATTGAGGTGAGGTATCACTTCATTAGAGATTGCTTAGCCACTGAGAGCATTATTCTTGAGAAGGTTCACACTCGAGATAATGTTGCAAATGCTTTGACTAAAGCTCTACCATAGGATAGCTTTCAATACTATTGTCACTTGATGGGGGTTACTTGATTCTTGATCATACGTAGTCACTTGTATATTGTGTAAAATGCCCATCAGGTGGGAGGTATAGTTTGTATACTTACACTCAGGTATTATTTATCATTCTTTATTTTTCTCCCATAGTTACTCTGGCCATATTGGCCTTTAGTGGGAGATTGTTACCGTTAGTGTCCATGTGAAAGGCCAAATGGCCACCGGACACTTCTTTGTATATGTTCTTTAATAAAGCATATAGTGGCCTGGTCAGTCATAGACTGGAAGTTCGAACGCATTTGTAAGACCTAAGAAGTCTATCTTCATGCTCCCTATGTACTGTGTTTTCTAAGTATTTTGTAGCCTCTATGCGGAGCACTGCGTGCGGCCATAGGAGCTCGGTTTTCTACTCCGAGCATATCGTCGTGGAGCTCTCAAGAAGGAGAGCACACTGTGGTGCATCCCCATCAAAATACTTCATTCATCTCACTTTCGTGAAACCTTTTGGGTTCGTCTCCATAACTTTTCTTTCCATCTCTTTCTGAGTATCCAAAAGATGATCCTGTGACATGCTCTGGGCCACTAAAGCTTCTTTGTTCTCCATTTCATTAGCAACAAAATGGATTAAAGAAAGAATAACAGGTAGTTTAAAGAAAGAATAAAAGTATTGGGTGTGTGTCTTTCCAATTCGTTGCAAGAAGAAATAAAAAAGGGCATTAAAGAAAAGACAAAAGGTCCAAAATGATCTAGTTAAGGTTGAAGTAATGGATGATTGAAAGCTGGAGCTTAGAGCTTAAAGCCAAGCACGCCATATGCATGCATTCATGCATTCAGGCTTCACTTCATTCTAGTCCCCTGCGCCAAGGAATCCAAGAACCGTTTTCCTAAGAAAGGTTTAGTATTTGGCCAACAACTTCTATATGTTTTTTTCCACAATGTGGCATGGTTCCTTAGTCATTAATAAGGGGTAGTGGATCATCAAAAACAATAGTTTTTCCTTTTCTTAAGTGGTTGAAGGGCTTTAATTTGAGAGGGGAGAAGCTGATTAGAATACGCATGTGGATCAGTTCCCCTGATGTGCTAGTTGAGTATTACCCTAGTTGCACAACCCTTGTAATCTTGTTGGTAAATTACTTGTCAAGCTCTCAAATTTCCAAGAGTAATGTAGCTACGATGATGGTGTTGTCCACCCATGGGCTCCCAATGTGGAGCTTAGATGGCAATCTAGATACACTCTAGATGAAGGGCTTACTAGTGCACAATGCTATGTAAAGCTCAACATGGACCATGCTTATATAGCTTTTACAAGGGGGGTCGATATAGATAATCGTAGTCGGGAGATACAAAATAGTCGACAAGCCCCCCTCTGCAATCCTCCCATTAAGCTTCTATGGGGAAACTGAGCAGCTCCACAAGGCCTTTATTTTTGCCTTGAATGGCAACCCAATGTCCTCAAATTTTATGTCCTACCTAACCTAATGGTTAGACTCACAAATGTCATCTATTACCATCAACATCCACACATAGACTTCATCTAACATGGAAATTAGGGTTCCACAAATGTTCGGGCTCTCAAAATCACTTCTTCTCATAATGAAGGCCTTACAACTTAGAGCACCATGCATCATTTATGGTCACTTGAGGGTGGAGTATTGATTACATCTAACACCCCCCATCAATGAACTACCTCCTTGGTCCAATGCCAAGCTTTGGAAAGTGTCAATGAAGTTGCTCTCTCCCAATAGCTTATCTCCATGACCCCATACTCAATCAACTCATGCACATAATGATACTTAATTTCTATGTGCTTCATACATGCATGGAAAACAAGATGCTTGATGATGGCCATGCAATTTTGGTTGTCACAATTCAACTTTTTAGCCTCCTGTCCTTGTATTCCTATGTGCAATAGAATCCTTCTCAAACATGCAGTTTCACATGTGGCTTTGTATTGAGCAATAGAAGATAATGTTATACTCAGTCTTCTTATTGATCCAAGAGAAAATCCCTAATTCTAAAGAAAAGCAATATCCAGAAACTTATTTTCTTGTATTTTCAAACTTCTTGAGCCTTTGTGAAAAGGTTTGCAATGTTCTCTTGTGTTGGAACATATGCAAACTGATCTCTGCCACGTTACTTGAATCATTTCTTCAGAAATTTCTATGGCCTCTTTAGGTCCCCCTACCTTGAAACTCTCCTCTACCTCCACCATTCATGTGTTGTTGCCTTAGTCCTGTTTATTGTTTCCTCTTCAACTTTCAAAGCCTCCATATCAGCCTCTTCCTCTACCATAGTAGAATACTTTCTAGAATCTATTAGAAGATTGAGTATTCACCAAGGTTATTTTCTATTGGAGCAGATGGCGGATAGTGTTCAGAGATGAAGTGGTGCTACAACAACCTGCTTCACACCACCGAAGAACAAGTGGTGGAGAGTGTGGTTGTTGTATTTTATGGAATCATGGAAGGTTAAATGGATTTTTAATGTTTTAAATGTCCAGAAGGTTTTAATGTGGTTGTGTTTGATCTAGCAGGTGAAGAAGCATGAGGGCGTGGATACAAGTGGATGCGCATAAATAAATAAATTCGAAGACTAAATCGAAGACTTCTAGAATAGTTATATTTAGGTTTATCTTGTTGTAAAAGTAGTGGTTTGCTTTAGAAAGCGATGCCTTTTGTAAATAAAGTAGTTTTTCCTAAAAGACGATTCTAAAAGAAACGACCCTCATGTAACTTCTATTTTCAGGACGTAATAGAAATAAACCTATAAATACATGTACTCTGAGAGACTCGTCCATCAGAGTACACAGGGGGGAGATTGCACCCAGTATCGTGTCGATTGTTTCTCTGTTTCTGACTCTTGTTTTGTCTTCTTTCTGCCTCTATGTGTGTGTGTGCTGAAGGACCTGATAATAGTGGTATCAGAGCCTGGCACGTATTACTCCGGAGGGGTTTGTTTGTGTTTATCTCCATGATTGATTCTTGTTTGCGTTCTCTGTTCACGATCCGAATCTGAATCCGAATCCGAATCCACGTCCGCGTCCGCTTTCGCTTCCACTTCTTCTTCTGCTTCTGTCTCTGTTCCAGTTTGAGAACCTACATTTACACCTATGTTTACACCTTCGCTTACTCCAAGGCATCGACGAAGGCAAAGAACTTAGGCAATACATTGGCAACATTAGCACCCAAGGCTCCCTTGGCGATCGTTGGCTACGCGCGAGGCAATTTTAATTTTGAGTGGCAATAGAGAGTTTTAGATTCCCTAAGGTAGGAGGATTTGAACCCACAACCTCCTATTTACAAGGGAAGTACTTTAACCAGTACTCCATCTCTTTGAGTTATCACTCTATCTCCCTTTCGTCATATTTACATCAACTTTCACCTCCCTCTTCCTTTTACAATTTCCAAGATGATCTCACACATGTGGAGGCGCCCGTCGATTTTCTAGAAGAGTGCATCAAAGAATAGGGCATAATTTACAATATATAACTCGAATTTTAGCATATAATATATCATTGGAAAGCTCTTGGAACCAGCTTCGTAAGTAACCTATTAGATTGAGGATCCAACATAGTTTGAAAGAGGGGTTTTGTTCTCTAGATATGGATCCTACAACAATGGAGGATTTTGGTAATTCACCTTTACCTGGGGTCTCACTCGAGCAACAATTAGAGCTTATGCGACACGAACTTCAAGCAACTCAACAAGTTGTACAAGAACGCGATGCTATGCTCCAGCAAGTACAAAGTGATGATCATAGCTTAATCAAAGTGGTGAAAGCAATTATTATTGCACAAGAAGAAGGTGCAAGTTCCAAGATAGGTGCTAAGAACTTCCGATTCTCCAGATTCGATGGACGAAAGGATGGCCAATTTGTCCTATCATGGATCTCTCAATTCGAGGATTTTTACTCTGATGAGTCATATTCAGAAAGCGAGAAAGTCAAGTTTGCTACCAATTATTTGGTAGGAAGAGCTCATCTATGATGGAATGTTTTACGGAATAGTACCAACAGTCCTACCACATGGGACCCATTTCAGGCAAAAATTAAGGAGTCTTTCCTTCCTTCCCAGTTCCATCTACATGCGCATCGTGCATGGACAACTTTTGGATGGAGAGAAGGAGATAATGTATCCATTTATACTGAACGTTTTTAGCAATGTCTTTTATTACTTTGTTCACTTGAGCAGGTTCCTGAAGTAAGTTTGCAATGAAAATATGAAGATGGCTTGGAGATGGGAATCCAAGTAAAGCTGCATACCCTCCAACCTACAACCTTGTATGAAGCTATCTCTTTCACGCATGATGCTGAAAAGGAGTTCCAATCACCAAAACACTTCTCTTACAACAAATTTATCAACGTCAAACACCCGTCAAAGCCAATTTTCCTTTTAAGCGTCCTTTTACTATGTTCACTTCATCTACTTTCCAATGCCCTCCTCAATCCCATTTAGTACCATCCAACAAATCAGCCCTTGGCCAGCCTCACAAACCTACCACTCTTCAAAATACTACGATAAATGCTCTACAAAAACGACCCTGTATAACTTGTTGGAATTGTGGAAAGATTGGTCATACCAAAGCTGCCTATAGGATGAGACCTACTAATAGGCAACCCATTGAAGCTCAAGTACACAACATGGAGGTTGTTCCTGCTGACACTGAATCTAACTGGTCTGAAGAAGTATTAGAGCTAGAGCTAAGTACTCTGGGTAACAGAATTTCTAACCATTCTCTACTCTGCATGCATGGCACCATTAATGGCGTAGTAGTAAATGTTTTACATGATGATGGTAGCTCGCATGATTTTATTTCTCATAAGCTAGTTAAAAATCTTAACCTTACTACTCATCCTTCTATGTATAAGGTTAAGCCTGCATTTATAGGGAATAGGTATAATGCTACGAATGAGGTGCATAATGTTCAAATTTGTATAGGCTCATATGTAGATGAACATTCATTTTTAATTGCTCCGTTGCAGTCATATGATGTTATACTTGGCATGTCGTTTCAGCATAATTACAACCCCTGCATTGATTATGATACACACATGATTACTTTCAAATTTCGAAATAAAGATGTTTCACTATCTACAATGCATGATTTTCAACTCTTCCCGTTCATTAGTCATACGCAAGTCAAACGAGCTTTTAGGAAAGGTTATAACTCATGTATTGTCTTTGTGAATAATATAACTAATTATACACATACACTTCCAAGTCCACATAAGTCATTTATGGACTCGTATAAGGATTGTTTTATGGCTGATTTTCCTTTTGCAATACCACCTTCTAGGGGATCTATTGACCATAGGATCGATTTAATTTGTGGTAGCTCTCCTCCTCATAAAGCACCTTATAGGCATGGACCTTTATACCAAAATGAAATAGCTAGACAAGTTAAAGATTTACTCAACAAAGGACTAATACGGTCTAGCTCTTCTCCTTTTGGAGCCCCTGTTCTTTTAGTTGAAAAGAAGAATAAGACATATAGAATGTGCATTGATTATAGAGCACTTAATAAAATTACCATTAAGAATAGGTATCCTATCCCTAGGATAGATGACTTGCTAGATAAACTTCGTGGAGCTTGTGTCTTCAGTAAAATGGACCTCAAATCTGGGTATCATGACATAAGAATGACATCGCATGACATTTATAAAACTGCTTTTAGAACTCAACATGGCCATTTTGAATTCATGGTAATGCCTTTTGGAATTACCAATGCACCCGCCACCTTTGCACGTATGATGAATAATATTTTCCTTGAATACCAAGACTTCGTTCTTGTCTTCTTTGATGATACTTATTTATAGTAGGAATGACAGTGAACATGAAACTCATTTAGCAACAGTCTTTGATTTGTTACGTAAAAATAAACTTTATGATAATTCTGAAAAGAGTTGTTTCTTCAAAAACGATATAGAGTATCGTGGACATATCATCTCTAGTCAAGGCGTTCATGTAGATCCCAAGAAGATTAAAGTAATTGAAGAATAGCGTAAACCTCAATCAGTGAATGATGTTCATTCGTTTTTAGGATTAGCTAGCTATTATCAAAAATTTGTAAAAGGGATTTTCTTATATAGCCCTTCCCCTTACTTTATTATTGAAGAAAAATCTAAAATTTGTATGGGGAGTAGTCCAACAACAATCCTTTGATAAACTTAAGTATGCACTTTCCCATGCGCGTGTTCTGCAATTACCTAGGATATATTCTCTCATCAATCATTAGCTGTTGAGTATCGATAGTAGTTTGTATCATTTGTTGTATTACAAGCTTGAGCTGAGCTACATGCACATTCAACCAAGTTTTGGGAATGCTTGGTGCTTCCTCGGTTCGTATGTCTTTTCCTTGCTCCACATGCTGTACTTCTTGGTCTCTTCTTTCCTCTTTCTTATTGATCGATTTGGTGGCACTCCCTTGAAACGTGACATCCATCGGGGAGGGTTCTACCACTACCCTTATTGGTGTGAAGGGTTTGGACTCTTTCACTGTGTCTTCTACTTTTTCTTCCTTGGGTGTCTTCACTCGGATGTCTCCTGCTAGAATAGTTTCTTTGATGTGGATGTTAGATGCTTCATTCAGTTTGATAATATGAACTCCTTCTTGAGATGGTTCCAGCCTCGTTATGTCCTTGGTAGTGTTATCAGGCGTCTGATCTATCTTTGTGCCTTCCATGCCCAAGTCATCGTTCACTTGATTTAATTCTTCCCATTGACCATCATCCTGTGAATCACTTCTAATATCCACATTCAGTACCGATGTTTCTTGTTCTTCCATTGTGTCGGATGATGAGCTACAATTCACTAGTCCCAATTCTCTGTATCTATGAACCTTGGTCAACCTTTTTCTTTGTTCAGTGTCTTGATGGGCTTGTTGGTAGTGATGCCCTTGCACCGATAGGTTTACCTATCCTTCCATATACTGGTGAGTAGCTTCCATTGTGTTTGTTAATTCTTCCTCCGTAATGGGTGGATTTTCGTCAAGCCTGGTCCTTGGAAGTACATGTGCCTTCTTTGTAGCTGGAGCTTCTGCTTCTGCCTGCATCATTTCCCATAATTGTTTAGTACCTCTCATCCTTGGCTTGGAGCTCGTTTCATCTTCTTCTACTATCTTGATTCCTTTCTTTTTTCTTGGAACCCTGGCAATCTTTGCATACTTAGTCATTGTTTCTAATGATGGCATTCCACTGTTTCTTTGCTTCAAATAGTCATTCTTGAATATATGGAGTCATGTTGACTTGATTCCCTCTTGTTTTATGGCATGGGACAACATTTGTGGAGCAGTATATCTGTGCATGTTTGGAAAGCACAAATTCTAATGAATGATTCTAATTTCCTCTTCTATATCGATGAGATTGATATCTATGAACGTTCTGGTCTTCACTCCCCGACTTTCCTCTTTCAAAATTGTATTTCCATCCTTTTCCCATCTGAAAGCTTCTTTAATTAGGTCGTGGGTGAATTGTATGATGACCCACTCGCCTGCTGCATCTAGGACTCTTGCTTTAGGTACTAATGGATCATGTAAGGCCAGTTATAAGGTGTTCATGACTTGTGTGCAATGCTGGAAATCCGATTTGTAGATCGGGAGTTCAAAGTACTTTTGGATACTAGCTTTCTTCATAATGTCCACCGTGGATGGGAGTTCATGCACTACTTTGAAATCCTAGGACATTACTAGGAACTGATGGTCCGTTTCCATAATTTTAATTGTCACCAAGAACAAGTAGTCTTTGGTTGGTTGATCTTCTTGAAACCAGTGACCTTTTGCCTTAGTCACGCTCTCTAGAGGGAATTCCAGCATCTCCTCTTGAATGGTTGCTTCAAAGTCCTCCGAAGCCATCTGCACTTGTAATAAGGAGAGCATCAACTTTTTATAGAAGACATGTCATTAATGATGTGTGTCGTAGTGACATATTGTTCATTGCATCCCTCTGTTCCCCTTACTTAAGGAAGTAAGATCTCTTATATTCGTGAAAGGAAACAAGAGTTAGTGTAGCCGAAGCATGTATTTATTTACATAGTAGGTCCATTCCTATTGCAAAAGAAGCTATGATCTATTCCCAAGTGGGAAATGTGCACCACTAGTTTTGTTACGCACATCATGTGCCGAATGCATGGCCTCATAGTGCGGCCCTGTCATGCATACTTTAGGTGCATTCGATTCTTCATGTGTGCAATGAGAATCCTTTTGGTTCTGTTGTTCCGGTCCTTGTTGTCTCTTGGGTATCCATATCCATTTTGTAGTTGAAGTGTGAGGCTTCATCTTCTCTTTGTTTTGTCATGCTCTAGGTTTCTCCTCTTTCTCTTTGACAGCCTGATTGGTTGATATCTTGTTCCTCTTGTACCTTTTGTGAGTCTTGTCTGGCTTTATGGTCCTGCTTTGTTGGTGTAATATATCTTCGTGCTTGTTGATCTCTTGAGTTGCAATCTTTCTAATTTTTTTCGGAATCCATATGTGTTGTCGTGTTTTCTGGGCTTCTACTAATGACTTTGGAATCCATATTCTCAGAAGTCTCTTTGGTCCCGATTGTAATGAAGAGAATTCGTTGTGTCTCCTTGTCTCCATAAGCTGACCTGTATCGATGTAGACTTCTCTATTTCCCTCCTTCGATCCTTGCGAACCCAGTGTAGATTAGCACTTCCTGATTGCGATAATCGGATAGTGGAATTCCACGTGGATGATCTTCCTTTGTTGTAGGTGACTTTAGGAGCACTGTCTTCAGCGTTTCTCTAGAATTCACCATTCGTGTGGGATGAACCTACCTCAACAATTGATGCATTGGCATTGGTAGTCACTTGTTTCTTGGGATACTCCTTTGGTACACTTTTGATTGATTTTTTTCCTAATTCCTCTTCTAGGGTTTCTTTTTCACACTTGATGGTTTTATGCATGGGAGAGATTCTTTCTTCTAATAGGCTAAAGATTTCCTTATGCCTTGTTTTGGCTGATATGTATCCTTGAGCTAGGTGAATGCTCACTTCATTCTCAATGATCCAATCTTGTCCTAGGATCACGTTCTCTATCAAATTCTTGTCTTTACACACCAGAACTTGTTGCTCCATAGTGGAATTTCCTAGATGGAGGGATATCCTAGCTTCTCCGATACATTATATGACTTGGCCCCCAATGCCTATCATGTGTGCTTTAGTTGGCATTATGGTCATTTGAAGTTGCATGATGACCGTCCTTCGTATGCAACTGACTGCTGCTCTCGAGTCTATCAAGGCATCTATTAACTGGTACTCTGTCGTTCCAATCCCTAGATTTAAATATGGTTGGGATATGCTGAGATTGGTTGTGTTGGCCTGGTGAACTTGATAGTTGGCCATGGGAATAGGCTCTTCTCCTTGTAAATACCGTTCATCCCTTTGCCTTATCCATTCTTTTCCGTTTCTTGATACGCTCTAAGGCTTCTTGCCTTGCCTCCTCTCTAATCCTCTCTTCCTCTTTTTTTCTATTTTGTACACCTACAAATCGTGCTAACATTCGGTCCGTCAATGGCTCCATGTAATGTTTTACTCAACAACCACTTATGTAATTAGGAAGAACATCTCCATCCAGAGTAGCTAGGTTATCAACCCCACTCATTGAAATCTTATTGATTATTAGAGGTCCATATCCTCGTTTCTGTAGCTTCTTGGCATGTTGCTTCAAAGTATACACCAGAACTAAATCTCCTTCTTTTAGTCCTTTATCTTTGATGTGCACATCATAATATGCTTTCTATCTTCTCTTCGCCGCATAAATTCCCGCAACAAATTGTATCTAGTCTCATGTAGCTTCTCAATTTGGTCTAGTTGCTTGGATAATTCATGCCCTGTCCATTCTTGTTGTTGGGCTATTCTCAAGGTAGGCACTAAAAAATTGATTGGCAAGATTGCATTTTGTCCATACACTAGGTTAAATGGTGTAGTTCCAATGGCTATCTTGTACGCCATGCGGAAGGCCCAAATTGCATGATGCAATTGTTTGTCCCAATCTGACCTCCCACTATTGACTATATTTGTCAATACAGTGCACAACACCTTATTGGAACTTTCTGCTTGACTGTTGGCTTGAGGATGATAAGGGGATGATTTTTTATGAATCACCAAGAACTCATTCATTAAGGATTCTATTACGTCATTAATGAAATGCGTTCCTCGATCACTGACTATCTCTATGGGTAGTCCAAAGCGAGTAAAGATATGCTCAAAAAGAAACTTAGCTGTGGTATGAGCATCATTTTTTCTAGCTGCCTTTGCCTCCACCCATTTAGTCAGGTAATCAATTGCTACCTTAACTTTGTGCTCAACAAGCCATCTAAAAACAAAGCCACTTGTTCGGCTGCTGTGGGTAATTCTGGCATAGGGCATCTTTCCAAGTAATATCTAAACCTTCTTCCTGCAAGTCGCACTATTTCTTGGGGTGTTTGCTTGAAGCTATGGATCAGGGATGATGTGTTATGCCTAATACCACTCTTGGAGAATTCTATAATGAATTCTTCTAGCAGTTGACCTATCTCTCGATAGTTGCAATTGTTCAGGGGTTGGAACCACGCTAAGGCATTACCCTTGAGAGTCAAACCAAATGCCTCAAACTGAGTGAACAAGTCCTCAACTTGTTCAGCTCTTAACACATTTGAACTCGGCCACATGATCATAAGGGTCTCCGAATCCATCAAAATAGTTATTCATAGCCTTGACCACTTGACAAGGTCTAAGGGTTCTTTAGTGCTCTCGAAGTCTAGGCAATGCAAACTCATGTTCATCTCTTTGATGCCTATGTGCTCTATGTCTCTCCTTTTCAGGTCTTTCCTTTTCAAATCCTGATCGGTCTCTACCCATAGTGTGTGCAAAGCTTACCTCTGGTCTCTCTCTGGTTTTTTCCCTCTGGTTTTCATGAGCCTTGGATGATCCTGCTCCTTGGAGGCCATGGGAAACACTGGATCTTAGTGGAGGGAAAATTGATTCACCGTGCCAAGTGTATGCATGCATATCCTACTCTGTTACCAAGAGCATTTTCTCAGATGTGTTATCCAGATATACAACTTGCCTGGTATCTCGGGGTCCTTGAACTCATAGATGGTGACTATTGGGTTAGGTTGATTTGGTTTGAATCTCCGAAAGGCTTCCTTTGTTTCTTTATTCAAGAAAAATTCTATGCTTTTGTTGTCTTGGGGAATCCACTCTGGAGTAATTACCCTAGTCAAGACTGACTTACCTCTGGGAGACTTGGGTTCTCGTCCTAGGTCTCCTTGTTCTAGGTCTCCTATGTCATTCTCGGGAATGATATTTCCAAACTCATCTATCCTATCTGGTGAGTTGGTAACCACATACATGGTTCCTTCCTTATCAATGTATGACCCCTCTTCGAACTTGACCACTGGGTATTCAAGTCCAAAGGGTTGATCTGGATTTTTGAGTTAGACAACTGATCATCTCAGACCATCCTCATAGATGTAGGCACCTAATCGGTTGGTCCTGATATACTCCAATTGGGTCTTATAGGGGCCTTTTGGTGTCTGTAAATAAGCAGTACCTGAGGTACGTGTGGGTCTCTCCATGCTAAAAGAAATTTCTGAATCACTTGTGTCGGAACTTAGTGTGTAGGGATAACCACTTAGTTGTTGTGCCCAAGACCTAGCTGTATGGTTGATACTAGCCTCAGATGATTTAATGCTTTGTCTATCCTTGCCTAGGTGTCTACCAGATCTCAGGTTCATAAGCCTTGTCTACAAGTCCAAAATTTCCCCTTGTATTCCTCAAAATCCTTGGTTTCCTAGTCTACCTGAGGGTCAACTTCAAAATACTATATCTAATAATCCATGTATTAGTTTTACTCCCCATGAGCTTTCCAACGAACCCAAAATCACAACAAATGGATTTCATATGAGAAAGTTATGCGAGTTCAGGGTTCTAGGGGTTAAAACAGAGAAACAGGAACTCTTTGGGAGTACCTCAGAACAGGCGATAGGATACCTCTTTTTCCACGATATACGATACCACTTCAGACGATACCACCTTAGATGATACGATACCACCAAGGCGATATCAACTTCCACGATACGATACTGCTGTTTAGACGATACGATACTGGAGATGGCCATGATACAATACCAACCTAGTCAACCCACAATACGATACCACTGAACCTCACGATACGATACCTCCTACTGGACGATACAATACCACAAGATGCACGATACGATCCAATTGTGCATGCTATATGATACCACTCGGTCAACGATATGATACCAGAATAAGAGATGATACGGTACTAAGTGCACGATATGATACCAATCATGCACGCGATACGATACCACTCAATCAACGATACGATACCACTTGACCTCACAATACGATACCATTAGGCAGACGGTACGATACCAAAACTGGAGGCGATACGATACCAAGTTGGCCGACGATACAATACTAGGACCGACACGATACGATACCACCAGGATGACTACGATCACGATACCAGCACTTGCATGATACGATACCAGAATGGTATCTCGATACCTCAAGTGGTTGTCCACGATAAGATACCTCGACAAGTATCGCGATACACGAGAGGTCTGGTATCGTTATACCAAATCTCAACCCGACATGATACTTGGAGTTTTTGAGGTCCGAATCAAATTTTTTTGCAAATAAGTGTACCTCAGGTTCTCCTTGTCAGCCCTATGCGTCTGTAGATGCAAGGTCAGCCTCCAAACTCACGATATCACCGCCGTGGTACCAGAGATAGTTCCTCTCACGCCACGTGATTCTGAATCAAATTTATGGTGTTTTGAGATTTTTTCAAGAGTGTTTCTTCAGCGTTGTTAGTTCTTAACTCCCTCTATGCTTCTTTCTCACAGCCACGAATAAAAAATGAGTGAATGTACTGTCGAAAAATGAAAAAAAACAGAGAAGATGAAGATGGAAGAAGACGGTGATGTTGATGAAGATGAAGATGAAGAAAAACTCAGAAGCTGAACTAAAAATGGTGATTTCTTTCACCTTCCAACGTTGCTTCTCTACGTCTTACCGTCACACGCTCGTCCTCCAAGCTCTCTCCCCGACAACGACGCCAAATTTGGTGTCACTCTAGCACAATGGCAAGTACCAACGTAAGGAGATACACCTCACAAATGTCAATCCGTGGAGACGTGAGGACTAGTATGAAGACTATGAGCAAGTAATGGCACAAGTGTGTGAGTGAAAGCACACAAGCATGCACACACATACACACACATGCACAAGATAAGAGCAAAGAGTGGAACAATGGAAGATCTTCGATTACAAAAGAACTCTCTTACAAAGCTCAAATCTACAACAAGCTAACCTCAAAAATGAGCTCTCCAACCCTTTTTTATAGTTTTTTGAGTGTTTTTGGCACTATCCAGACCTAGTGTTCGGGCCTAGTTAAAAAATAGGTTCTAGGGCTTATTTGGGGGCTCAAACAGAATCTAAAAGTTATGAAAATTGGTAGGATGATAGTTCTAATACTCCTCAAGCTCAAGGACTCCTCGGCTTGAACAAAATGGATTTGCAAAAATGAAAAATGGTGTTTACAATGGTTTTTAGTGATAAAAATCACCATTTTTATAGGGATTTCTTCTGAAAATTTGACATGTGCTTCTTGGGGATCCCTACATGCTCCTTCTTCTTGTGTGTTTACTTCCTTGATGTGCTTCTCTGCTTGTGCTTGACCTTGACTATCAACACCTCTCTTTTGGTTTCTGGTCCTTGGTTTTAAGACAATCATTGTATTGATTCTCGGATATTCTCGTCTCTATGAGGATTGGGATAGTCTTTTCTAGAGTGGCCTGAGCCACCTCTATGAGTTTCTTGCATATCACAAGCCTCTCCTTTTCTAACTCCCCTTGTGGGTAAAGCTTTTCGTGCTGCTCTACATTTGGTCCATTCACGATTCTAGCTTGGTAAGCTTTTAACCACATGTCTAAATTGTCTGGTCTTGGGTCTGCTAGAATTGAGCCTAGCTTGTCTGGCTCTAGTGTGTGCGGTGTAATGGGAATTTCTTCCTGAATTTTGGCTTCTTTGGTTTCTTATTGTCTCTTGTGTCCTTCCTGTCTTCCTTATTTTTATTTTTCATCCATTTTTCCTTGAGTTTTTCCCTTCTCTCCTTCCACTTTTGGCTTTTCCTTGTTTGGATATTCTCACGTGGGTCCTCTGAATCTTCCACTACTTGTACTTTGGGTTCTAGGTTTTTACTCTTTTCTTGCTCTGCATCTTCTTTCCTGTCCTTTTGTTTGTGCTCGTGTGATGGCCTTCAATGGTACTGTGTATTCCTTGTCACTTCCTGACGATTCAATTACTTCGATCACATTAATAGGTGTAGTGTCGTGAGTCTTATTGGGATTTTTTGGGTAGTCTATAAAAAGATGTTCCTTTCTGCAGTCATTGCAATACCCTTCCCACGTCCTAGGGGGTGGTGGGTTGTATGGCCGAGTGCATTCTCTTATAAAAGGATCTCCTCCACATCTATAGCACGGTCCTTTTGGCATGGATGGTATCATGGGTGGTATCATGGGTGCTGGTGCCTTGGGTGCGGTGTATGCCAACTCTGGTCCATAGACATTGTCATATCCCTCATACCCATAGTATTTCGGGTCATAAGCTTGCTCGTACTCCATCATATTGGTGTCATAGGGATAGTAATCTCCTTGGGTTTGCTTGTATCCTAGGTTCGTTGATTCTGTACTGGCCAATGGTGATGCAGGTACTATGGCTCTCTCCAAATTTTCCTCTGGTTGAGCATATTTAACTGGTACTATGTTCGGTGGAAATGGCGGTCGTTGTCCTAACATTAGCTGAGGTTGTGCATATTGCCCTTGCTCATATGGCCTAGGTGTCACTTGTGGTCGTGGATAGGGATTGATCTTGGATCTCCCTTCCAAGCTCTCTAGGTGGGTATCCATACGGCCTATACTGAGGTTGGTTTAAAGGTCGTGACTGCCTATTGAATGGACAATTCTTAGTGGTATGATTGGTGTATTTTTGCTCTATATGGCAATACAGAGCAGTTCCCTGATGTGGTTTTCTATTGTAAGGATAGGCTTGAGGCAAGCCTGTTCCTCCTCTTAGCACATGTGGGTAGGATGGTCTCCTCCATATAGGCTGCATCTTCGTAACATGGGTATTCTCATTGATGGATGCTGGTAGTTCCGATGTCCGTGAACTCCTAACTTCTTGGCCACTAGCTCCGCCAACTCTTCTACATTACTAGAGTTGGATGTCACTGTACTTCTAGTGTCTTTTGATTTTTTTGGGCTTGGTGTACCTTTGAGGTCATCAGCTAGGTTGTCCTCTAGGTTACTCTTGAAGGCATTCACTCAACCTCTACAGCCTCTTCACATAGACTAAAGTTCTCAAGGTCCTGTTCGTCCGCCCGTCCAAGAATAATGATATCATTTTTGTTGGATGGGTCTTTTAGTTACTGGGCATCTATCGACATATTGATTGAATCTTCAGGCATCTATTTTCACAGTTTCATTTGGGTTTTGTTTGAAGCTATGGATTAAAGATGAAGAGTTGTGTTTAATCCCTCTCTTAGTGAATTCCCCAATGAACTCCTGAAAGAACTACTCAATATCTCCAAATTGATTGGGATCCAATGGCTGGAACCAGGTGAAAGCCATTCGTGTGAGGGTAAGTCCAAAGGACTCATACTGCACGAAGAAATCATCCACTTGCTCAACTCGTAGAACTTGTTTAAATTCAGCTATGTGATCTTAAGGTTCTCCCATTCAGTCATAATGATTTCTCATACACTTAGCCACTTGAATTGGTCTTAGTCTTCTTATGGGTTTTGGATGTCTAGGCATTACAGGAATTGCTGGTCTAATTGGAGGCATTCCATGCTGCACTCCTAGAGGTGGTCCTGGTCTCATTGGTGGCCTATGTTGGTTGCCTAGTTCAAGGTGGGTTTGATTGTGTGATTGCAGCCCTGGCATTGTGAATTGTACATGGGTTTGGTTGGGAATACTTTGATGGCTTGTCTATCCCGACATTGTATGTTTCGACTCCTGTTGTATCCCAAAGCGATTATGAGAGGTAGTTGCCTGCTCTAGAGGAGGGAATACAGGCAACCCCATATACTTCAATTGAGCCTTATCCATTGCATCGACTGGCCAATATCTTCTTTGGTTCTTGTCTAGGTATGTGACTCTAGACTCCTCTTCAGGATCTTTTAACTCATAGAAGGTCATTGGACTTTCCTCCTGTCCTCGTATGGGTGAGTCAATTTGCAACAACAATTCTGACCCATGGACCAAGTAGACCTCTAGTAGGTAATCATCTTGAGGTATCAAATCTCCTCTCAAGACTCGAGTCACTACTGATTTGCCTCTGGGTGTAGTTACTAACTCTTCAAGGTCCGATCTTCCTGGGTTTCCTTGTCCTTCCAATCCTCCTCTTTCATTGATCCAGTCTGGGTGTTATGTTACCACATAGATGTGACCTAACTTGTCCATGTACACTCCTCCTTCATACTTGATGGCAGGTCTGGGAACTATGGCTGAATCAGTGGAATTCACCATCCTGGCTACTGATCTATTTAAGCCATCCAAGTAGATGGGGATCTCTTGGGAATTAGTGGACACATATTGCAAGGAGGTACGGTATTCCTCCTCTACTGTGGACATGAAGTTTCTCCTGAGGACAAAACCTTGCATGTCTTCTGAAGCCATTGGTATCTCTTCTTCTGAGTCACTAGAGGTGTTGGAATAGATAGAGTGATGACTTGCCTGAGTTGCACTTCCTACCGATGAAATAACACTCCTCCGGCTACTTAGCACCCGTCCTGATCTCAAGTTCATTCACCCTCCTGGGGCTATTTTGGTTTCTCACTATCCCCCAATTGGCTCCTTAATTACCTCTAATTTTTTTTCGTCAAATGGCTTAAAATATTCTGGGTGATACCACTCTGGGCAATACCACACCGACGATACGATACCAAGAATTACCGTGATATGATACTGATTATGGGGTGATATGATACCTCTGCTAGTGACGATATGATACTAGAACAGTCGACAATACGATACCAGATTCCTCACGATACGATACCCCACTTTGCACGATACGATACCAGTGCACTATACGATACGATACCAAAATCTCTAACGATACGATACCACAATTTCTCACGATATGATACTAGATGGGTCAGGTGATACGATACCACTTGCATACACGATACGATATTGTTACATTGCACGATACAATACCAACAATTCTCACGATACGATACTAAAGGTTCTCGCGATACGATATTGGTGCAGGTGACGATACGATACCAAGCTTTGCACAATACAATACTGGACTTTTACGCGATACGATACTAGAATTTCTCACGATATGATACTATAGAGTTCAAACGACACGATACCAGGTACACAATATGATACCAGTAATGCGCACGATATGATACCACTCAGTCAATGATATGATACCGGGATCGGGATGATACGATACCAAGTGGACCACGATACGATACCACTAGCTGATCACGATCGCGATACCGACTTGATGATACGATACCAAGTGGACCGTGATACGATACCACTAGTTGATCGCGATCACCATACCGACTTGAGGATACGATACCAAAAAATGGTATCACCATACCTCAAGTGGTATGTGATGATACGATACTAGACGAGTATCGAGATACTAGGGAACTTTGGTATCGCATTACCAAAACTCAACCGACTGCAATACTACAGCCAGAATCGCTCTAAACTCAAAATTTTTTGCACAAATTGGTTTATTTCTCACCCCTCTTCACTCTTGACCCTCTGTCTCCCTTAAAGAACCTTCCAAAACTCTCTGTCCCACCGCGCAATACCGGAAACGTCTCTAATCACATGCAAATGTGTTTATAAAGTAATTTTGATGTTGAAATCTTGTTGTAGCTTACCTTCAGGGATGTCTTGCTTAAGATTTGAGCTCACAAGGTAGCTTTTTGGGCTTGTAGGGCGCAATACTGCTCAAGCAGACTAAACTACCTCTCCAACTCACTCAACTTCTACAAGTGTCTGTCGCGATACCAATTACAACAGTAAACACAAATTCGAATGTTTCTCCTAGTTCCAAACTCCGAATATGGCCAACATCAGGTTCATCTCGAAGCCCTCGATGAGACGCATCTATTTGTCATATTCTCACTCAAATCTAACAATTGCTCTTCAAGTTATGGCCAAAATAGTGAATGGTGGGAACCACCTACACTCACTCCAGAACTCTTATTGACTCACATACACACCACAGTAGTTCAAAAGTGGTGGGGAGGGGTAGAAAAGAGTCTACACACACATTCCAAGCTTCACACACACACACACAAGATCATAGAGAAGATGCAAATCAGCAGGAAAGAAGCAAATTCAAAATTTTAGTTCTCTTTCTTCACCATGGCAAAAAGTTCTTACAAAGAGTCACAAAGTGACTTATATACATGTGCCCTAAAAAATGATCCTTTCACATATGAGACCGGTTCTTTATTGAATAATCTCTAACTTCCTACTATTTTACAAGAAATATATTACAATGATTTGGGCTTATGCATCTAGAGGACTCCTCTAGTGCAATTACATAGCTTTGAGGGAATTTTCTAGGATTTTGAAGAAGAAATTTATGCCCATTAATTTGAAAATTTTGGGGCTCCTCTTTTGTGCCTCTTTTCTCTGCAACAACTATGTAAAGAATGCTCAGTTTGTTGTGAAAGACCACCTGTGGAACATGCCACTTTGTATCATGTGTCTCTCACACCAGAATGGAGTGAACCACTAGTAGCATACTTGAGGACAAAAGCATTCACTCAAGGAATGACTCTAGCAAGACAACGAAGTCTACAGTAGGAAGCTCAAGACTACATGATTATTGGTGATAAACTATAAAAACGAGGGAGCGATTGATACCTAAGACAATGTGTTCATGAGAGTGATTATTTGAGTCTATTAGAGACTGCACACCAAGGTGTTGTAGGAGGCCATTTTGGCCCGGATAGGATAATCAAAGCCATACTATTCGCAGGATTATGGTGGCCCTCTTTTCACATGGGCACAAATACCTATGTTAAGAGATGTGATGTGTGCCAAAGAACTCAGTTTCCTACTCGCAGAGATGAAATGCCACTGAAACCCATGATGGCAGGTTGTGCATTCTCTAAGTGGGGTATAGACTTTGTAGAACCTATTAACCCTCGTGCTAAAGGTACTCATGCTGAATACATCATAGTAGCAATAAATTATCTCACCAAATGGGTGGAGGCCAAGGCTACCAAAAAGAATGATGCACACATGACTACAAAATTCTTATTTGAAAATGTCTTTATGAGATATGGATTGCCTATAGAGTTGGTAAACGAATGAGGAATTCATTTTTTAAACCAGGTCATTGAATCGATGCCAAAACACACTCAATCAATTTTTGAGATATGAAAAAATCTTATATTGTTTTGAAACACCCTGAGCGTGCTCACCAAGGTTCATAGCAATTTGAGGAAGTGACTGTAGGTTTGTCAATGATGTGTCTCAAGAAGCAATGATGTGCTCTAGTACTAATTTTTGGATTTTTGGCACCAGTAAAGCACACAAAAAGCACAAGTAAGAAGAAGAATCTTATGAGCAATACCATGGAGTGTGTTACTAACTGTAGTATGTACAAAGATAAGAAGCCCCTTAGGCTATGAGCATATATATGATTCAAGGGAAAAAACCTCCCAAAGAGGTAAAAATGTGCCTTGGAAATACTTAGTGTGTTAGCATACATCACTACCAAAATATACTAATGAACTCCAAATTTTTATCTATATCAACTTATACCTAAGAAGAAATTCACAAGTAAGATCCAAACTTATCACACATGGATGTTTTGAATGTATTGCAAATTTATCTCTTGAGGAAAAAGCTTGATCAAAAGAAAAAAAAGTGTATTTGTATAGGGTGTCCCCTCGATCAAAAGGGCGTGCCTACACAACAAATAGAATACACGATGTAGAACACAATTGTTTTCAAGATGTTATTGGGATGCAAAATGGGAGAAGTTATAGACAAGAAAGTGGATTCATTTTGTGTAGATGAAACAGGGGACCTAGTACTATTAAGAGAAGAAAATAAATCCATAGGTTGCAAATATGTTTACAAGGTAAAACTTAACATTCATGTTACCCTATAAACAAAGCAAGATTGGTAGCAAATGAATATTCACATACAAATGGAATCGACTATGAGGAGATTTATTTGGCAAGATGCAAAGTTCTTCCTTCATAAAGATGGAACAAGAGTGTAAAAAGGATGCATACAAGAGACTTAAGAAGAGATACAATGGAGGCTCAAAATTCTATCAACCTCTTCATGAGGGATCCATCTAGTCTCAAGCTTATTTTCCTAAAATACAAAAACATCCCCAATCTTAGCCAAAAGATTCTCCACTCATAGAGAAACTTACAAGCCTCTTTGTGCCAATTACGACTTGTCTATCCCTTAAATTTGTAGTATTTTTGTTATTCTGTCTTATGTAGAAGGGATCTCTATGAGATATTTTGGTTATAGATGTTTGGGCCATGTACTTAAGCTAGGTAAAAAACCACAAAAGAAATATGTTTGCATGCATCTCAAGGTTTCTTTTGCACTCTCTTCTTCACTCCATGTACTCTAGAGAAGAATAGAAATCCAACCAAAAAGAAAAATACATGTATCCCAAGGTGGTTTATGCATTCCCCTCTCCTCTATTTGTGGGCTTAGAAGAAGGAATTGCAACAACATGAGTGAAAAGAAGCATTCACATGGGGGGGATGGCACATATCCCAAGGCAACTTCTACATCCCCTCTCCTTTCTCTATGGGCTTAGTGGAAGGAAGTTCAGCATCATGCAAGCAAAAACAAGGATCCATGCAAAAGAAAAAACACTTTACATGTGTTCCAAGAAGCCTCTACATTTTATCATTTCAAAGATGTGATTCTCGAAAGTGAAGAAACATTCTCAAAAAGTTTTAAAAATTTAGGATCAATTGTTGTCCTCTTTCTCCCTTGGCTAAAGTGTTGTATTTTCTACTCTCATGGCACAGGTGTGCATCGATATTAAAAAATATGAAACTTCATTGAAGCATAACTCAAGCTAGGAGTGTCCCATTTTAGTCATTTTTGAGAGATCTTGGGGGTGTTTGAAATTTCCATGCAATGGTGAAAAGAAATTTTCCCATTTCTTCACATATTGGAAGATGTGAGTCTCAGGCAAGTTTCAAGTCCAAGTGGAGCAAAGATGCTACCTTCAATGTGTCAAAAACATGGAGTGTTGGTGCATCGTGAAAGAAGGTGGTATGCATAGTGGATGTTGTGATTATGCATAAAAAGATAAAGTGGAAGAAGTGGTTATATGCAACATTAACACTCATTGAGATAGTGAAGGAGATCGCCTATGCCTTGTGGCATCTCATCAACAAATCACCATCTCAAGAGTTGAGCACTAGAGAAATAGAATTAGATCCTCATCATTAAGCATTGTAGTCTTCTGTGTCTGTGTGATTTATCATTGTATCATTGCATTCGAGCTTATGTGGTTCACCCTTGTATCATTATTCACCCACTATCTGTTATAGCATCCTTGTATTGTAGTGAACCTTCCCTATCTTGTTCTCATCTTCATCATCTCTAGTTGATTGTTGTCTCCCTTTTTTTCTCTCCTCAACTCTCTTTTGTTGTAGCTATGGCAATGGATTCCCTTAAATATTTTGTAATGGTGGTGTTGGAATTTTAATTATTTTTCTAGCTTTAGTGTATCTAGTCTTTGAGTCTCTTACATGCATGTGAATCTATGTATGCAAAGATGTATTTATGTGAGTTTGAGTTAGCAGAGAGGTCCACCATCATTGAATTTCATATGATACACATTCAAAAATGAACCCACCCTTCAGGGACTTGTGTGTTTTTGTGTCCTACCCCCTAATGTCCCCAAGAATTGGTATGCATGGTGAGATCTAATGTAGTAAAAGAATGTGAAGAGATGCGCTCACTCAACACATCTAATAACAAGATCAAAGAGAGGAATTCCAAAGGAGCAAGTTAGCCACAAAGATGAGTGTGTCATGTTAGAAGCATCACCAAGCTTCATCTCACCAAGGGAACAAAAGCAACTTACGTTCATGAGGAGAAGAGCCATGGAGAACTTGAATCAGATCATATTGAGGTTAAGCATTAACTTTCACATCTACATTGTATTGGAAAATCAAGATCCTAAGGACCATGTGAGGTTTTCCTTATCACTAGGTAAGAGTAAGGGGTTATAGGATAGAGATGATGCTTTTTTTTGCTTTGATTTCGATCACTCTAGATGGTTGACAGTTAAATGCTATTGGTAGTTTGATGAAGCCCATTTTTCTCACATGGAATGGCTTAAAGATGAACTTTAAAGAAGCATTTAGGGCAAGGAACATGGTAGATAGGGCACGGACCAAGTAGAGAACCCAAGGGCCGAGCAAAGCAAGTCCTTCTCAGAGTTCATCACATGGATTAGGGCATTGATAATAAAGTTATCAAAATCTTTCACCAACTTCATGGTCTGTAAATGGATTAAAAAGGCACTCCAATGAAGCATGTAACATGGGCTAAAGAGGATGCTCCATTGGAGTGCCACATTGAATGAATTCATTGCAATAATAGCTTGAATATAGGAGGCAAGAGCACAATTTTGCAAGGGAGACTGCAAAGTTGATCCTATGGCTCAATTCTAGCAAGAGCTAGAGATGCTCAAATTGAAAAAGACCATCTAGTCAGAGAAACTAGTTATGGAGGACTCCTTATCTCAAATGTGGAGAGAGTTAGAGGATCTCAGAGCAAAGAATGAGGTGAAAAGGTTCATGTGGTTCACTTTTATAAGAATAAAGTTCATAATGTTAGTCAATGTGTGCAGCATATAGTCCGTGAGTTTGGTAGTAAAGTTGGTCATGAGGACAAAAAGTGTTGCTTGTTAAAGTTGGCCTCTATGTATAAATCAATAACTCAATGACTACGTCCATCTAGAGAAGTACCTCAATCCTCTCTCTTCAAACAATATGGGGCTCTCATGCATACATTTCAACAAAATCCATCATGTAGTAATGGAGCTTCGAGTTCAAATTCAATACAACCGAAGGGACCAAGGCCAATAATTTGTTATTGTAGAGGAGGTACTAGGGTATAAAACTATAAGATAGTGCCAAATTATAGAAGAGGCCTTTGTGACCACATTTCCAATACTTTTTCTACTCATGGGGAGTTATTTCTTAGGGAAGTATACCCTATGACATGTCTACGTGCAAGTAAACTACTTGAGAGTAAAGACACAAAGATAGAAAAGTTGCAAGTAATCTCTACAAGAGAAATGCAACATGCTCCGACTAAGAGATACTAGTCAAGTCTACTCAATCACTCTATAATGTTAATTGTCACTTAACTAAGAACCAAAACCCTATATATTCACCATAGAATGGCCTTGACATTGAGTGGGAAAGTTGCACAGAATGCAAAGAGTAGTTGAGAGATAGCTTCCACTAGCAAAGTTAAACAGTCTAACTAGAATATACACGACACAAGTTGTAAGATAATGATAATCCAATGATTTGATATGTTGATAACCATCTCATAAAGGGATAGCCCAAATGAGCACCTCTCAGTGATCCCCTTAAGGTTTCTTCTACTTCTTCATCTCACTTTCGTGAAGCCTTCTGGGTTCGTCTCCATAACTTGTCTTTCCTTCTCTTTCTCAGTATCCAGAAGATGCTCTTGTGACATGCTCTGGGCCACTAAAACTTCTTTTTTCTCTGTTTCATTAGCAACAAAATGGATAAAAGAGAGAATAACATGTAGTTTAAAGAAAGAATAAAAGTATTGGGTGTGTGTCTTTCCAATTCATTGCACGTAGAAATAAAAAAGGGCATTAAAGAAAAGACAAAAGGTCCAAAATGATTTGGTTAAGGTTGAAGTAATGGATGAGTAAAAGCTGGAGCTTAGAGCTTAAAGCCAAGCACGCCATATGCATGCATTCATGCATTCAGGCTTCACTTCATTCTAGTCCCCTGCCCCAAGGAATCCAAGAACCTTTTTCCTAAGAAAGGTTTAGTATTTGCCCAACAACTTCTATATGCTTTTTTCGACAATGTGGCATGGTTCGTTAGTCATTAATAAGGGGTAGTGGATCATCAAAAACAGTAGTTTTGCCTTTTCTTAAGTGGTTGAAGGGCTTTAATTCGAGAGGGGAGAAGCTGATTAGAGTACCCATGTGGATCAACTCCCCTGATGTGCTAGTTGAGTATTACCCTAGTTGCACAACCCTTGTAATCTTGGTGGTAAATTACTTAGTGAAAGTCTAAGGGGTGTTAATAATCCCAAGTGGATCGCCAACTTCTTGATTTAATGGAATGTCTCAATCCATTAGACAAGTAGAACACCTAGCACGTAGTAGGAATGAAGAGAGCGTGAAGTCCCACTAATGATAGAAACTGAGAAAGTGCTTCCACAACATGTATGACCCTTCCCTAAGGTTAAATGAAAAAGTAGTTTTTGAGCTAATGAAGTGCTTCCTCAACATGCATGTCCCTTCCCATTATTGAGAGTGTGCACCAAGAATGCTCGAAAGCCTACTAGGGAAGCTCATGGAGATTGAACCTTCACCCCCACCAAAGGCAGGCAACTAGCCCAGCCAATTGAGCTACATTGTAAAACAACCTACTTATCTCTTGCTTTTAAATATAATAGCATTATAAATCATCACCCCTTATTTTATAGGAAAAAGAAGTGAACATCGAAAACAATACTTTCGCTTTTAATGTAAACCACCAATCTATCAATAGGAAGGTAAATGGTGGGAAGTGACGGGTCAATGATGACATAATATTTGAACTCTTGTAAGAGCAAGTCCTAGCATGCCAAATGGTCATCCAAATTTTTTTTCTACCAAATATAGGAGTACCAAAAGTTCTCATGGTATAGTAGATAGCGCCTTAACTTACTTATGGAGTAGATTAACCCTGAGGTACTCACACTTGGTGATTGAATAGGTTTTCTTTGCATGTTGGCTAGTGTAATAGACAGGTTGGTACCATTTTATCTATTGACAGTTCACTATTTCAAGTGTGAAAAGGGACACTTGAAAAAGTATAAAGGAGAATTTCTTCTACTTTGTAAAGGTTGTTGCTACTATTACTCATGCTACTCAAGTAATGTGAAGAGTTTCTTGCAGAAAATTGTGTTTCTACTTCTCTTGAGTGTCTTCTTAATTTGTTGAGTCTTTTTCTTGTGAAATCTATGGAATTTGTGAGCTTTTCTTGTGTATTTCTGAGTGAAGTCTATGAAGAGAAGTGATTATCAGTATATTGAGTGAAATGTTGTAAGAGATCAATATTGGAAATGGAAATTCTAAGTTTTTACAGAATCGTGATTGTCTTATCTATGTCATACAGGTACTATTTTTGAAATCTAGTTTTATATTTGTAATCTACATAGAAAATGGCACACACTTTAGGCACAAATATTACTGAAAATGCTTTTGTATAGCTCAAGATATTCAAAACCCTAGTTTTCCATCTTCATCTTCACTAATTTCTTAGAAATCAGGCATGTTTCCTCTTATTCTTGGATTCCATTAACTAGACAGGGTTGTGGTCTTTGAATACTTCCCAGATTGACAATTTGATGAAGTGTTCGTTAATCCTTTGTGCTTTAATGATTGGAGAGCACAACATCAAAGGTTAACAACAAAAATTTTTGGCGTCGGTGTCGGGAAGAAAGCAAAAGCTTCATTGAAGTCTCGAACCTTGCTGGATCTTTCATTGTTGATGGTATTTCAACACATTGGAAAGGTACTACTCTATAATCATGTAAGAAAACCTAGAAAGGTAGGTTTTAGGCTTGTCTTTTAGGAAAAGTAAGCCTAAATTAACCTCTTAAGACATGTAAGTGTGTATCTTTATGCAAATTGATAAGTTGCTCATGCTTTTCAAGAGTAAAGTGCAGGCCTTTTGCAAAAAGATGTCTTGATTTGCTGAAAGGAAGTGAAATGTGTTTATCTTTCCATATTTAAATTTCTTCTTGACAAAGTACCAAGCAACTTTTTTGGCCTTTGGGAAAGACAACATAGTTGCAATGACGAAAGTCATGTGAAGTAGCTATGTGCAAATTGACTGTTCTATTTGCTTGTCCTAAGTGAATTGCTTGTCTTTTAGAAAGATTATTTTGGTCACTTGAAGGAAAGGTGTTGAGTTTATATTTGCATAGATTGATAGTTGCACTTGTATATATATATATATATATATATATATATATATATATATATATATATATATATATATATATATATATATATATATATATCAAAATAAAAAAAAAAATCAAAACTCAAAAAATTCACAAATTTTGCACAGAATCGCGCAAGAACCAAAATTGCAATTTCGAGAACACTATTTTCATCAGAAAATCGTGTTTTTAATGATTGTGAGCAATCATGATTGTCTGGAAATCATAGGATTGTGAGAATCACGATTTTGGGCTCAAAATCTTGAAAAATATGATTTTGTGCTCAAAGTCATGAAAAAACACGATTCTGACTCAAAGTTGTAAAAAAACATGATTTTGAATCAAAGTCATGTAAAAACACGATTATCAACCAAAATGTAAAAACACGATTATCAACCAACTTCGTGAAAAACACGATTTTGGTCAAAAATCGTGAAAAACACGATTTTGGTCAAAAATCGTGAAAAACACAATTTAGACGCCAGAATCGTGAAAAAACATGATTGTCAACCAAAATCGTGAAAAACACGATTTTGGTTAAAAATTGTGAAAAATACGATTTTGGTCAAAAATCGTGAAAAACACGATTCTAACACCAGAATCGTGAAAAAATACGATCCTCAACCAAAATCATGAAAAACACGATTTTGGTCAAAAATCGTAAAAAACACGATTCTGACATCAGAATAGTGAAAATCACGATTGTGTCCAAAAAATTATGAGAAAAACATGATTTTGGATCACAAGAGGTGATATCACTTAACTTAAATACCAAAGTAAAATATCTTGGTGCAAATCAAATAAATTACTTTGAATAAAATCACATTTTAATCAGAATCGTGAAAAAACACGATTCTTATCAGAGAATTGTGGAAACCATGATTTTGAACTAAAACTGATATTTATCATAAATTTTAAGGAAAATCAAAATCATATAAAATTATGATTTCTAAGGTTTAACTTAGTAAATATATTTTTTGGCTCAAAATCGTGATTTTCAGCTGAAAATCATGAATTTCCTTAACAATAGTATCTTTAACTAAAAAAATATCAAAGAAACTTTTAGGGGTGTAGAAAACACTGTAAATTCTTAGAACATAAAACTAAGAGTTTTATTACTTCAAAAAATCATCAAATTCGTGGTTTTTGGAGAAAACACGATTTTGGTAAAAGAAAGAGGAAAATTCATACTCTCGGTGTGGATTTTGCACCCACTATATAGGCTTTGTTCTGTCATCAAAATTGTGATTTGGATAAAAACATGATTTTGACTTAATTGGAGTACAATTTGAGTTCAATGTCAAAACTTTTGTATTCACCTAGGAAATGTAGGACTTCTAAAACACCATTAGTCAAATAAAAGTTCCAAATAGTGGAAATCAACTCGAAACTTGGAAATTGCGATTTTTTGGGTAAAAACACGATTTTCATTAAACACATAAATTCAAACACACTTTCAGTGTATGTTGCAAGTGGGAACTGTTGAGAAATCAGAACATAGAAAACTTTGATAGAAAACTCATAAAAAAACACAGAAAAGAGCAAATTAGGGTTTGACTTGGAAAACATAAGCAAGAGCAGTTTACAGAGAAAATTCTAAGCAAGTGGATGATTTTGAGATCAGGCACCAAGCTCTCTACACTTAAGACACAAGTGTCATCAGGAGGGAATATACATCTGAGTGATTCTCAAGAAGGAGAATGGGAACACAGAGTCAACATGGAAAACCTAAATGAGACAAAGGAAACTCAAGATACAAATGAATTTAGAAACATCCTCAAATATATGTATAAAAATAGGTTTGGAGCCTATGTGTATCAAGATGGCATGCATAAGTTCCTCATCAGACTGAGAAACTTAGAAATTCCTTTGAATTTGATGCCAGTGGCACAATTCAGAGATGGCAGCTATGAGGATAAACAAAGTTGTGTCTATATATTCTCACATGACCCTGAAAATTCAAATGATTTTGGTCAATGTGCAGATAAGAGACCTTGGGATCAAGAACTGGGGCAAACAGACATGCCAAGACCAAGTGGAAATCAGACTCCTATTGAAACACAAAAGGGAAGGAGGTCATACACTTCTTCAAACCCTTTTGAAAGAGAAGGAGATGAGATACCTGATTTTCCCATAAGAAGGAGACAACCATGGCAAAACCAAGGGAGAATGCTTAGACCCTATCAGGTGGCAAAATGCATGAAAAATCAGTATGAAGGTTACTCAAACCCTCATGCCCATGCAGCAGAGTTCAGATAGCTGATTAGGGCTGAAGAAGTAGATGACTATAAAGTTCAATTTGAAGCCTTTGGTCTGACTCTGATAGGACCTACATAATCTTGGTTCATACCCTTGAGAAAGGAAATGTACCTAGATATGGAGTCATTCCTCGAAGCCTTCATAGGTGAATTTTCAAAAATTGGTATCAAACATAGCACAGCCACATTAGTACATAGTTTCAAACAACAAAAGGATGAGAATGTGAGAGAAGCTGCTAGGAGATTCAAACAGTATATTGATAGGTGTCCCAAAGATGAGGTACCTTCAATGGCTAGACAAGTGTCTCTATTCATAGAAGGATTGAGGAGTGCACAATTGAGAACCCTAGTGTACTATAGGAGATTTCCTGACTTAGCGGCCTCTACAAGGAGGCAATAGATTTAGAAGACAATAGGGGTAGGATTTATTGGCATTTGATCAACCAAGGTCAAATGAAGACAAAATTCCACCAACTGAGGAGTTAGCTAAAGGCATTGCCAAAGCCCTAGAGGTTAGTACAAAAGAAAATTTGGTAAATACAAGACTCACACCAAATAAGAAGTGCTACAATTGTGGAGAGAATCATCAAGCATATCAGTGTCCATATCATAAACCTCAACATTTGCAAGACAGGAAACACTCAAGTATTGCACTTTAGAGAAAAAATGGACAAACCATAATAGAGAGGAGTGGTTTTAGAATAAACAACCTCTTAGAGAGAGAGAATATATGAACCAACACAATCCACAAAGAGAAATTGACTTTGTTGAACAACCTAGACCTGTATTGGGACAACAACCACCATTGCCCACAAATGTGGTACCAGTGAAATACACTCCTGTAGAAGAGGAAAGTCCAAGATCTAGACCATCTTTCAGGGATGATTATCATTCTTTTAAAGGATACCAAGAAGACTGGGAGGAAAATGAAATGAGAGAACCAGACTTACAAGCCTTAGATTTGGGAAATGGAAGAATAGAAATGGACACAACTACATTCATGTACATAACAAATAATTATATGTCCAACCAAAGATCCCAACTCAAAGGAAGTCAGAAGGTAACATGTTATAGATGTGGGGGAGAGCATTCCATTAAGGATTGTCCACAACCTCCAACATTAAGAGTAGAAGGAGCCTTTTGTAAGGATTGTGGCAGGGAGCACTTAATCAGAGATTGCCCAAGAAACCCTCAGAAACAACAAAACACATCTAGTAACATACCATTGAAAGCAGTAAACATAGTAGAACAGGAAGAACTGAGTGAAAATGAACTAGTACCATTAAATGCCACAACTAGAGCTCAAGCCAAGGAACAAGGCAACAGAGTAGAAACACACACTATGGATAACAAGAAAAATCTATCCTCAAAAGAGAAGAAAAATATACAAAAAGGTAGATGGGAGAAAAAGACAAGAGCTAGTAAAACCCTAGCCTTAGAAGAGGAAATTGTCAATAACGCAAACCCTAGTCAACAACAAAGTACACAGAAACAAGGAGGGATGGAAAACTCAAAGTGTTTGGATACACTAATAGAAGCCTATAAAGGTAGAATTCAAGATGGACCAAACCCTACAGATCATGTGCTAGCTTATCCAATGCCTAATATTGAGGATGAGAGAATGCACAGGTGTAAACATATCATTAGAGAAGCACAAAACAATTTAGAAGAGGTAGACAACCATGAAAAGATATCTGAGGAGTCAAATTCAGCAAAATCCAGGGAACATTTAGTTGGGAAAGAGCACTCGGAAAAGGAGGAAAAAAAATAACTCTTCAATTCAATTTAGACAAACACTATACAATTCTATGCCAAACCACATGGGAAGAGTTAGTAAAACAAAAACCTCATTTACACCATAACATGAAGAGTTGGGAACCAAATTCATATTGCCAAGATACACAATTTTAGGAAACAGAAGAATTGTTGTATGTACCTATTGACAAGATAGGAGGCTACTTTGAGGGGGAAGAAGGGAACTCAACTCTGAGAGTACAATTTCGAGACCACTACGCCAAAGCAATACTGGATAGTGGATTTGGAGTGGCAGTTATGACCAAACAAACCTCGCAGAAATGGTGGGGAAATGAAATGATACCTACCAAGATGAGATTACAACTTGCAGATGGACATATAGAGGTGCCCCTAGGAATCTCGGAGAATGTGATTATGGAGATATGTGAGATAGAAATAGAGCATACCTTTGCCATAGTTAAATTTCCACAGCCTACCTCTTATGAAATCATCCTAGGCAGACCATTCATGAGACAAATGCAGATTGTGCAGGATTGGGGTAGAGATTGTATATACCTTCAGAGCCAAGGAAAAGTAACCAAGGTAGACCTAAGAAATGGGCAGTATTGTGATATATCCCCTCAAAAGTGCATCAGAATCAAGAGTCAAGTGAAGAGTCTGGAAGTGAAGATCAAAGTGAAAAGGAATCACCAATTTGGAGGTGTAATGCCATAAGGAACAAGAAATAATAGAATTTTGCTAAGAAAAGAAGATTGTCAAAAGGAAAGGAAATTAGAGGATGAGAATTACATTCCACAAAAATTTGATGATGAGGAATTTGAGCCCTATGGCAGGAGTCAGATATTGTCTACAATGGATGTAGCCAATGATGAATATGTGGGGGTCAAATTTCAAGATGAAGAAGGATATGATGTCTTCCATGTAGGAGTACAAATGATAAGTGTGACAAAGTCAGAAGAGAGTTTGAAGGAATCTGTACTTTTAAGTACTGACAAAACACAATTTCTAGAAGAAGTGCATGCTCAGGATGCTATAAAAGACAAAATCTCAAGAACTTATAAAAAATGTGTACACAAAGAGATTAATGAAGATCCAAAGCCTGAAATGAGTAAGAAAATGAAGGAACAGAAGGCACTTAAGGAAGAGGAGCAAAAGTTTGATGTACCTTCAAATTTCAAGACTTATGAGGTGGAGGATAGATTACTTTTGAAAATGAAACCAAAAAGGGATAAGAAAAAAGGGGAATCATATGAAAATGAGGAACAAACCAAGAAAGTGGTGATTGCTCAAGAAGAAGGGGAGGATAGACACATTGTCATAGCTAATGATATGTCAGACTAGGAGGAGGAAGCACTAACAAAATTGGCTAAGGAATATACGAGTGTTTGCATACAGTTACAAGGACTTGAAAGGAATTGATCCTAAAATATGTGAACTCAAAATTCCAATTAATCCTGATGCAAAACCTAGCAAACAGAGACATTACACATTTAATGACAAATACTCTACCAAAATCAAGGAGGAGATTGATAAATTGCTTGCTGCCAATTTCATTTATGAAATTGAGTACACTGAGTGGATATCTCTTATAGTTGTAGTACCTAAGAAAAATGGAAAACTCAGGGTGTGCATTAACTTGAAAAAGGTTAATGCAACAACTATAAGAGATAGCTATCCATTACCTATAAATGATCATCTTCTGGAGAGAGTTGTAGGGAAAGAGGTTTATACTTTCTTGGATGGTTTTTCTGGATATAACCAAGTACCTATTGCCTTGGAAGATCAACATAAAACTGCATTTTCCACTGAATGGGGAATATATGCATTTAGGGTTATGCCCTTTGGACTAAGCAATGCACTATGTTAGTCGGCCACTGGATTGGCAACTGTATAACTGAATCTTGTTTCGCACGCGCAAAAAGTTGTTACACTGACAGTTGTAATCTTTTATATAAAGCAATGGAAAAGAGACGCGCAAGTGCCGATTCGTGGAATCACCAGACTGCCCGTCTGGGTGATTGTCTGAGCATTGTTGTAGCGTTGTTTGTCTAATTTCTGAGTATTCTAAGTATACTGCGTGTATCCGTGTTTGTTGTCTATCGATCTCTGTTGCGGTTGTGAGTTTCATTTACAATCCAGTAGAGCGTTGGACTATTGTCTGAGTAAGTTGTTTGCGAGTATCTATTGGGATTGTTGTGTTAGTTCACGTATCGTGTTGTTATTCTTTCTTGGAATGTTCTGCCAGTGTGTGGTGAAGTATGTCTAGCTGTGGTAGCGCTTCTGGTATTCGGGTTTGTATTGTGCTGTCTTTAGTATTGAGGTCTATGTTCATACTGCAAAGAGTAAGCTACGGTAAGAGCCGTCCTAAGTGGTGTACTGAACCTTCAGTACCGTGTGTCTGTAAGTGTTGAGTCCTTCTGTGTCTTCCGTTGAGTTTGACTATGAGCACTGTTCGGGGAAGAAGAAGAACTTCAAAGAACAAACGAGAATTTATTAGATGTCAATAACATGCTCAAACACTATTTAACCAAGGAAGCTCAAACACAGAAGTTAATAACAGATCTCCGACACGAAAAGGATTCATATTACAGAACCATATAGTTTCAGAATCAAGAGATCGAAAGAAGGGAGAATCAGCTGGAAAATTAGAAGGAAAGAGTAAGCAAGATGGAGCAACAAGTGGCAGAAATGAAGATATCCAGAGATGCGGCTTTGTCCAACGACTTCTACTTACAAGAAGCCTTTCTGCAAACGCAAGCAGAAATTTTGCTGACCGAAGCTATAGCTTTAAGTTCTGTACGAGTAGATGTGCAATTAGTAGAACCGGATACCCTCAAACAAATGTTAGAAACGTTAAAAAAGAAAATCGCCCGAACCTTTAAGCTAGCACGATCCATGTACTTAGAAGGAATTATAGATGAACAATAATTTTGTAAAACCTGCGGGTTCGAGTCCACCGTGCGTGCCAGTGTTAGTCGGCCGCCGGATTGGCAACTGTATAACTGAATCTTGTTTCGCACGCGCGAAATCTATAGTTGTCACTCTAAAAAATCTTGCTAGAATGGGTGTCCATTGGCCCACAAAGACTCAGGATGTGGAGAGATATGTTTCTAAATGTCCTAAATGTCAATCGTTGTAACACACAGATATTGTAACTTTGTATTGGTTTTCAAAAAACCCATATTAGAGTGAACATATAGTTAAGGAGTTGAGAAATGACCAATCACTTGAGCCAAGAAAAGTTAGTGCAGATTCTAGAAATTTAAAGGAAATAATCAAGGAGTATCAATTGATAGGAAACCAGTTGTACACGAAAGGACTTGCAAGTCGGAGATTTAGTCTTAGTATACACCTTGAAAGAACACCAGAAGAAACTTAAAAAAAAGGGACATGGACCTTACATCATTAGTTAGATGAGTAATAGTGGAGCTGTCCAATTAGCCAATATAGATGGAGAAATCATGCCAAATTTCATAAGTGGATGTAGAATACAGAGATATAATCTCCCATTAACAGTTCAAGAATGGAGAAGAATACATCAAGCTCAAAATAGAAATAAAGAAGAGGAAAAAATTAGGTATGAAGCTCAACAAGAAGCTACGGAGATAATGAGGAAGTCCAAAGAAATAAGGGAAGTTTTCATGTGTGAGAAACCTTCAGGTAAACTAAGATAACACTTACCTATGATTACAATGAATTTCAATAATGAAAAAATTAGGGTTTTGATAGATTCTAGTGCACAAGTCAGTTTGATTAGTACTGAATTGCTAGATAGACTGAATGCCAAAGGGAAAATAAGTAAAACCCTAATCAAAACACTAGAGGGAAAGTTAGTTCAAACTTTGTCTTCACAATCAATCACAGTTAGGTTTAATCGGGAACAGATGAAAATAGATTGTGAGGAATGTCCTGATCATATGATGACTGAGAAAATGATTCTAGAACAACCCTAGATGAAACAAGGTAAAGAAATTATGAATTTTGAAAAGATGAATCTTCAATTGAAATTGAATGCTAAGAAACTTTTAATGCCTTTTTTGAGTAATGTAGAGCAAGGAGTTCAAAAAGAAATTCATAGTTCTGAATTGGAAATATTTATCTTTTCATTAGAAGATAAGGTGGATGTATAGAAAAATCTCTTCCATGCCAAAAAAGAATTCAATGGTAAACAGAAGGAAGTTGAGAGAAAGCAATCTTGTCGCGCTTGGGTACGGAGACCTATAACCATCTAGAAAAGCTCAAACCTAAGGGCAAAGTGGATATGGAGACCCAAAGTATCAAAACACTACTCAATGGAAGAAGTCTCTTTGAATCAAAGAAAAATAGTTCACTACAAAGAACTTGTTGGATGAAGAAAACAGATCTATTACAAGTGACAAACAACAAAGACAAAGACATCATAAAATTGTAGAAACATGAAGATTCAAAGATTAGGGATTAAAAGCCTCATTCTCGGATAACCACGGGTTTTTTACCTAAGACCTCAGAATTGCATTTTGCTCGAAATTACATTTCCAGAGTATGCATCAATAGGGCAACATTACAATGTCTTGTATTCATTAGGCACCTGAGTTTATTCCCAGGAACTTTGCACAAATCTTTTTCTAGGAAAAAGAGTAGGAGGGGAAGAGAGTTTCTTCAAGTAATTGACTATGCAATACAATGGCCTATGCAACAGAAACAGAAGGCAAAGGATCCTGGAATATTGGATCCAAGAATAGGAATTAACAGTAGAAGAAAATTAAAAAAAAAAGAAGAAGAAAAAATCAGTAAAAAATATGGAAAAATATAGAAAAAAATGATGAAAAAATATGCAAAGGAAAAATGATGAAAAAAAATTGATTGAAAAAAAAGAGAGAAAAAAATAGCTAGATAAATCATAAAAATTTTATAAATCCTCAAAAAAGCTCAAAAAATCTTCAAGTCTTGATTCAGCTCTTTTTTATTCTTTTTATTTCTTTTCTTTTTCATCATGCACAAGCACAAGCAAGATTTAGGATACAATTAAGAAGATGATGTAGTTTTTGTGTGTTTTCCAACTTTTATTGTTACTTTTTAATCATACTTTTGATATTTCTATTTCCAACATTTTTTATATCTTCTTCTAATCAACACTACAAAAATACTAGACATCTTGCTACACATGTGATGTTCACTTCTTTTGAACTTTGAAATCATTTTGTGATGGAATTTTGAAGAAAAGTGTTTTTTCTTATGAAGAAAGTCTTTCTTTTCTTTTTATGTCTTGAGCATGACTCATGTTGTGGAAGTCTTTGTGTGGTGTGTTTTTTATTTACAGGATGGTGGATGCTAAAAAGCTGACTATGCATGATTTCAAAGTTGAATCAGTGGTGGTGTCAAGGGGACATTGGTTTCTGGATAGTGAGTTAGTTGAGGAAGTTTTGGAGCTATAATTTGATGCAGAACAAGAACTTCCTGAAGCAGAATAGATAATTAAAGAGTTTAAGGAAACCATTAGGATCATTGGTCAACATATTTTCATAGTGAATGTCGGAGGTAACGAATACACAATGCTATGCTAGGAAGTCTATAAATTTCACAGTGACTGCCAATTATAAGAGATGGAAGGCAGTTGGACTCCACAAAATTTTGGAAGAACCCATGTTTTTTATAGATTTTGAAAGAGTCTCCCAAGTCATGTCCAATTTGGTGGAGCTAGGAAAAGGAAATGAAGCATATTTCAGATGTTGAGTAAAAAATAAAGAGGGAAACGATGTACAAATTGCAATCAAATCAGAACACATCAAAACAGCTCTTCAATTCTATTCTGTTGGAACTAAATTGGATGGAAGTTTTGTCAAAAAGAATGCAGCTACTTATGTTGGATTCTCCAAGTTTGCCAATTTCAAGGGCAGAGAGAATGAGGAATTTGCCACAAGGATGTTCTTACAGTTCTTTTGTTTTACTAAGTTACCAAGATACACTATGCCCCATAAACCTGTTACTCTCATTATTCTCAATAATAGAGATAAAACTAAACCTTTTGGAGTAATACATCTGACTCCTTATATTCGTGAACAATTGAAGGAAGTTGCTAAGCATTGGAAATAGAAGAAATTTATGAATGGAGCTCAATTTTTTTACCAGAATCATATATCATGTTCTAGACATGGAGGATCAATTGAAGTTGACACCTGAGGCTCAATATTTTAGAAGCCTAATAGAAGGAATGAAAAGTCCAGCCAAAGTCATTCAAGTTGGACAACACGGAGTCAGAACATGTATGAGAGGATCAGGTATAAAGAGGAAAATCATTTCAGAAGAGGTTATTCCAAGCAAGAAAAGGAGAGTGGATCCCATGAGAGTAGAGCTGGAGTAGAAAGAAGCAACAAAAGAAGAACATGAAGCAGCTCAGAAGGAAGTGCAGCCGTCCAAGGAGACTCATCCACCAATCACAAGCAAAGAACAATTATACTCATATTTGTCTCACGGAAGTGATAAAAGAGCATTGTATGAGGCCCAATATCAAAAAATGATGGAAAGTTATTCTGATAAAGCAACTGACTGGAGGCAAGAAGAGATTGAATATTATGAAGAATTGCATGATCAAATGATGGAGGCAGAATCTGAAGAAGTGTTTGTAAGAAAAGAAGTGGAACTATTGGCCTACTTCAAGGAGTTGTAGGGACCTCCAAAAATTAGAACCACTATGGTTGTTAAAAGAAAGATTCAGAAGAAGCATGTTCAGAAGAAGAGACCAACTAAGAAAGACAAAGGCAAGGTTGTAGAGCAAAAGGTAGTTGAAGAGGCAGTAAAGGGACCAGTAGAGGAAAAAGGCAAGAGGAAAATAGTTATAATGGAAGAAGAAATTCAGGTCAAATCAAGAGGATCTAAAGTAGTTGTTTCTTCAAAAGTTTCTTTTGACTCAGACAATGACTTTGAGAATTTTTTATTGAGAAGTTTAAATTTATTTGTACCAAGCACACCAATAAAATCAGTATATACATTAGAGGTGGATAAATCAGCAAAAAAAATGTCTAGAAGTTCAAGCCAATTTGGACTAAACCTTCAGAACAACCATATTGTCAACCCTTTGTGAATGAGCAACCAGGGCATATCAGTATAGAAGAAGGGAAGAGAAGTCTGGAAGGGAAAGGCAAAGTGATTGAAGAAAGTTTGGCTCTGGATGAGGGAATGCATGAAGGAATAATAGCATAAGGAGAAGAACCCATGATTACAAAACCACCAGAGAAGCCAACTGTCAACAGTTAAGTAAAGAGAATACATAGAGATAAAGAAAAAGATAAAATTTAGGAGAAGGCAAAGTTCAAAGATCATCATCAAGATAACCAAGAAACAGAGGAAGAAGTAAACAAGAGAATAGAAGAAGTACTTTCAAACATGATCATATTAGGTATGGTTGTTGAGTCTGAGTTTGTAAAGGGAAGCAGGATCATTGAAGAACAAAAGAAAGAGAAAGAACAGCTTGAGGATAAGATCAAAGCATTGAAAGAAAAGAATGAAGCTATGATAAAAAGGATATTCTCATTAGAGGCACAAGAAATACAGAATCAAAACAAAATCCAATTTCTTGAAGATAAATGTGCTAAATAGATGGAACATAGTAATAAAGTGGAAAGTGAGCTAAAGAAAATGGAAAGCAAATTCAGGACTCTTCAGAGTTCATATCAAATTATGGCCAAAGCCAATGAAGAGATAAAAAAACTAAAGATGGAAGAGGGACATTTGAAAGCACAAAGTCAACCTACTCAGATGAATTAGTAAGAGATGAAAAAAATGATTAAAGAAATTCAAAAGCTTCAAGAAGAGCTCAAAGAAACCAAAGAATTAGAGAAACAAGCCAGTGTGCATGCGGCAAATGCCTTGAGAGGATACAACAAGTTGTACTTGGACGTAGAAAAGGAAAGAAATGAATGGAGTTCAGAGAGAGAGTTGTTGTTGTCTCAAAATAAAAGTCTACTGATGGAGATGACATAATTAAAGAGAAGTATTGAAGTCCAACACAAAAAGGAGGAAGAATAGGTAGTGAGATGGAGCAAGAACCTATGGAAGATAGTAGAACATCTTCACCACCACATGATTCACATGAACAAGAAGAAAGGAGCATTGAAGATTATTCAGATGACTTTGTACAGATGCTCTTGACAAATAGAGAATCAAGGATGAAGTTCATAAGAAAGATGCATGATGAATATGAAACTCAGATTGTAAAATTTGCTCTAGAAAATGGGCTGAATCCTGATCAACATCATTGGGCAACAGATGGCCTTAGAATTCCATTTTGTATGATCCTTGAAAGTATTAAAAATTACCAGACTCCAAGAGTTGGTCTATCACCTAATAGGTATCTGGAGTATGAAGAGGACATTAATGTAACCAAAGAGCTATTTGAAAAGGCCAAACCAAAGTGGAGAAATAGGTGGTTAGATTCCAACAAGGACTGTAGGAAAATATGGAAAGAGGCACCACTACAATTAAAGATAAATCCAGCATATTGCCCAGTAGCCAGAAGGAGGGATTGTCCAGTCTTCTGGGAAAAAAGGAATGAAGGAAAAATTCCAGCAAAATGGCTCAACTTCTCGAAGATTGCAGGACCCAAAGCAGGATCCTGGCCAACCAAAAAATACATGATTGATACTGTTGAATCTCTCATATCTACATATAAAGATGTAAATGACCCCGCTTGTATACTAGTAGTCAGAATTATACGGCTTATAGTAGAATGTGTAGAAACTTTTACAGACACAGATGTGAGAACCCTCAATCACATAGGATTTAATTCACCCTCAGATGATTTACTTTTTTATCTGAGTGAAACAACAGATAGAATTTGCTTAATGTCCCATTATAGTAGAGTAGTATTCTTACGCATCCACCACCTTCAAATTTTTGAGGATGCCTTTGATTACGGCTTTTTTGCAAGAGAATCAGAGATTTTTGGTAATTTTTCAGTAATCACAAAGTCAAGACTCACTGCATATGAAGTTGCATACACAGAGTACCTGAAGAAGGATGTGATACATAGACCAGAAGCTACAATTCAATGGAGAAAAGCTTTGTTTGGAATGGTGAACAATTTGAATGTCACAAAACGAAAGAGTCATGACTTGTTGTCATAGGTTTATCAAAGAAAGAAGAAGTGAAGTGGACTCACAACACCATTTTGTCATATCAATTTTTTTGTCAGGACCCAAAAAGTTTAGGAGGGGAAGGATGTTGGAAGAAGTATGTTTGAAGTAAATTTCTTGAAGTTTGACATTTTCTTGTAGTAATAATTATCCAAATGATGTATAAATGACGAAGAGTCTTCCTCATCTATAGTAGAAGCATATATATTTTTCTTCGAATTTTTAGAAGCTCTAGAGTATCATATTTTTAGATTGGAAAGTAAGAGGACCATATTTCAAGTGTGAAAAGGGACACTTGAAAAAGTATAAAGGATAATCTCTTCTACTTTGTAAAGGTTGTTGCTACTATTACTCATGTTACTCAAGTAATGTGAAGAGTTTCTTGTAGAAAATAGTGTTTCTACTTCTCTTGAGTGTCTTCTTGATTTGTCGAGTCTTTCTCTTGTGAAATCTATGGAATTTGTGAGCTTTTCTTGTGTATTTTTTAGTGAAGTCTATGAAGAGAGGTGATTATTAGTATATTGAGTGAAGTGTTGTAAGAGATCAATGCTGGAAATGGAAATTCTCAGTTTTTATAGAATCACAATGGTCTCATCTGTGTGATAGAGGTACTGTTTTTTAAATCTTACTTTATATTCGTAATCTATAGAGGAAATGGAACACTTTAGGCGCAAACATTATTGAAAATGCTTTTGTATAGCTCAAGATATTCAAAACCCTAAAGTTTCCATCTTCATCTTCACTAATTTCTCATAACTCAGCCATGTTTCCTCTTATGCTTGGATTCCATTAACTAGAAGGGGTTGTGGTCTTTTCATACTTCCACGATTGACAATTTGATATTGTTAGTTAATCCTTTGTGCTATAATGATTGGAGAGGACAACTCCAAAGGTTAACAACAAACAATACCATTTATGCTCTGCCTTATTGTATGTTCTTCTTTTATCTCCTCTCCAATGCTTGCAAGCTGATCAGCCACATCCTTCCTCTTGGTCACATAATCAACTACACTTTGCTTTGGTTGTTTTTTTAGGGTTGTAAATTCCATCCATAGCTAGTTCTTCTTAGCTCTTTTATTTGATGAGAAGTATGAAGAAATTACTTCCCAAGTCTCTTGGGAGGTCTTGCAATTCTTAATGTGAGGTAATAAGAAATCAAATATTGGGTTTACTAGATAAGACATGGCAAGAGCATCCTTTGCACCATGTGGTCATCCGTTCTTGTTCCTCCCTTGTGGGTTGATGTTTGCTCCTTAATGTTGACATTTCTTCATCTCCTGAGATGTATCCATATGAAATTATTCCTTGGAGGTAGGCTTACATGCTTAGTGACCATGTTGGGTAGCTGGTTCTATCCAATTTGTCAATGAATGTTGGAAATACATCTCCCATCTTGCTTGTTGTTGCTCTGATACCACTGTTGGAGGAGATGGTGGATAGTCTTCAGAGATGGTGGTACTGCAACAACCTGCTTCACACCATCCATGAACAAGTGATGGAAAGTGTAGTGGGTATCTTTAGCTTCCTAATGATCACAACTAATCACCTATGTGCTTTGGAACATGATCCAATAATCAATGGATCTAAACAGATGAGTAGGAAATTGATCCAAGGTCAAAGACTTGCTATTTTAGTCTCTACACGTGTTCAGTATAAGGAACAGTGCTCTCAGCCTGCTAGCAGTTAGCCAAATTCCTTTTGGTGGTATCTAATTAACTTAGATAGCTACCAATCATGAGTAATTTCAATAATAAGGTAAACTACACAGTGAATATGATGTTTAACAAATCATAGGACTCACTTGACATTTTTGGGATGCATGAGAGTAGAGACCAGAGAGTAAAGATATGATGATATCTCATAAACGAGAGAACCAATAATATAGAAATTTTGTAGCTATAAACTAGACAACATACTAAATCTATAGTGCTTTAAATCACATCAAATGAACAACCATACACTGAGAACAAGCTCTCAGAAGATCACTCTTTTGAATAAGTCATAGCAGAGAAGTGAAGAAGATATATGATCAAAATGTATGTATTAGATCATGTAGAAATACAATGTCATTGGCAATATTCTATTGCACAATGTGAGGGTAGTAATTGAGCTATGGAGTGACCTCTCAATTCACATAGGTTCCCACTCTATTGCTCTCCAAAATTGGGGCATATTTACGTGAGCCTTTTGAACTACTTTTATAGTTGAGTTCGGAGCCAAGCTTTGAATTCAAACTTCAACTTCTCAACAAAAAGTGAGTCCTAAACTATAGGATATATTCTCTCGTCAATCATCTACCAAAAAACTCAAGATTTGATGTTTCCTAACTCCATGTGGAAGTAAGGCACTTTTACAAAGGTTGTAGAGCAAAAGGTAGTTGAAGAGGCAGTAAAGGCACCAGTAGAAGAAAAAGGCAAGAGGAAAATAGTTATAATGGAAGAAGAAATTCAAGTCAAATCAAGAGGATCTGAAGTATTTGTTTCTTCAAAAGTTTCTTTTGACTCAGACAATGACATTGAGAAGTTTAAATTTATTTGTACCAAGCACACCAATAAAATCAATATAGACATTAGAGGTGGATAAATTAGCAAAAAAAAATGGCTAGAAGTTCAAGCGGAATCAAGATTGTGGAAGAAACTACAAAGGAAATCATTCTTGAAGAAGAGAAGAGGAGGTTGAAGGATAAAGGGAAAATATAGGAAGAGAGTATTACAAGGAATCAAGGACTCAATGAAGGAGTTGTAGATACAGGGTCAAAACCAATTTGGACTAAACCTTCAGAACAACTGTATGTCAACCCTTTGTGAATGAGCAACCAGGCATATCAGTATAGAAGAAGGGAAGAGAAGTCTCGAAGGGAAAGGCAAAGTTATTGAAGAAAGTTTGGCTCTCGATGAGGGAATGCATGAAGGAATAATAGCATTAGGAGAAGAACCCATGATTACAAAACCATCAGAGAAGCCCTATTGTCAACAGTTAAGTAAAGAGTATACATAGAGAGATAAAGAAAAAGATAAAATTGAGGAGAAGGCAAAGTTCAAAGATCATCATCAAGATAACCAAGAAATAGTGGAAGAAGTAAACAAGAGAATAGAAGAAGTACTTTCAAACATGATCATATTAGGTATGGTTGTTGAGTCTGAGTTTGTAAGGGGAAGCAGGATCATTGAAGAACAAAAGAAAGAGAAAGAACAGCTTGAGGATTAGATCAAAGCATTGCAAGAAAATAATGAAGCTATGATAAAAAGGATATTCTCATTAGAGGCACAAGAAATACAGAATCAAAACAAAATCCGATTTCTTGAAGATAAATGTGCTAAATAGATGGAACATAGTAATAAAGTGGAAAGTGAGCTAAAGAAAATGGAAAGCAGATTCAGGACTCTTCAGAGTTCATATCAAATTATGGCCAAAGCCAATGAGAGATAAACAAACTAAAGATGGAAGAGGGACAACTGAAAGAACAAAGTCAACCTACTCAGATGAATTAGGAAGAGATGGAAAAAATGATTAAAGAAATTCAAAAGCTTCAAGAAGAGCTCAAAGAAACCAAAGAATTAGAGAAACAAGCCAGTGTGCATGCGGCAAATGCCTTGAGAGGATACAACAAGTTGTACTTGGACGTAGAAAAGGAAAGAAATGAATGGAGTTCAGAGAGAGAGTTGTTGTTGTCTCAAAATAAAAGTCTACTGATGGATATGACATAATTAAAGAGAATTATTGAAGTCCAACACAAAAAGGAGGAAGAATAGGTAGTGAGGATGCAAATAGAGGAGCAAGAACCTATGGAAGATAGAAGAACATCTTCGCCACCACAGGATTCACATGAACAAGAAGAAAGGAGCATTGAAGATTATTTAGATGACTTTGTACAGATGCTCTTGACAAATAGAGAATCAAGGATGAAGTTCATCAGAAAGATGCATGATGAATATGAAACTCAGATTGTAAAATTTGCTCTAGAAAATGGGGTGAATCCTGATCAACATCATTGGGCAGCAGATGGCCTTAGAATTCCATTTTGTATGATCCTTGAAAGTATTAAAAATTACCAGACTCCAAGAGTTGGTCTATCACCTAATAGGTATCTGGAGTATGAAGAGTACATTAATGTCACCAAAGAGCTGTTTGAAAAGGCCAACCCAAAGTGGAGAAATAGGTAGTTAGATTCCAACAAGGGCTGTAGGAAAATATGGAAAGAGGCACCACTACAATAAAAGATAAATCCAGCATATTGCCCAGTAGCCAGAAGGAGGGATTCGCCAGTCTTCTGGGAAAGAAGGAATGAAGGACAAATTCCAGCAAAATGGATGAACTTCTCGAAGATTGCAAGACCCAAAGCAAGATCCTGGCCAACCAAAAAATACATGATTGATACTCTTGAATCTCTCATATCTACATATAAAGATGTAAATGACCCCGCTTGTATACTAGTAGTCAGAATTATACGGCTTATAGTAGCATGTATAGAAACTTTTACAGACACAGAGAACCCTCAATCACATAGGATTTAATTCACCCTTAGATGCTTTACTTTTTTATCTGAGTGAAACACCAGATAGAATTTTCTTAATGCCCTATTATAGTAGAGTGGTATTCTTAGGCATCACTACCTTCAAATTTTTTAGGATGCCTTTGATTATGGCTTTTTTGCAAGAGAATCAGAGATTTTTGGTAATTTGTCAGTAATCACAAAGTCAAGACTCAATGCATATGAAGTTGCATACACAGAGTACCTGAAGAAGGATGTGATACATAGACCAGAAGCTACAATTCAATGGAGAAAAGCGTTGTTTGGAATGGTGAACAATTTGAATTTCACAAAACAAAAGAGCCATGACTTGTTGTCATAGGTTTATCAAAGAAAGAAGAAGTGAAGTGGACTCACAACACCATTTTGTCATATCAATTTTTTTGTCAGGACCCAAAAAGTTTAGGAGGGGAAGGATGTTGGAAGAAGTATGTTTGAAGTAAATTTCTTGAAGTTTGACATTTTCTTGTAGTAATAATTATCCAAATGATGTAAAAATAACAAAGAGTCTTCCTCATGTATAGTAGAAGCATATATATTTTTCTTAGAATTTCTAGAAGCCCTGGAGTAGCATATTTTTAGATTGGAAAGTACAACGAACAAATTTCAAGTGTGAAAAGGGACACTTGAAAAAGTATAAAGGATAATTTCTTATACTTTGTAAAGGTTGTTGCTACTATTACTCATGTTACTCAAGTAATGTGAAGAGTTTCTTGTAGAAAATAGTGTTTCTACTTCTCTTGAGTGTCTTCTTGATTTGTTGAGTCTTTCTCTTGTGAAATCTATGGAATTTGTGAGCTTTTCTTGTGTATTTCTGAAGTCTATGAAGAGAGGTGATTATTAGTATATTGAGTGAAGTGTTGTAAGAGATCAATGCTAGAAATGGAAATTCTCAATTTTTACAGAATCACAATTGTCTCATCTGTGTCATACAGGTACTGTTTTTGAAATCTAATTTGTAATCTACAGAGGAAACGGCACACTTTAGGCGCAAACATTATTGAAAATGCTTTTGTATAGCTCAAGATATTCAAGACCCTAAAGTTTCCATCTTCATCTTCACTAATTTCTCATAAATCAGCCATGTTTCCTCTTATTCTTGGATTCCATTAACTAGAAGGGGCTGTGGTCTTTTCATACTTCCACGATTGACAATTTGATATTGTTAGTTAATCCTTTATGCTATAATGATTGGAGAGGACAACTCCAAAGGTTAACAACAAACAGTACCATTTATGCTCTGCCTTACTGTATGTTCTTCTTCTATCTCCTCTCCAATGCTTGCAAGCTGATCAGCCACATCCTTCCTCTTGGTCACATTATCAGCTACACTTTGCTTTGGTTGTTTTTTTAGGGTTGTAAATTCCATCCATAGCTAGTTCTTCTTAGCTCTTTTATTTGATGAGAAGTATGAAGAAATTACTTCCCAAGTCTCTTGGGAGGTCTTGCAATTCCCAATGTGAGGTAATAAGAAATCAAATATTGGGTTTACTAGATAAGACATGGCAAGAGCATCCTTTCCACACCATGTGGTCAGCCGTTCTTGTTCCTCCCTTGTGGGTTGATGTTTGCTCCTTAATGTTGACATTTCTTCATCTCCTGAGATGTATCCATATGAAATTCTTCCTTGGAGGTAGGCTTACATCCTTAGTGACCATGTTGGGTAGTTGGTTCTATCCAATTTGTCAATGAATGTTGGAAATCCATCTCCCATCTTGCTTGTTGTTGCTCTGATACCACTGTTGGAGGAGATGGTGGATAGTCTTCAGAGATGAAGTGGTACTGCAACATCTTGCTTCACACCATCCATGAACAAGTGATGGAGAGTGTAGTTGGTATATTTAGCTTCCTAATGATCACAACTAATCACCTATGTGCTTTGGAACATGATCCACTAATCAATGGATCTAAACAGATGAGTAGGAAATTGATCCAAGGTCAAAGACTTGCTATTTTGGTCTCTGCACGTGTTCAGTATAAGGAACAGTGCTCTCAGCCTACTAGCAATTAGCCAAATTCCTTTTGGTGGTATCTAATTAACTTAGATAGCTACCAATCATGAGTAATTTCAATAATAAGATAAACTACACACTGAATATGATGTTTAACAAATCATAGGACTCATTTGACATTTTTGGGATGCATGAGAGTACAAACCAGAGGCAATATTCTATTGCACAATGTGAGGGTAGTAATGGAGCTATGGAGTGACCTCTAAATTCACATAGGGTCCCTCTCTATTGCTCTCCAAAATCGGGGCATATTTACACGAGTCTTTTGAACTACTTTTATAGTTGAGTTTGGAGCCAAGCTTTGAATTCAAAAATCAAATTCTCACCAAAAAGTGAGTCCTAAACTATAGGATATATTCTCTCATCAATCATCTACCAAAAAACTCGAGATTTGATGTTTCCTAACTCCATGTGGAAGTAAGGCACTTTTACAAAGGTAAAAGGTAATTGATTTTACAAGGCATTGATCATATATGACTATATGAGATATATGCTAATTATCCAAGTATGTGGGCTTGGATTCTCTTGCACCAAAATTTTCTTCAATTATAAACATGGACACAAGATTAGCAAAATTGGAATGTTCTCCTTAGTATGAATAGAAGTTTTGAACTGCTTATATGTATCTCCTATACCATGAAGGCACATCCTCTACATTGATGCCAATAGGTGCAAGTGACTCACATATGCTTTTGATTTTTAAGGTGTAGTAACTTATCAACATGCTGTTTTTCTCCAATGCATGCAGTTCATTCTTGAGTTGCAACTTTCATGCCTTTGTATTGGTCTCATACAATGTGGCCGAATTGTTCCAAGCCTCTCTTGGAGTTTTGGCATCGTATGTGCCCAATCATGCTATCTTGTATGCTAACAAATGGCCAATACATTAGCCTTTGTTCTCATTGATTTCACTCTTCATATGCTCTTAACTAGTCCATAGTTTGATTCTCCTCTAGTAATTGCAAAGGGTTCCCATTATCTCCTTTGATGTACTTCCAGTAGCTATTTCCCATCAATTAATTCATCAATTTGAATCTCTAAGCATGAAATTCATTCTTGCCCAACATATTGCTCTACAATAATTTACAATACTGCAAAAAAACTAGAAGCAATACCTCTACCTGAACATTGTGACACTGCGACCTGACAGTTTTATCTTAGAAAAATAGACTTATTTTGCATCAATATTACACAAAATTTCTTTAAATTATGGATGTGAAATGTTTGGGAGATGTTGAATAGAATGCAAGTTACAATTTTGAAAATTGACGTATTTTTTCCACCTTACAAGCTCAAAACAGAGGTTGAAATGGACTCTAAAACTAAAATCTAAGCAAAATGAGTGAGGTTAATGGTTACTTCTCAAAAATATCATTACGGAGTTGGTCAAAAACTTTATGAAAATCTTCAAAATTATCATGAGATAGGTAAGGTATGTAACATTATCCTACTATTGGTAGTACATCCGGCAGTAGCCAGAGGCATTGATGTAGAGGCACCATGTGAAGACGGGAGTGCAGTGAGTTGTGGGGGCCAAACACTTAATTTTTTTCAAGAAATATACTTCATGATATTCCTTTCAAACTTCAAAGAGTGATTATTATCACTCTTGTAACATATGTACCATAAAACACCCAACTTCATATCTACTAGCTCCATTTTGTGCAAGCTGAGTCCTCAAGCTTGAGGAGCTTAGATAAAATGACCATACCAATTTTGGTAATTTTTAGACTTCATTTGGACCTCCAAATGACCCCGAGAACCTATTTTTTAACTATGCTAGAGACTAGGTATGAAACCAATCAAAACTAGCCTAGAATCTATTAAAGAAGCTAAAGAGCTCATTTTTTAGGTTCATCTGAACACATGGAAACATACCACTATGATACTCCACCATTGGACCCAACTAGGAGCCTGACTATGCCAAGGTAATGTATGCAAGCTGTAACCCACAGCCCGAGTTGAGACAACCAAGAGAAAAGGTCCCTAAAGGACCATGTTTTAGGTGCCAAAGAGATCATTTCATAAAGGAGTGTCCACATCCTCTGATAGCACGCCAGCATACTATTATAACATTCAAGGTTTTTGTGAAGAATGTGGAAAAGAGCATGTCATAAGAGATTGCCTTAAGAACCCTATTAATGCCTCAAAAGTGACACCCATAAATGTGATAGGTATTGTGCATACCTCAGACGGATCTACACCTACGCACGTAGCTATCCAAGCAATAATGAGAGCCCAAACATTGTTACAAAATCAACAACTTAACCCTAATAAAATAGCTGAGACCAAGAAAGTTGGAGAGTCTAATGGAAGAAAAACTAAATCGTGGAAGGATTCATGAGAAAGAATCAAGAGGAAATGGAGTAAGAAAATAAGCGAGCTAGAAGGAAATCTAAAGGAGAATAGAGCTAAAATCTTAGAATTAACGTTGCAAGAGCCAAATCAAGAGATCCCGAACCAGAGACCAGGATCAGTTTTAGCTGAACCCATACCTGAAAATCTAGACATGATGTGTTGAGCATACCAGCAAGGTTAAGAGAAGGACCTCATGTAGCTTAATTGAGTAAGAACTATCCAAGGGTAGACTTAGAAATTGAAGAACTTAGCTTTGCATGAAGATGGTAGAATTAGCCCAAACCATGTTTGAAGCCTCTCGATATATCAATTGGAGTAACATAGAAAAACTAGAGTTACACTATCTAGGACTATTGGAGGGGTTAGAATACTTGATATCGAGCAACAAAAAGAAGATTTTGCATAAGAACCCTACTGTCCCAGAGACACAAGAAGGTAATGCGCCATCCCTATCTCAAGTGTCGAATACCGAGGGCTGAGAAGATCTTTCTTCCATACATAAGTATTCACAAGGGTTCCTGCGAGAAATCCAAGAGGAGAAGTGGAGATGAGAGCAAGAAACCCATCCCCCTATCCAAGAGATAGATAAGTTGCAGGAACAATTTCCCCAAGATATACCCTCTATATATGACAATTTAGAGGAAGAGCAACTTAGTGAACAAATGGAGTTTGAATTTAACTCCTTACAAGAAGTACCTCCGTTCATAGGACCTTGGGAAGCTAAGTCTATTAGTATTAGAGCACCCACCATAATAGTTAGAAATGAAGAATCAGTAATTCCTAGAAACACGAAAGTGATTAAAAACACTAAAGTGCAGTGTCATCTCACTTTGGAAGAATTGTTGAAAATTAAACTTGAGTTGTGGAAGCATGTAGCAAACCAATTCCCAGAGACAGCTACCACCCACTCTCAGGGAGCCTCACACAAGAAGGTAGCAAAAATACATGTGGAAAGAATTGGAGATACGAGCGAGGGAGAGGAAGGTAATACCCATCTTCTAGTAACCCATCAAGGATACACCACCAAAGCCATCCTAGATTCAAGAGCGAGAGTAGCCATCGCTACCATTACTTTATGGAAACATTGGGTAAACCAGTACTATGGCCCACAAGAATGAAGCTAAAAATGGCTAACGGACACATTGAGAAACCATTAGGCTTACTAGAAGGGATATCTCTCACCACTTGTGGTGTAGAATTTGAGCACACCTTTACCATTTGTGATTTGGGAAAAAATCATACTTACAAAATGATATTAGGAAGATCATTCATGCGACATTTGCAAATTGTGCAAGATTGGGGAACCAACACCTTGTACCTGCAACATTTAGGAGTGACCACCAAATTTAATCTCAAGGATTATTCCCATCGAGATGTACCCACAATATAGTGGAATACCATCCATAAGACCCCTGAAGAAACAGATTCTATGCATTCATTACAATCAGACCCATCATGGTTGCATGAGGACACTCATCTACGGATGTGTAAGGTAGCCAAGCAAGAGGAAGAACAGTTAGAAGCAAAAACCTTAGGTTCAAAATGACATCCGCAAACCCTTCAAGATCTTTCTTATGCAGCGATAGTGTTTCCCAATGAGGAATTTGAGCCTCGTGGTTGGGCAAAGATCTTAGCTACATGGATATAGCAGTAAATGAAGAACAATGGAACCCGCACTATGATGAGGACGGATATGGCATTTCAATCTTTATGATAGAGCCTTTAGAGGAAGAGCCCATCCTAGAAGAATGCATGGATTTGACCCAGGAGCCAGACAAGACGAGTGATGAGGAGAATCCATTATCATGGAACCCTTCTGTTCGACAAAAGAGGAGGAACTTTACTTTGTGGAAGCCACTACCCCTGAGATGGGCAAGGAAGATCAAACCAAACAACCCAAGTCACTCATAGAAGGTACAAAAATAAGCAAAAAAGGAGAAAGAAATCACTTAAGACAGAGGAAGAAGAACCCCTCATGGAAGTACTAGAGAACTTCAAAAAGTATAAAATAGAAGTAAGAAGAATCATGGTACAGATGCCTAAACGCGAAGCACGCATTGGAGATATACTTTAATCAAGAGAAAACCAAAAAGATAGTGGTTGCAATTGAAGAAGGAGAAGAAAAATGCACATACATAGGGCATGATTTGACGGTGGAAGAAGAAGAAGAGTTAACTGTCATATTGCAAGAATATAGAGATGTATTTGCCTAGAGTTACAAAGAATTGAAAGGGGAAGATCTAGATATATGCTCTCATAGGATTCCCATGACCCCAAAGGCCAAGCCTTCTAAGCAGAAACCATACACCTATAATGATAATTATGCTGCCAAGATTAAAGAGGAGATAGATCATTTGATAGAAATAGGATTCATTTACGAAATTGAGCATACCCAATGGGTATCCCCCATTGTGGTTGTGCTCAAGAAAAATGGAAAATTGTGTGTGTGTATTAACTTTAAAAAAGTTAATGCCACCACGATTAGAGACAGTTATCCTCTTCCTATCACGAAGCATTTATTGTAAAGAGTTGTGGGCAAGGAAGTCTATAGCTTTCTTGATGGATTCTCAAGCTATAATCAGGTAGCCATTTCTCTTGAAGATCAACATACAGCAGCCTTTTCCATAGAGTGGTGCATATTTGCATTTTGTGTGATGCGATGGGCTCACAAATGCACCCTCCACATTTAAACGATTAATGTGTCATGTCTTTAAGGAATTCCTATGCAAAAACTTGGAAGTTTATGTGGATGACTTATGTGCTCAGTCTAACATGAGGTAGACCCACATCCTTGAATTAAAGCAAGTATTTGACAAATGTCAAGAATATCAGGTCTATCTCAACCTAGAAAAAAGTGTTTTCATGGTCAGGCAAGGCAAGATTCTAGGACACATTGTGTCGAAGAATGGAATCTCTATGGATGAAGAGAAGGTGAGAGTGATTGCAGACCTACCTAGGCCAAAAAATGTAAAGGAAGTACAAGCTTTCATGGGACATTGTGGTTATTATCGATGATTCATACACATGTACGCCATCATAGCAAAGCCTCTGTACTCTCTTTTGACCAAGTTTGAATGGACAGATGAATGTGAGAAATCATTCAATGAACTCAAACAATGTTTGTGTTCAGCACCCATTTTAACTACATCGGATTGGAGTAAACCATTCCATCTGCATGTGGATGCATCTAACTATGCCATAGGGTGTGTGTTGACACAACCTATGAATGAAAAAAATATAGATATTCCCATAGCTTACATGAGTAGATAGCTAAATGCAGTGGAAAGAAGTTACACCACTACGAAGCACGAAGGATTACGAATGATTTGTGTGGTAAAGAAATTGAGGCATTACTTATAATTGGTGAACAAGTTCAAGTTCTTCACGGATCATCAGGAGTTTTTGTACTTAGTCAATAAGCCTTGTAACACAAGATGATTGATATGATGGTTTCTATTATTAATGGAGTATGACTTCGAAGTAGTCGTCAGGAAGGGAAAGACCCACCTTAGAGTTGACCAGCTTTCACCGTTAACTACTGGAGGTCCCTCAAGGAATTGCAGATGAACTACCAGATGCCTACCTGTTTAATCTTGAGATAGTACCTGAATGGGACAAGACTATTGTCCATGTTCTCGCATTTGGACCCAAGAATCCTAGGATTAGGATCAAAGAAGGAGAGATTACCAAGTCACAAAGATACCATACATTAGTAGGAAGCATGTATAAAAAAGAAAATCAAAAAATTATTGCTTGTTGTGTAGACGAATCAAAACACAAGAATTGCTTGCAATTAGCACATGTAGGTGCACTAAAGAAACATCATTCAAAACACCATAAATTTTAGACTATGCACAGACTAGGAGTGTATTGGCCTTCTATGGAAGCATATGTCTATACGTTGTGTAAAGAATGCTCAGTTTGTTGTGAAAGACCACCTGTGGAACATGCCACTTTGTATAATGTGTCTCTCACACCAGAATGGAGTGAACCACTGGTAGCATACTTGAGGACGAAAGCATTCCCTCAAGGAATGACTCTAGCAAGACAACGAAGTGTAGAGTAGGAAGCTCAAGACTACATGATTATTGGTGATAACCTATACAAACAAGGGAGCGATGGATGCCTAAGACAATATGTTCATGAGAGTGATTATTTGAGTCTATTAGAGACTACACACCAAGGTGTTGCAGGTCATTTTGGCCCTAATAGGATAATCAAAGCCATACTATTCCCAAGATTATGGCGGGTCCTTTTCACAAGGGCACACATACCTATGTTAAGAGATGTGATGTGTGCCAAAGAACTCAGTTTCCTACTTGCAGAGATGAAATGCCATTGAAACCCATGATGGGAGGATGTGCATTCCCTAAGTGGGGTATAGACTTTGTAGGACCTATTAACCCCCCTGTAAAGGTATTCATGTTGAATACATCATAGTAGCAACAAATTATCTCACCAAATGGGTAGAGGCCAAGGCAGTCAAAAAGAATGATGCACACATGACTGCAAAATTCTTATTTCAAAATGCCTTTACAATATATGGATTGCCTATAAAGTTGGTAAACAAGTGAGGAACTCATTTTCTAAACGAGGTCATTGAATCGATGCCAAAACACACTCAAATCAATTTTTGAGATATGAAAAAATCTTATATTGTTTTGAAATACCCTAAGCATGCTCACCAAACTTCATAACAATTTGAGGAAGTGAGTGTACGTTTGTCAGTGATGTGTCTCAAGAAGCAATGATGTGCTCTAGTACTAATTTTTAGATTTTTGGGACTAGTAAAGCACACAAAAAGCACAAGTAAGAAGAAGAAGCTTATGAGCAATAACATAGAGTGTATTACTAATTGTAGTATGTAAAAAGATAAGGAACCCCTTAGGCTATAACAATATATATGATTCGAGGGAAATAACCTCCCAAAGAGGTAAAACTGTGCCTTGGAAATACTTAGTGTGTTAGCATACATCACTACCAAAATATACTAATGAACTCCAAATTTTTGTGTATATCAAGTTATACCTAAGAAGAATTTGATAAGTAAGATCCAAACTTATCACACATGTATGTATTTGAATGTATTGCAAATTTATCTCTTGAGGAAAAAGCTTGATCAAAAAGAAAAAAAAGTGTATTGGTATGGGGTGTTCCCTCGATCAAAAGGGCTATGAATTGTAAAACCCAATTATACATTGACTGAGGGTACATAGAGATATGGTGCTTGATGAAATGTCAAGTTGGTGTATATATGTAAAAGAATGCATTGATGTCAATAGAAGGGAAAAAGGACATGTTGAAAATAAGCATAGAATCTCAAGTTTGGAGTGGAGTAGATGTGTTGCCTAGTAATAACTTCAATTCAAATCCAAGGAGTCAAAGATTGTGTAGAAATTTCAACCCTACACATATGTCCAATACATCAAGATACAGAATAAGTTGATGAAAATACCAAGACACCCAATGTGAATGCATGTTTTGAAGACGGGGATGTGATTTAAGTGGTTTTGAACACATTTTTTATGAGTTTGGAATACCCTATGTGAAGACTCCAAGAGTAAGAAAGCTTGAAGCAGGTATCACAATAATAGGAAGTGATCTAGGACCACAAAATTCTAGGATGATGATAACTCCAATACAAAGATTGACTTGTGATAATCATATGGATCATCATAACAAATAGAATATTTTAACAAGGTAAAACTTAACATTAAGATTGGTAGCATATGAATATTCACAGACAAATGGAATTGACTATGAGTAGATTTATTTGGCAAGATGCAAAGTTCTTCCTTCATAAAGATGGAACAAGAGTGGAAAAAGGATGCATACAAAGAGACTTAAGAAGAGATACAATGGAGGCTCAAAATTCTATCAACCTCTTCATGAGGGATCCATCTAGTCTCAAGCTTATTTTCCTAAAATACAAAAACATCCCCGATCTTAGCCAAAAGATTCTCCACTCATAGAGCAACTTACAAGCCTCTTTGTGCCAATTACGACTTGTCTATCCCTTAAATTTGTAGTATTTTTGTGATTCTGTCTTATGTAGAAGGGATCTCTATGAGATATTTTGGTTATAGATGTTTGGGCCATGTACTTAAGCTAGGTAAAAAACCACAAAAGAAATATGTTTGCATGCGTCTCAAGGTTTCTTTTGCACTCTCGTCTTCACTCCATGTACTCTAGAGAAGAATAGAAATCCAACCAAAAAGAAAAATACATGTATCCCAAGGTGGTTTATGCATTCCCCTCTCCTGTCGTTGTGGGCTTAGTAGAAGGAATTGCAGCAACATGACTGAAAAGAAGCATTCACGTCGGGGGGATGGCACATATCCAAAGGCAACTTCTACATCCCCTCTCCTTTCTCTATGGGCTTAGTGGAAGGAAAATCAACATCATGCAAGAAAAAACAAGGATCCATGCAAAAGAAAAAACACTTTACATGTGTTCCAAGAAGCCTCTACATTTTATCATTTCAAAGATCTGATTCTCGAAAGTGAAGAAACATTCTCAAAAAGTTTTAAAAATTTAGGATCAATTGTTGTCCTCTCTCTTCTCCCTTGGCTAAAGTGTTGTATTTTCTACTCTCATGGCACATGTGTGCATCGATATTAAAAAATATGAAACTTCATTGAAGCATAACTCAAGCTAGGAGTGCTATATTCACCATAGAATGGCATCGACACAAAGAGGGAAAGTTGCACAGAATGCAAAGAGCAGTCGAGAGATAGCTTCCACCAGCAAAGTTCAACAATCTAACTAGAATATACACGACACAAGTTGTAAGATAATGATAATCCAACGATTTGATATGATGATAATCATCTCATAAAGGGATAGACCAAATGAGCACCAAGCCATTGTTGATATAGGCCACAAGAGTTGTCGTGTTGAATCGAAGCCTTAACAACCACACATGCCAAAGTGGTGGAGGAGTGGGCTAATTTTGGCTTTGGTGTCCAACCATTTTTATTTGCCAAGGTTTCCTTCAAGGAGATGCAAAGTTGAAAAGGGGTAGTTACCCCTTGCAACAATAAGTAGTCGCCCAATTACCTTGCATTCATAAAGTACTCACCCAATCACCTTGCATGCCTATATTTGGTGGTCACCTTTCTTGACATGCTCCGGATGCTTGTTGTCTAAGATGAAGGGCAAGGTTGAGTTGGTCTCCCATGTGGTGAGGAGAGGGAGGCCCTTCTGCCTTAAGAAGATAAAATAGGTGGTCGCCTAAATGTGGTGTTGTGAGGAGGGCTCCAAGAAGTAGTCGTCAATGAAAATGATGTTGCCAAAAGGGTAATCACCCAATTGTAATGAGGAGAGAATTTTGGATGTCATCTTGTACGTGATGAAGAGGGAATTTGGAGTCAGAATAATGCAAGAGAACATGGACTAGTAGTCACCTTGTAATATGAGTTGTAGTTGCCTTGTATTATGAGTAGTAGTCACCTTGTATTTTTGCTAGTGTCTCCTAAAAACAATGCAAATGGGCGCCCACTTTGCAAGAGAGTATGTTAATTGATCTTCCTAAAAATGAAGCGAGTGAGCGCCCTTTAAGTCAATGATTTTCCTAAAAACAAGGCAAGCGCATTGGACACTTTGGTATCAAAGCACAAATGTGGGTCAGTTCTTATTGCATACAAGATGTTTATATGGTCGAAGGGGCACCCTCTTTTGGAGTTTTATGCCAAGGCGTATAAGTGTATGGGAGATTTGTTCATAGCCCTCAGGAGTAGATTTGTATAAATCTTCAATAATACCCTACATGAACTAGAAAACTTTGCACTTCCTTAGGAGTTTGTGGGATGGGCATGGAAAGAATGGCACCTAGTTGGGCCAATAGTTATCCCTTTGGCCAAAACCATGTGGCCAAGAAGAGTACCATTGGTTGCCAAAAATTGACATTTAGCAAGGTTTAACTTCAAACCTATTTTGAGACACTCCTCAAAATTTTCCTTCAAATTTTCCAAATGCTGATGGAAATCTTGGGCCACTACTCTTCTATCTATACTTGAGTATATTGAGAACTCATCCATGAAGATTCCAAGAAATGTCGTTAACCATTTACCAAGTATTAAATACATTGTTTTGTTAGCTCCATCTACTTAGGGTATTTGATGTAATCCTAGATCCTCTAAAATACCTTATAGATCCTTGTAGGACCATGCAAAGGTATTTTTATAGGTAAAAAGAAGAAAGGTTACCTTCTATAATAATAATGGGTAGTGCCATAACCATCTGGTGAGGCGGACTACTTTTAGGTTTTCCTCATCTCTAAGATTCACTTCTCAAACAAGCACTTGAGGGGTAGCCTCATTTGAAAAGTCATCAACATTGTGCACAGGGGTAGAAACCGGAGGTCTAGAAATGTCTAGAAATATCTAGAAATGGGAGGTCTTCTCTGGTCCCAAGATGAAAATTAGCCTCCTCAGGTGCCTGGACAATTTCGGCACCATCTGTGCCATATTCCAACTCAGATAGGGTTTGGTCCTTATAACTGAATAGTGCTATGTTCCTTGTGTCTTCAATTTCAAAGGTAAAAAATCTACCTGACTTCTCACCTTTGGCAATCCTTTTGAATCCTTGTTGGGGGTCTTACACATATTCTCCATGCTTTGTGAACCTGACTTGTAGAACTTTCTCTACAATCTACCCAACACTAATTAAAGTTTTGGTTATGGTAGGCACATACAGAACTTTTCTCAAAAGGTTCATACTACCATCACATGTCTTAACATTTCGATTTTGCTTGACTGAATGCTTGGTGTCATCACCTGTTTGTACCTCATGCTTTCCCTTTGGTTCTTCAAGATCAGATAAGAGTGCTACATTCCTTGCCATATGATTTGAACAACCTGAGTCAATGTAAAAGAGATGCTCATCATCTTTACCTTGCTTGGATGTCATGTTCATAATGAGCAGAGAATCCTCTTGATCTTTAGTATAGTTATTGAAGTCCCTTCTTCCTCTAAAGCCTCCTTGATAGTTGTTGTTGTTGTTGTTGTATCTTTAATCATAGTTGTGGTTGTAGTTGCCTCCACCATTGTTGTACCTGCCTCTTGTTTGTCCATAGCCCCCTCTATGGAAGCCTCTTCCCCTTTGGCTCCTTGTATTTTTGTAGCATTCTTCAGTAGTGTGGTTGTTGAGACAACATATGTTGCATGGTGAGTTATTGTAGGGTCTCCCCCTACCTTGCTTACCTCCTTTGCGCCTACCTCTAGCACCTCTTCCTCTTCATGTATAATTGGCTTGAGAGGTACTAGCCTCTTCATCTTGTTTCTTACTTTTACTTTTATCCTTAGCTTTATTCTTTTTTGTATAAAGGGAAAAAGATTGGTTACCTCTTGAGTTGTCAACATTTCTGTTGAGCTTTGCTTCATGGGTGAAGAGTTGTCCCATCAAGGTGTTGAGATCAGGTATCTGCATATCCATGAAGAGATCCATTGCAGTGGTGAAGGATTCCCACTTATCATTAGCTTTAATCCCATTGAAGATCTGCCTCACTATGTGCTCTTCCTCTATCTCTTGTCCAATGCTTGCAAGTTGGTTTGCAACATCCTTCATTTTGGTTACATAGTCGGTCACTCCTTGCTTTGATTGATTCTTGAGAATTGTGAATTCCATCGACCATTGATTCTTCCTAGCTCTTGTGTTGGAGGAGAAGTATGATGAAAGCACTTCCCAAGTCTCTTGGGAGGTTTTACAATTTCTAACATGAGGTAACAAGAAATCAAAGATTGAGTTTAGTAAATATGACCTTGCAAGAGTATCCTTTGCACACCATGTGGCTAGCCTCTCTTGCTCTTCCCTCGTTAGTTGATTCTTGCTTTTGAAGATTGGCATGTCTTCATCTCCTGAGATGTATCCATATAAGCTTCTCCCTTGAAGGTATGCTTGCATCCTTAGGGACCATGCTGAGTAGTTATTCATATCCAATTTGTCAATGAAGGATGGAAAACCATCTCCCATTTTGATTGTGCTTGCTCTGATACCACTATTGGAGGAGATGGTTGATAATCACAAGAGATGAGTTGATGTAGCTAAAACCTGCTTCACACCTGCTATAAGTGATGGCTAGAGAGTATTGTGGGCCTCCTTAGCTAGCTAATAAGCATAAATGATCATATATCTAGCTTGGAAGATGATGCACAAATGATAGGATCAAAATAGGTAGGCATATGATTCAATGCACAAAACTTGCTATTTTGGTTGAGACATCTACTGAGTGTTTTACTCAATTCTCTGTGTATAGTAGCAATTAATAAAATTCCTTTTGGGGAACTTCAATTAGCTTAACAAGCTACCATTCATGAGTGGAATCATCTAAAATGATACACTATATGCAGAGAATTATGTTTAGCAAGTTAAGAACCTATTCCGACTTTTATGGGCCTTGACAGTCACAGACCAGTGAGTAGTGTTTGATTAATAACTCACGATCAAGTGAACCATTATGGATGAAACTTTGTAGGAGTAAAATAGATAGTATGTTGAATATTTCGTGCTTTGAATCATGCAAAATGATGCAGTATACAGTGAGAATCAGATTAGGCAAGATCACTATTCTGACAGAGTGTGACAGAGATATGAGAGTAGGAAGTAATGAACATGTATTGACTAAATCATGTAAAATTACAAAGTCTTTGGCAATAAGGCATTGCTCAATGAGTGGAGGATGAGAGAGCTATGAGGTGATCTCCTCTTCTCAATGAAGGTACATGGAAATGATCTCAGAACCTCGATATGCACGCGAGATTTTCTTCTCAATTTTTATATCTTTGTGTTGAAGCCAAGCATTTGAATTCGAATTCAAATCCTCACCAAAAAGTAATCCTAAAGTATAGGATTGATTCTCTCTTGCCTTTAACTACCAAATGATATGAGATTCCAAGCTTCCTAAGTCCTCGTGGATCTACATCACTTTTACAATGAGTAATTAGACTCAAAATTACAAGAGGTTGTACATATGAAGCTTCTCAAGTGATATGCCAATACATCAAGCTTATGTGTATTCATCAAGTATGTAGGCTTGGGCTTAATTGCACCAACAATTTTCATGTGGGCACACACCACAATAGAATGGCATTTTTGAATGCAAAAACAGACATATTCTAGAAATAGCAAGAGCCTTGATGGCTGTGAAGAATATGACTTATTGTTATTGGGCACATGTTGTGCACACTATTGTATACATCATGAACATAACTTCGATTGTTACTGTACATCAAGTTACACTTGAAGAGAAGTTTACATGTCAAATTCCAAACTTAACACATATGAAAATGTTTGGTTGTGTTGCATACGTACATTTCTAGATGAGTTGAGGATGAAGCTTCATCCAAAAGCAAAAAAATGTATCTTTATTTGGTGAAATATTCCTTCAGCAATGCACAATGGTGGAGTCTCCTTCTTGAGAGCTCCAAGACGATACCCTTGAAGTAGAAACTTGAGTTCAAGATGCCACACATAGTACTCCACACATTGGCTACAGAATACATAGAAAACACATAGTACACAAACCACAAACACACATTTCTTAGGTCATACAAATGCGATTGAAGTGTAGTCTGTGGCCGACCAAGCCACTATATGTTTTATTAAAGAACATATACAAAAGTGTTCGGTGGCCATTTGTCCTTTCACATGGAAACTAATGGTAACAATCTCCTACTAAAGGCCAATATGATCAAAGTAACTATAGGAGAAAAAATAAAGGATGATAAAGACTACCTGAGTGTAAGTATAAAAACTGTACCTCCCACTTCATGGGCATGTTACACAGTATACAATTGACTGTGTAAGATCATGAATCAAGTAACCCCCATCAGGTGACAATAGTGTTGAAAGCTATCTGTGTTAGAGCTTTAGTCAAAACATTTGTAGCATTATCTTGAGTATGAACCATCTCAAGAATAATGCACTCAATGGCTAAGCAATCTCTTATGAAGTGATACGTCACCTCAATGTGCTTGGTCTTTGCATGATAGACCGGATTTTTAGCCAAAACAATCTCTAACTATCACTGAGCAAATGAGGTACATGTTAAGGTAGAACCGTATCACAAGAAAGATGAAAAAGCCACAATGCTTCCTTACATGCCTCGCTTACTGCAACATACTCTGCTTCTATGGTGGAGACCATTGTACATTCTTGAAAATGAGATCTCCAAGAGATAGCACCTCTAGCAAAATGAAAAATATACATTGATGTAGACTTACGATTGTCTACACAACCAAAATAATCAAAATCTATGTAACTAATAATGAATGCCTTCCCTCTACCTAAGCATAGACACTCGTTCTTAGTGCCACCAATATCTCAAAATCATCTTGACTACTTCCCAATGCTTCTTTCCAGACTCAGACAAATATCTGCTCACAACTCCCACTACAAATGCAATGTCTAGTCTTGTAGAGCATGCATGAGACTACCAACAACAAATTGATAGGGAATCTTGGTCATGAGTTCCTTTCCCTCATCTGATTTAGGGCAATCATAATTTCTCAATTTCATATATGTCAATAAAGATGTACTCAATGCCTTTCCACCCCGCATATTGAACTTGTGAAGTACTTTGGATATGTACTCACTTTGAGACAAGTATATGCATCTTTTACTCCTCCACTCCAAGAATGCTTAATAGACACTTTGAGCTTGTTAATGATGCAATAAAACCTCCTTAGTTCTTTGGAAGATCATTCTCCAATTGATGCATCAAAACAGATAAGTCCACACAAAATAGATGATCAAAAAACTTGCTATTTTGTGATGAAGATGACTCTGGTATTTTACTTAGAGATCACAGTCTGCTAAAAATTAAACAAAGAGACTTTGCACACATTCAATTTACTATATAATGAATGCAAGGCAATAAAATTGATGGATTTTAATGGACTATACTGAGAGAAATAAATTTAGGAACATTGGGGTGTCATCCCAACTTTTTAGGAGTACACTACCTGCATACATAGGTCACTTCAAACTGATGTAGCTCATAGAGTAGAGATCCAAATGTGATGAAAATTGAGATAAGCAAATAGGCTTATCACTTTACCTATATCAATTTAAATCACTTCAAAAGAGGAAGTACACTAAGAGAAATCACCGATCAAAGTTGACTGAAAAACATAGAGTAAACCTGAAACAACAGTTGTAGAGAACTCCAAGTATGATCAAGGAAATCAATCATATTGCAAATATAGTAAATGAAATTAATCAAAAATGAAGCATGGGAAGGAGGAGCACAATGTGTACCTCAATGATGATCCAAATTTCGATTCTAATCTCCTCTAAAGACTTCTCTATCCTATGACTCTTTTCATGAGTTTTTATAGAAGTTTTTGAATTCAAATTTAGTGGGGATTCCACCTAAACATTCCTCCATAGCAAATCATATCTAATTGATTCCTCCTACTAGGATTTCATGATTTGCACCTACCAAGGTCATGGGATTCCTTTTTCCCTTTTTTATTTGAAGATTCTAAGTTTATACTCTTATAAGAGAATGGTTTTATGGCTTCACTCATTGAGAGTTCATAAAGGACCATAACACAAATGATTTTAATCAAGGACTAGGCTTGGCAAAATGAACCAACAGCTCCCCCTTAAGCCTAGCATGCTTGATTCTTCATTCCTCATTGATTTCCATGAGTCCAATCATTCCTTTGAATCTGCTTAGCTTGATACCATCCAATGGTTTTGTCAACATAGCTGCACATTGAAGATTAGTGGATGAAGTGAGCTAGTATTATCACCAAAGATGTGAGGTGTTGAGGTATGCAATCCCAACTCCGAGTATGAAAACTTCAACCACATTGTTTCTTGTGTTGCACTAGCCAATCCTCTGTATTCAGCTTCAGTTCATGATAAAGCAACATTTGATTCCTTCTTTGAAGACCATTAGATCAATTTTGAACCTGCAAAAGATAAATATCGTGATGTACTCTTCATATCATCCTTAGATCCAGCCCAATCTGAATCTGAGTAGATTCTGAGATCAATTTTTGAGGTCTAAGGATAAAATAATCCTTCATTAATTGTGCGCTTCAAGTATTTGAGCACTCTCTTGGCTGCTTCCATATGTGGCTTTCTTGTCTTATGCATAAATTGACTGAGTATGCCAACACTATAGCAAATAGTCACCCTTGTGAGAGTAGCATAGTTCAAGCATGCTACTAAGCTTTGATAGCTTGTGATATCCTAAATCAATTCTCCTTCAGAAGTACTTAACTTATGGTTCATTTCCATGGGTGTACCTGCACACTTAGAATTTTCCATTTTGAATTAGAGAGAATGTCAAGTACATACTTCCTCTGAGTGATGTAGATGCTAGAATATTTATAAATGATTTCTAGCCCAAGGAAATATGTTAGAGCTCCAAGATCATTGACCTTGAATTCATCCTTCATTTGAACCTTTACCTGCTTGATTCCATTGATGTCATTCCTTGTAATTATTATATCATCTACATATACACAGAGATATATTACTTCTGAACCATTTCTCTTTATGAATAATGATGTATCTGCCTTGCTAGCCTTGAAGCCTTGGTCCTCCAAATAGGTTAACAACCTGTGATTTCAAGCTCTTAGAGCTTATTTCAATCCATAGAGATCTTTCCTTACTTTGCACACATAATTAGGATGATGTGCATCTTCATTACCAGGAGGTTGATCCATATAAACTTCCTCTAAAATCCAGCCATTCAAAAATGCATTCTTTACATCTTATTGATATAACTTTCAATTCCTAGATGCAGCAATGCTAACAAGCACTCTGATGGTAGGCATTTTAGCTACAAGTGAGAAAGTTTCTTCATAGTCTATCCCATGGGTTTGAGCAAACCCTTTAGCTACTAACCTTGTCTTATGCCTATTGATGCTACCATCTGGATTCTTCTTAATTTTGTAAATCCATCTTGAACCAATTACCTTCATAGATGGCATAGGATGTAGGTTCTTCATGGTTGAGATCCTTAGCCATGTAGATTGAATGCTTTGTAACTAAGGATGTGTAAAATCCATATCTTTCTGGCTTCTTCTTTTCTCTCATTGACCTTCTGATTGGTTGTAGAGAGCTTTCTGGTCCTTGATTTAATTCTTCCATTTTAGCTTTGCCTTTGTTCTTCCATAGCTTCAATTTCTCCAACTCTGTGATATCATCTTCAAAATCATTATCTTCTTTGGCTCCTTTGTTGGAAGAGATGGAAAGTCCTCTTCCAAGTCATATGGTAGCTTCACTTTCTTTTCATCATCAAACCAAGATTTATTCTCATCAAAGACTACATCCGAACTAACTAGAAAACGTTTGTTAGTGGGATTGTACAATATATAGCCCTTTTGATTTTGATCATATTCAATAAAAAAACATTTCTCTCCTTTGGGATCCAATTTCCCTATTACTTGAGAAGGAATGTGAGCATAGGCTAAACATCGAAGGATTCTACAATGTTCTAGGCTTGGTCTCCTCCCATGCCACACTTCATATGGAGTCATATCGTCTAAGCATTTAGATGGGAGTCTATTTACAAGGTATGTGGCTATTGATACAGCCTCTGCCCAAAGGTAATTAGGTAGGTTCTGCTCATTGATCATAGATCTAGCTACTTCAACTATGGTCTTCTTCCTCATTTTTGCTATTCCATTGAGTTCACGTGTGTACCTGGTTGTTATCTCCCTTTTTTTCAGAGTACAATGAATTGGAAAGACACACACACCTGAACTCGTAAGGTAGAGGCACCCATCTTGGGTAACTCTCAGGCATCGAGCCCTAGGTGGGACTTGGACCCTATCCATCTGCCTAGGAGTACAAGGCACATCTGCTAAATCACACCCTCTTGATTTGTTATCTCCCTTTTGATGCCTCTTTCTTGAAGTAAAGCATCAAACTCCTTTGAAAAGTATTCTCCACCAACATCTGATCTGAGTCTCTTAAGACATTTACCTATTTGGTTCTCTACAAGTGCAAGATATCTTTTGAAACAATTGAAAACTTCATCTTTATGTTTCATGAAGTATAAGATTGTCCACCTACTGCAATCATCAATAAAACATACATAATATTTGGAACCTAAAATGGAGGGTTCTTCGATTGGACCCCACACATTTGTGTGTACAAGTTCCAATAGCTCTTTATGTATGTAGCCTTCCCTATTGAAGGGTTGTCTATGTATCTTGCCAAATTGACAAGCTTCACACTTGTAGATCATATGTTGCTTTGTGGTGTTGGGCAATCCAAGTACAATTTGGTCCCTACATATTTGTTTTAAAGTCCTTTTACCAATATGAGCAAGTCTTTTATGCCATAGCTCTAATTTAGAGAGATTTTGAGATCCATAGCTAAACAATGCTATTTTCTTGGTATCTTCTACGTCAAATGTGAAGATCCTTCGTATCTTTTCTCCTTTAGCTATCCTTCTGAATCCTTGCTTTGGGTCTTCTACATAGGCTACATGTCTTGTAAATCGGACCTACAACTTTCTCCACAATTTGTCCAAGACTTATCAAGTTCTTAGTTATTGTAGGTACATACAATAACTTACTCAGAAGGTTCATGTTCCCATCTAATTCTTGACATTACCTATCTTTTCTACTGAGTGCCTTGTATCATCTCCTATCTGCACCATGTTTGTTCTTGGGATCTTTCAAGTTAGAGAGCAATGCTACATTTCCTGATACATGATTGGAGCATGATGAATAAATGTAAAAAACATGATCATCATCCTTACCCTGCTTCAGTGATAGGTTCATGACAAGAACTGAGTCTTCTTGACTTTGATGCTCAGTGTAGTTGTTGTAGTCCTTCCTTCCTCTATATCCATTTTGGTAGTTGTTGTTGTTGTTGTGATATTTGTTGTTGTATACTCCATTATATTTGCTTCTATTTGATCCATAGCCACCTCTATTGAATCCTCTTCCTCTTGATTTCTTTGGTTCATGTAACATTCTTCATTAGTGTGATTAGAATAACCACACATGTTGCAAGGTTGAGATCTTTGGGGTCTCCCCCTGCCTTGCTTTCCACCTCTGCCTCTACCTCTACCTTTTCCTCTTCGTGTGAAGTTAACTTGAAAAGAACTTGCTTCATCTTCATTCTTCCTTGACTTTGATTTATCCTTAACTTTAGCTTTATCAGAGCACAGGGCAGAAGATTGATTACCTCTTGAAGATTCAATATTTTTGTTCAACTTTGATTCATGTGTGAAAAGTTGACCCATTAGAGTATTAAGATGTGGTACCTACATGTCCATGTAAAGTTCCATAGCAGTTGTGAAGGATTCCCACTTGTCATCTGCTTTAATGTCATTGATGATTTGCCTTATGATTTGCTCTTCTTTGATCACCTCTCCAAAGCTTCCTAATTGATCAGAAACGTCCTTCATCTTTGTGGCATATTCAGTCACACTTTGCTTGGGGCTTTTCTTCAATGTAGTGAACTCCATCCACAACTGATCATTCCTTGCTCTAGTGTTTGAAGAAAAGAAAGCAGCAAGTGCATTCTAGGTCTTCCTTGAGGTCTTGCATCCTTTCCTATGAGGTAAAAGAAAATCAGAGATTGATTTTAGAATGTATGAACTTGCTAATGCATCCTTTGAACACAAGGTTGTGAGTCTCTCTTGTTCTTCAAGTCATGGTTGCCCTTTGCTTCTCATTATTGGCATTACTTCATCTTCATATATGTACCGAAAGAGATTTCTTCCTCGAAGGTAGGCCTCCATCCTTAGAAACCATGTTGGGTGGTTTTTCCTATCCAATTTGTCAATGTTAGAAGGAAAACCATCTCCCATATTGATTTGACAATGCTCTGATACCACTGTGAGAAGAGATGGAGATACACTCCAAAGACGATGTTGGTGCTACAATAACGTGCTCTACACCTGCCAAGTTTCACTCTAGGTTTTCTTAATAGACACTTTGAGCTTGATAATGATCCAATAAAACCTCCTTAGTAATTTGGAAGATCATTCTCCAATTGATCCATCAAAATAGATAAATTCACAAAAAACAGATAATCAAAAACCTTGCTATTTTGGGATGAAGATCACTCTGGTATTTTACTTAGAGCTCACATTCTCATAAAAATTAACCAAAGAAATTTTTCACACATTCAATTAAATATATAATGAATCTAAATCTAAAAAATCGATAAATTTTAATGGACTATAGTGAGAAAAATCAATTTAGGAACATTGGAGTGTCATCCCGATTTTTCAGGAGTACACTACGTGCATACATAGGTCACTTCAAACTGATGTAGCTCACAGAATAGAGATCCAAATGTGATGAAAATTGATATGAAGAAAATAGAAATATTTCCTTACCTATAGCAAAAATAAATCAATTCAAAAGACTAAGTACACTAAGAGAAATCATTGATCAAAGTTGACTGAAAAACATAGAGTAAACCTGAGATAGCAGTTGTAGAGAACTCCAAGTATGATCAAGGAAATCAATTTGTATTGCACATATAGTACATGAAATTAATGGGAATGAAGCATGGGAAGGAGGTGTGCTTCAATGATTATCCAAATTTCAATTCTAATCTCCTCTAAAAGACTTCTCTATCTCGTGACTCTTTTCATGAGCTTTTATAAAAGTTTATTAGTTCGAATTTGGTGGGGATTCCACCTAAAAGTTCCTCCATTCTAGGAAATCATATCTAATTGATTCCTCCTACTAGGATTTCATGATCTGCACCTACCAAGGTTGCAAGATTCCTTTTTCCCTTTTTTATTTGAAGATTCTAAGTTTCTACTTTTATAAGAGAATGGTTTTATGGCTTCTCTCATTGAGAGTTCATAAAAGACCATAACACAAATGATTTTAATCAAGCACTATGCTTGGCAAAATGCACCAACACAATTGTCTAAGGGACTGTTTATGTCCATATAAGCTCTTCTTTAGCTTACAAACTAGACTTTCATTGTGAGGAACTACATAACCCTCTAGTTGTTCCTTATAGATCTCATCTGTAAGATATCCATGAAAGAAGGTAGTTTTCACATCCATTTGGACTACCTCTAAGTCCTCCATTGCAAAAAATCCAAATAACATTTGTAGGGTAGTCATCTTGACCACTGTAGAGAAGATTTCCTCGAAATCAACACCATGTTGTTGCTTAAAACCCTTTGCAACAAGTCGTGCTTCATACTTTTGAGAAGCACTATCTGATGTGAACATCAACTTTTATACCCATTTACATGGTAAAGCTTTCCTTCCCTTTGGCAAAGGTACTAAATCCCAAGTACCATTCTTGTGAATAGAAATCTAACTCACTGTTCATGGCATGCTCCCACTTGACATGATCCTTTGTCTGCATAGCCTCTTTGTAGCAAGAAGGCTCACCAGAATTTGTTAGCATAATCAAATCCAAACCTAGAACATATATATCAAGTGGATGTGAGACACGTGCAGATGATCATAATATGGGGGCTTCCCTGTCCATAACTCTTGTGCCACTTTTAGACCTTTGGAAGTACTAGGTGAAAGGTTAATCATGTGAACTACAGTCAATATTGCTTTTGCCGAAAAGCTTTGTGAAAGGTTTGCATGATGCATCATAGAAACTACTCTATCTTGAATAGTGATATTCATCCTTTCAGCTATACCATTCTGTAATGGGGTATAAGGAGTTTTAAGCTCTCTACAAATTCCTGTAGACTAACAAAAAAGGTTGAATTCATGTGAGGTATACTCACCCGCATTATCTCAACATAAAGCCTTTAGCTTAGTTCCTTTTTTAGTCTCCACTAAAGCAAGCCCTTTTCTAAAAATAGGGAATACCTCATCCTTCAAATTGATAGAATATACCAAGACTTTTCTAGTAGCATCATCTATGAAAGTGACAAAGTAAAGAGAACCACCTAATGAGGTTATGGGCATAGGACCGCACACATTTGTATGAACGAGATCTAAAGGTTCAATTGAAGATTCAATGTGTGTTTTATGCACATTCCTAGTTTGCTTTCCATATTGACAAAGCTCACAAAATGAAAAATCAAAGAAAGATAATGCAAGTAAGTATCCAGAAGAAGAAAGATTTTCCATTCCACTACGAGATATATGGCTCAAACATCCATGCCAAATACAAGCCATAGGTTGTTCAATAACAGCTAATAAGTGTTCTTTCTGTGATACAAATAAAGGATAAAGTGATCCAACTTTTCTTCCCTTTACAATAACCATATTGCCCTTTGATATGCAAAAGGACTGAGAAAAGAAGACCACCTTGTTACCAAGGTCATCAAGTTGAGCAATTGACATCAAACTATGTGATAATTGAGGTACATGACATAAATTATGCATAGTAAATTTTGAACCATCAATGAACTGCACAACCACATCTCCAATCCCAACAATGTCACAATGGTAAGAGTCACCAAGTCTCACGGTACCAAGACACTTTGCTACATAATTAGAGAACCATTATCTATGTTGTGTGACATGGAAAGAAGCACCAAAATCTAGCAGCCACATGTGGGAAAGAGAATCAGTCATAAGAGCTTTAATGGGCACAGTATTTTCAAATGTCACCACATTAGCATCATCAAAAATAGCATTAATTTCTTCAATATTCATTGTGGAAGAAGATGGTGCAGGTAGATGTTTAACATGCCCATCAACATTCTGTCCTTTACCCTTAGCATTCTTTAATGAATAAGAGTCTTTCTTCATGTGAAATTTCTTGTGACAATATGGCATTCGATATCCTTCTTCCTTGATTTACTTCTACTCTTATTCCATTGACCATTATTTTCCTTGCTCTTGCTCGTGACATGTTGCTTATTCTTTCCTTGGTAAGAATCATGAACATCATATGCATCTCCACTCTAAGTGTCAGCCATAGGTTTTCTACAAATCTCCTCACTCAAGAGTGCTCCACATATGACATCATAAACTAGTTTATCACCACTAAGGCTCTAAGAAAAGACACTAAATTCATGAAGTTAGGAGAGATAAAGCAACAAATCATTTTGGTCGAATGACTCCTAACTTAGAGGAGAACTTTTAGATAAATCAAAGTTTGAATTTCAAATTTCAAAATTAGAGAAAATATCTATATAAGTATTTGGAAATCTTGCAGCCATATATACTCCCTTAGAGAGCCATTCATTGATCATTTGTAGCAGTTGAGTAGCATTATTCATTGCTCACTCACCTTACTATCATTTGGCATCACTTCCTGTTAGTATATGATCAATGTCTACCCCTCATGATTGTATGCACATTTTTTAAGGCCCCCATTATGAGGAGAAGAGCATTACCCAATTGATGGGAATCCCGACGTGACCGTAAAGGGAATATTCCATGGAATATTCCATATCAAAGTCAGAAATCATTTATATTTGTTAGGTCGGTTCAACGGCCTAAGTCGTGTATGGCAATTACGCGGGCGGTGGCCACCCACGCTCTATCGCCCATGTATAGCCGTCCATGGAAGGCCACCCATGATCCTATATATATATATATATATATATATATATATATATATATATATATATATATATATATATATATATATATATATATATATATATATATATATATATATATATATATATATATATATATATATATATATATGACTTTTGCACTACTGGAGACATCGAATTGAGCCAGCATACCTCTACCTTGTATCTCCCTATCTAGAGTTGTCTAGATTGCCATTTAAGCTCTACCTTGAGAGCGCACAGGTGGATTACAAAGATCAAAGAGAATAGAGGAGCAAAGAAGAGCCTCATAACACATTGTTAACATGGCTCTAATGGCAGATATCATGGGCTCGATAAAGGAACCTAGCACCATTGAAGAATCCCTTGACGATCCAGGTTGGAGAGCGGCAATGTAGTCTGAGTATGATAGTATACTCAAAAATGATGCATGGGATCTAGTCAACTTGCCGCCAAAGAAGAAGGTAATAGGTACTAAATGGATTTGGAAAGCTAAGTATAAAGCAGATGGAACATTAGAAAAGTATAAGGCAAGATTAGTTGCACAGGGTTTTTCACAAATCAAAGGATTTGATGTTCAAGAAACTTTTGCACCAATAGCACGCATAACAACTATTCGGATGGTACTTGCAATAGTTGCACAAAAGGCCTGGCCTATTTTCCAGATGGATGTCAAATCTGCATTTTTGAATGGTCACCTCAAGGAGGAGGTATATGTATCTCAACCACCAGGTTTTGAGGTGCCCAATTCAGAAAATAAAGTTTGCAGGTTGAAGAAAGCTTTGTATGGACTTAAGCAAGCTCCACGGGCTTGGTACCAACGGATAGATAATTTTCTCAAAAATATGGGTTTTGAAACAAGTACTTCTGATTCTAACTTGTATGTAATGAAAAGGGATAGCAAGCTAGTTGTTGTCATTGTATATATAGATGATTTGATCATTACAGCAGATCATCAGGAACTCATCAATCAAACTCAGATCAGCTTGGGAACTGAGTTTGAAATGACAGACTTAGGTTTACTACATTTTTGTCTGGGAATTGAAGTATGGCAAAGGAAGGATGGCATTTTCATCTCACAACAAAAATATGCCAAAGAAATTCTCAAGGCATTTGGAATGATGAACTGCAAGCCAACTAGCACACCTATGGAGGTAAATCATAAGCTATCTATGGATGATAACATGCCTGATGTAGATGCTAAGAAGTATAGGAAGCTCGTTGGAAGTCTTATTTTTCTGTGCATCACTAGATGAGACATTTGCTATGTTGTTGGAGTATTAAGTAGGTTTTCCAACAAACCTAAGGAGAGTCATTGGAATGCTGGAATGCGAATTCTAAGGTACATTGCAGGAACCTTGGATTTTGGAATTTTTTATACCACAGGTGATACACTCCAAGGATATTGTGATTCAGATTGGGCTGGAGATTGTGATTCTAGAAAATCAATTTCTGGATATTGTTTCTCACTTGGTTCAGGAATACTTTCTTGGGTAAGTAGAAAGCAACCAACTCTCGCACTCTCCTCCACTGAAGCAGAGTACAAAGCAGCTTGTTTTGCTTCTTGTGAGGTAGTCTAGTTAAGGAGAATTCTTGCAGATCTAGGCTTTTCATCAAATATGGCGACTGTACTCAAGTGTGATAATCAAAGTTGTATGGCTATTGCAAAGAACCCAGTATTTAATGCTCTCACCAAGCACATAGAAGTACAGTACCATTACATTCGTGAGCTAATTGAAGATGAAATTGTGGAGCTAGAATATTTCCCAACAGAGGCAAATTGTGCTGACATATTCACTAAAGCACTTGGAAGAGAGCAACTCAATAGGCATCTTCAATAGATGGGCATAGGACCGAAACCTACTTGATTTTTCATTGGTAAACATTGAGGGGGGGTGTTAGTATATGATCAATGTCTACCCCTCATGATTGTATGCACATTTTGTAAGGCCCCCATTATGAGGAGAAGCCAAGTGTGCATTACCCAATTGATGGGAATCCCAACTTGCATGTTGGATGAAGGTCATATTGGACCATGTAAGGTATTGTAAGGAAAGGGAGTTATCAGGGTCCCCAATTGTGGGGTCCGAGGTAGCGGGGAGCAGCCCCAACTAGGGGGTCCAAGGGGGCCAGCGGGCCTGTTGCAGAGCTAAGAAGAGTAAAAGGCAGAGAAAAAGATGGGCCCCAAAATTTTTCCGATTTGGACACTTTATTTTTGTATCATAGCCACTTTGTAACATAGTTTTCGATGTACATGCACTAGAGGAGTCCTCTAGATGCATACCCTTGGAGATTAGTAGCTTACCCATGTAAATTAGTAGGAAATTAACCTTTTAGTGAATAAAGTGCTGGTCTCTTGTGTGAAAGGAACATTTTTAGGGCACATGTATATAAGTCAATTCGTGACTCTTTGTAGAGACTTTTTGGCCATTGTGAGAATCAAGAGCACAAAATTTCGAATTTGTGTCTCCTCCTCTCTGTCTCATCTTCTTTGTGAGCTTGTGTGCATGTGTGATGCTTGAAAAGAGTGTTTAGAAGTGTTGTCTATCCATGAAAGTGCTTGTTTGCTGTTGTTAAGGTGTGTGTGAAGTGTAGGAAGTGTTGAAGTGTAGGAAGGTCATCATTCCTATGACTCAGTATTTTGCTCATAACTTGAAGGAAAAGTGTCAGAATTGAGTGAGAAGACTAGCATTGGATGCGACTTCTTGAGAGCTTCAAAAGGAATCTGCTATTTGCTATATTTGGAGTTCGGAGCTAAGAAAAAAGCTCGATTTACTATTGGCTAGTGCTCCAAGTATCGTGGCATCTCCATAGATTCTTGACACTTGTTTGGAATAGACTAAGACTTATTTGCACTCTTTGGGAAGCTCACTTGCATTGATCATCATTTGAATGCATGTCTTCATACACTCGGCTAGGTTTTGATACTCCTCGGATTGATAAATAAAGCATGAATCCCCATTATATGCACTTGAGGGGGATCGAGGTATAGTCTCTTTCTCCACAAGTCCCTAGGTTGGTACTTAGGTACACACATTTTTGGCGCCGTTGCCGGGGAAGTCGAATCAAACCGAGGCATTCGTGTGATGGTAAGTAGCTTTTAGCATTGAAGCAAGTAGAGGAGCTGTGAATTTCTCTTCTTTGGTAAGTCACACTCATCCGAACTTACTACTTCTCACTCTTGGAGTGTGTGTAGTGAGTTGATAGTCTAGGGAAGTGAGTGAAGTAAGTAGAGTAGGAGGAAGAAGGGAGTAGTTAGGAAGTTAGAGTAGCCATCAACTTTGGTCTTGTTAAGTCTTTGTAGCTAGCTGAAATTTTCAAAAAGTATAAAAACCAAAAAATTGTCTTTTTCCAAGTCACTTGTCTCCAAGCAAGCATCGTGAGAGCTAGCAGTCGAGTATCGCTTCTGAGATCAAGGACATTGGGACCGCGCAGAGCAAGTAAGAGTGATAGAAGAGCTGAAAAATATCTTCCAAGGTGATCACACCAATCTTTTGCTCATAACATCCTTTCAAATCAAGTATTTCAGTAAAACGACCTGCGGCAAGTATCATGAGGGTCCTCCCGGGGTAAAGAAAGTTTTTTTTGTGTTGTTTTTTGTGTGAAACAGACTTAGGGGAGAGGATAGATAAGCTCTAGGAACATTTGGATGCACTTAAAATCCAAAAACACTAGCTAAAATTTTGAAAAAGTGTCAAGTATCGTGTTCTCCCGCGGTTGAGATATCGCGATACCTGGATATCGTGAACTCCTGTGGTCGAGTATCGCGATACTTGCAGTGGTCACATATCGTGTATCGCTAAGAAACACTCACGATACTAAGCAGATATCGTGTATCGTAATTTTTTCGTGATACTTACCGAATATCGTGTATCGTGGAGTTAGCTTTCGCGATACCCGCTAGATATTGAGTATCGTCGGAAAATTTCTCACGATATTGGACACATCGAGTATCGTAGAGACCTGAAAACGATACTTGATGAATATCAAATATCATGGTAATTCCAAGTATCGTGTATTGTGATTTCTTTGCGATACCTGCCCAATATCGTGTATCGTGACTTTCACAAAGTGTCAAGTATCCTGTGTCTAGCTCTAGCCGGATATCGAGTATCGTGTATCGTGGGATTACCTCTTGGTGATACCTGTGCAATATCAAGTATCGTGAGGGTCCTTCCGCAATACTTACTGGATATCGAGTATCGCGATCTATCTAGTTGGTCGAATATCGAATATTGTGTGGGCTCAAGTATCCAATATCGTGGCATTTTTCCAGTCAGCCAAATATCGAGTATCGTGGCATACTCTTTTGGGTTGAATATCATGTATCGTGGATTCAGTGAGAGTCTCTCAATCAATCAAATAAATTGGGACCTCAATAAAGAACATTGGAAGCTGGGAGTTGGTTACAACGAGATGAGAATTATTAAGTGAATGAACCTAAGATATGGAAGAACCCTAGGAAGTCGAATAAGTGTGATTTCTTCGGTAGGAAGTGTAGCCAAACCAAGTATTCATTCACATTACTCTGAAACCTCGAGTTAATCTGAAGAAGAAATTCCCATGGCTTCAGAGGATATGCAGAGTTCTGTACCAATAATTGGCATGATGTCAATTATTGAGGGTGAATATCGGACATCTTCTGTGTGTGTGTGTGTGTGTATATATATATATATATATATATATATATATATATATATATATATATATATATATATATATATATATATATATATATATATATATATATATATATATATATATATATATATATATATATGCTTACATAGTACCTAGGCTAGCAGTTAAATATGCAGGAGGGTTCTATATGGACAAAAGAGATATTCAGTATGTCGTTACGGAACACCCTGAAAGCATCAATGAACAAGGGGAAGAAGGCAATGCCCACAACCTTCATGAAGAGGGACTTGAAGAGCAGGTGACCACCCCTAGAGGTAGATCCACTGTTGTTAGGGTTTGGAGAGGAGACCTAGTTCCCCAAGATGATTCCCTAATGGATGTCTATTTGATCAATGGAATGGAACATCTTCTCAGAACCCAGTCTTCGTTATGGGAAGTGGCCAATAACCCAGTTACCATCTATGAGTTACAAGATCCTAAACTTCCCACCATTATCACGTACTTGGACAAAAACCAGAGGAGGTACTGGCCTCTAACGCAGTTAGAAAGAGCAGGGTTGAAATATCATAACATTCCAGTGTTCCCTCCTAGGGATCAAGCTACTACTTCTCAGAACCCGCAAGGAACTTATCAAGATAATTCATATCAGCACTCGGGACAGACACAACAAACGCATATTCCAGTCAGACCACATGTACAATTCGTGACACCGGGCAATAATCCTAATTATCAGCCTCACCCACCTGTTGAACCAAGGAATAGAATTCATGTCCCAGATAGACCACCTGTAGTAAGAGGACCTGGTATACCGATAGGAAGACCAGTCTTCCCTATAATGCCTAGAGCACCTGAAGCAGGAAGAAGATTAACACCTATTCAAGTTGCTAAATGCATAAGAAACCACTATGATGGCTCTAGTGAACCTTACAATCATATAGCCGAATTCAAGCAAGTGATCAGAGCCGAACAAGTGGAAGATTTCTTGATTCAATATGAATCCTTTGGTCTAACTTTGATAGACACAGCTTTAGCTTGGTTCCAGCCATTAGACCCTAATAATTTTCAAAACATGGAACAAGTCTATCAAGAATTAATTGAAGAATTCACCAAATTTGGGATTAAAAACAACTCTTCCTCATTGATACATAGTTTTAAGCAAGCTCCTATGGAATCAATGAGATTGGCAGCAAGAAAATTTAAGCACTATGTGGATAGATGCCCAGTTGAAGAGAGACCCACTCAAAACAAGATGGTGTCATTATTTTTGGAAGGGTTAGTCAATGGATCATTAAGGTCTCTGGTATATGTGAAAAGAGTTCAAAATTTGCAAGAATGTATTGACCTAGAGGACAATTTAGCAGAAGACTTGAAAATACCTCAAGGTAGCATAAAAAGTGAAGATTCCGCTAGTAGCACGTCAAACTCTAAGAACAATGTAGAGGAAATAGCCGACTTAGTAGCAAAGAAATTGAATGTTCAAGGGCCAAGGAACTACCCCAACAACCCAATGAGAGTACCCATGCTCAGAAGGTGTGTGCATTGTGGAGGTGATCATCCTTCTCATTTGTGCACTAGGGGAAATGAAAGGAGTGGATGAGAGAGAGAGAGACGAGAGATATCGACAAGGAGAGGAACTCATCCCAATGGCCAACTTTAGAGCCACTAAAAACCTATGACAGCAAATAAAACAACCATATTTGAACTTGGGTGCTCGAACAGAAGAGTACCACTTAGTGGATGCTCTCATTGACACAGGAGCAACCATAAGTTGTATCAAATTTTCATTGACCCAGAAACTCAAGGAAGAATTACGCCCATCTAAGGCACAGCTGATTGGAATATGAGGAAAAGTTACTAAATGCATAGGCGAGATTACCTTACCTCTACATCTTGGAAACAACACGATGGAACAGAAACTCTTAGTATGTCACGATCAGGACTTATTAAAAGAGCTCGTGTTAGGTCAAGATTGGATATATGAATATGAAGTGACTATTCAATTGGCCCTAGGATACATCTCGGCCAAGATAGGACATCGTGAGGTATTCAGCATGTTAGATGAACGACCGATCAAAGTCACGTGTATAGACCCGAGAGATCACTGAAACGAGCACGATGATGAATGTATGTTCACTCACACTATGGAAACCCCTCCACCAAGTACTTCATGTGAGAATGCACCAAATCTTGCTTTCACACAATCTTCTAAGCCAATAAATCACATGACTAGTGTCTTCTCCAACAAAAGCCTCAATGAGGAACCAAGCACAAGAGGGACTAGTCAGCACGACTGTCAAAAACCTGCACACATTAGAATTTACCCTATTACTTACACTAGACAGGCTTGGATCAGAAAAGATCAAGTGACAGCATATCTTCAACAACAGAACTACTCTCGACATCGGAAACCACAACAGAATAAGAATGAAAGTCACGTTGGACACCTAGGTCCAGAAAGGATTACTAGAGTATGGATTCCAAAGAAGGTGATAGCCGCACAGCCGGCCCGAACACAAATATGGATTCCCAAGTCAGGTGCCCAAGTGACAATCATCAAAAAGGACAAGTATAGACACAAGGAGAATCAATACGATCTAAAGGCACAACAAAAGAAAACGAACAACTACAGGACAAAGCAGGAGCCTAGCTACACAACAAAACTCATTCAAAGATTCAAAAGGCAGTCGAAGCGAAAGAACAACGTGAGAAGCACTGCTAGGAATACAGGCTGTCCCAATGGAGTAAAGCAAATTTGGATGCCGAAAGGCAAAACAATCTGTACACATCACCCAAATAATTCGGGTTGCACACATCTGAAGTTACAAGAGTCCAAAGTATGCATAATAGGGCCACATTACAAGGCCAAGCATTCGGTACATTCTTCTTCTACTTCAGGATAGTGAAGCATATTTCCCTCTTGGGAAATAGGAGAGCACTTGTAAAATAATACAAAAAGAGTACTAAGGGTTCAGTAACCGCTTCGGCTAAGAACTAACATTTCTGTTTTCTTTCAGAGACAAACTTAAAAATATATAAAAGTATGAAAAAATCCCAGGTATTACCTTTCTCACACCCACGGGGAAGGGACGACACAATTCACTCGGAGAGTTGCCCATTTCAAGAAGGATAGATGAAGGATGATCCTTGATACAAGCTTGCCACTAGTTATTGGTATATATTGAGTGCAGATGGCATCCTCTAATCCCGAGGCTACGCAAGAGGAAGAGATCCTTCTTCTTCCCTTGGAATCAACCACAAAGGCAAGAGGTCATTGGTTTCTTGATGATCAACCAGTGTCCGAGCTTCTTTTTATGGCTACCATTAGGATCATGGATAGGGATCACTACTTTCCTATCATGTCACAAGATTTCCAGACTATCATACAAGGATTACCACGCACGACAGATGTCTGGACAAGAGCAGGCATGGATGCGTTCCTAAGACTTCCAATATATCTACCAGATTTTTAGAGATGTACACAAGTTATGACACACTACAGTCTGCATCAGATAAGCCACCAGTCCCGAAAGCAAGAGTGCTTGACAAAGCTGGTACATGGAAAACAATTAGATTCACTCATGAGCTAATCAACAGAGATTTTGGATGGAGCCAAAATGGTCTCACTAATGTCAAGGATGAATGTCACAATCCCAAAAAGAGAACCTTTTTAGAAATCAATAGAACCGATATTGAAGACTCTGTTCGATTGGTACACCAACATTTTTGTTTTCCTAGTATGCATAGATACACAACACCTCAGAAAATTGTAGTGCAATTGCTTTCACATGCTATGAGGCAAGTCAGAAATCAAGTAAACATGAATCCATATATTCAAGACCGCCTATTCGAAGAAAAGAAGAAGTGAAGTCAGAAGAAATTTTCGAATGGAAGTTCGGCATTGACCTTACTCATTTATGAGGCACTTGAAATGAAGGAGTGCTTACGCTTGATGCCAACTTCCACAGAGATCGCAAAATATGCAAAGTCAGCGACAGTTCCAAAGAAAAAGAAGACAGTCATCTCCATCGAAGAAATGGGAACCAGTTCGAAGAAACCCATGAGAGGGACTAAACAAATTAGAGGGAAAGAAGCTCAAAAGACACCACAATCAAAGAGGGCCCATACTTTGCCAAAGATTCCTTTGACATAGCAGCCAATCACAAAAAGAGACCTCTCCGCAGCTCTAGAAGAGACGCACATGTATATGCAGGGGCAAGTGAACTTAAATGTTCAAGGCCATCAATACAGACAGGCAAGCCAAGGAAAGCAACAAAAGAATACAGAACACACCCCAGAACAAACCGCCAGATATAAAGAACTAGGATTAGAAGATTCTAGCTCTAATGAGGAATCTAGCCCTGAGAAAGACACGTTGGACACTGACATAAGAACAAAAATGAACAATGAGGAATGGACAGAGATAAATCAGGTCGAGGTCACACCTGACAATCAACAGTCATAGGCAAGGAACCAAGAAGCACCCACTGAACCAATACACATTATTCAATTGAATAATCAGTCCAAGATCAGCATCAAGGAAGCTCCAATCACAAATAAATATTTAGTGCAACCGGTAAAAGAGGAAATGCAAACACACATGGACAAAGAAGATAGTTTACAACAAAATAAGGAACAAATTGCGATTGAAGTACCTGATGATACACCACAAGGCAAGATTGACCACAGGGAGGCTGAGCCAAGGATACAACTCCATATTCGGCAGCCCCATGATACTACGTTACATGTGGCTCAAGGGAAAGATGTTACCACGGGTGAAGACCCTAGCATCCCTACCACATGGTTAAATGTTGATGTTACTCAATTAGAACGGCCATGGATACGCAACAAACGGCCATGGATACGCAACAACAAATGATGGACACGGATGCGGATTACGACAAGGCCATGCGGGAAAAGAATCAATTTCAACTAATGAGTGAGCAATTGTCCGCACAGCTCATCTAGGCCCAACAAGAGATTTCAGCCAAGGAAACAGAGATAATTTCAATCAAAGAACAATGTAATACATTGATGAAACAGCATCATCAGCTCCAGACACAACTAACGGATTTACAAAGACAACATGAAGCTAGTGAAGCAGACAAAGAGAGGATGAAAGTTCGAAGCAATGTGCTCGAAACACAACTAAAAGTATACATGGAGGAAAATGATAACTTACGCAGCAGAAATAAAGAACTGATGAAGGCATTACTGTATGACCAACATATAGAAAAACACGAGACTTCAGCTACTGACCAAAAGGAACTGAGAGATCAGATTGAGAAATATGCAAATCTGTTGAAACAAGAGCAAGCCCGGAAAGAAGAATGGGAACGCAGGTACATTAACGAAACCAATGAGCTCAAGAAACAGCTGAACACTGCCAATGGAAAACTTGCAGTGAGTTACAGTGAAAATATGGATCAGGTAGCAGAAATTGGTAATGAATTGCTTGCAGGCAAAGAGGCACTCAGGGAAGCTATGCAAGAAGTTAAAGAAAAGATTGAACGCCTTGCACAATTAGAAACTAAAGCAGAAGAGAAAGTATCCATCGGGACACTAGTAGAGCCACGATCAAAGAGTCCTACTGACGAGGTAGAGGTACGTCCTCTATCTCCCCCGATCTATAATTCTCCAATAAAAGAGCAGATGGCGGAACCATGTGAGGATCATCCAATGCCATATATTGCAGAAATAGGTCAGAAGGAACAAGCACTATTGGTGTCCGGATTGATAGAAAATTTTGAAAATGAAGTGATCAAAGTAATGAAAGAAGCAAAAATAAAGGGCAAAGACTTGGACACAATAATGAAGCCTTTCAACATTCCTTATGGACTACTGAAAGAGAAAACAAGGCAATACATAAAGAAGATCACACAGAAGGAACCAGATGAGCAGCTATACTTAAAGGATAATACATTCAATTATACTCAAGAGGAATTTGAAGTTGTGCAGCCTATATGGAGGAGAAAATTTTTGGAGAAAAATTCGACTTTGCGGGTGCACTGGCAAGCAGCACCGTATCTATTACAGGTAAACCCTTTATTTTGCCCAACACCCCGTCGCAGAGAAGCAAGAGAATTTTCGGACTTGCAAAAGAGTGGTGCGATCAATAAACAGTGGTTGAATTATCCGCTACTTCCAAGTCCCCTCATAATTATTTACCGATGGAGGATTACATGGTAAAAACCATTGAATTTTGGCTGCATTGTTATGCAACAGTCCCCGATTTAACTATCAAAATGACGAATAAAATCCTTAGCATGATCCTTATAGTTTTGAAGGTGTTCAAGCACGAGGCTTATACATTTTTAAATTTCATTGGTATTAATCAAGGAACAGATATCCTCATTTTTTATCTGTCTGTTATGCCCAGCCGACCCACAATAATGGCATATTATTCTAGGCTTATGTTTTTACCGAGTACATATATGCAAACCTTCGAGGAAGCCTTTTTTATCGGGTTTTTTGAAATTGATTCAAAAATTTTCTTAAAGATGTCGTCCAACTTGAATGCCAGATTAGTGGCATATGAGTTAAGCTTCTTTGCTGATCACAGACAGCCACCACATGACGGTGTGAAAGCAGAACAGTGGAAGCAACTTATGATACGTGAAGCTAATCTGCTAAATGAGATAGAGCGAAAAGTTTACAAAACATACTGCCGCCGAATTCCAAAGCCTTTCGGGGACGACAAAGTTCAGGAGGGGGCAATGTTGAGAGAGAATCTAGCAAAAAGAAGAAAAGAAGAAGACAAAGAAAGAAGCTTCATTGAAAAGTATATCTGAAGATATGTCTCTACAAGAAGCCCCGTAGGGGCACGCAACACCCGTCTCTGCACAGAGCCCCGCAGGGGCACGCATCAGGCAACAACGCCAAACACTTAGGTCCTGAGGCAGGTAATAATCCTCCCGCTGATAGCGTGCGGTGAAAAGAAAGTAAACACGCTCAAAGCAATACAATAGGGTCAGATGTGTGAAGACAAAGACATATCAGAAGACCAAAAGTTAGAAAGGGGAGAGGCTGAAAAGTTGAAGAGAGTGACTAAGAATACCACATTCTTAGCCACTAATGGCATGCGTGGCAGCCCGACTGAATGCAGCAACCCAGATTTGTGATGTACGGAATACCAAGGGGAAAACAGAAGCAAAGGACATACCTTCGATAAGATAACCAATTGTCTGATAGTCCTTGTCGCTTCTTCGACCACTGGGTGTGTGTATTCAGAAAGCTTAAGACAAGAAGCAAAGCCTGTCAAGGGACGACAAAGACAAAGAGGGGGAGAGTGTTGCAGAGCTAAGAAGAGCAAAAGGCAGAGAAAAAGATGGGCCCCAAAATTTTTCCGATTTGGACACTTTATTTTTGTATCATAGCCACTTTTTAACATATTTTTCGATGTAAATGCACTAGAGGAGTCCTCTAGATGCATACCCTTGGAGATTAGTAGCTTACCCATGTAAATTAGTAGGAAATTAACCTTTTAGTGAATAAAGTGCCGGTCTCTTGTGTGAAAGGACCATTTTTAGGGCACATGTATATAAGTCAATTTGTAACTCTTTGTAGAGACTTTTTGGCCATTTTGAGAATCAAGAGCACAGAATTTCAAATCTGTGTCTCCTCCTCTCTATGTCATCTTCTTTGTGAGCTTGTGTGCATGTGTGATGCTTGAAAAGAGTGTTTAGAAGTGTTGTCTATCCATGAAAGTGCTTGTTTGTTGTTAAGGTGTGTGTGAAGTGTAGGAAGTGCTGAAGTGTAGGAAGGTCATTCCCATGACTCAATATTTTGCTCATAACTTGAAACAGAAGTGTCAGAATTGAGTCAAAGAACTACCATTGGATGCATCTTCTCGAGAGCTTCAAAATGAAGCAGCTATTCACTATATTCGAAGTCGAAGCTGAGAGAAAAGCTCGATTTACTGTTGGCTACTACTCCAAGTATCTCCACAGATTCTTGACACTTGTTTGGAATAGACTTAGACTTATTTGCACTCTTTGGGAAGCTCGTTTGCATTGATCATCATTTGAATGCATGTCTTTATACACTCGGCTAGGTTTTGATACTCCTCGGATTGATAAATAAAGTGTGAATCCCCACTATATGCACTTGAGGGGGATCGAGATATAGTCTCTTTGTCCACAAGTCCCTAGGTTCATACTTAGGTACACAGGGCCCCTTTGCTGGGGGGTCTTAGGGGGCCAGCGAGCCCCCTGGTGGAGATCCGGGGGCAGCACCCCTAGCGTGACGGTAAAGGGAATATTCCATGGAATATTCCCTATTGGAGTCAGAAATCATTTATATTTGTTAGGTCGGTTCAACTGGCCTAAGACGTGTATGGCAATTACGCAGGCAGTGGCTGCCCACGCTCTACCGCCCATGTATAGCCGTCCATGGAAGGCCACCCATGATCCTATGTATGCATGACTTCTACACTACCAGAGACATCGAATTGAGATAGCATACCTCTACATTGTATCTCCCTATCTAGAGTTGTCTAGATCACCATTTAAGCTCTACCTTGAGAGCGCACGGGTAGACAACGCCATCATCTTTGTACTTGCTGCTAGTAGAAAATTGTTGAGATTCTCCTATATATGTTATCTTCTCTGCTATTGCTCCTGTGTTATATTGCGTAACTATTGTCTTAAACTTCCTTCGCAATGATGTTGTAAAATCATGTTTCATAATACATATACATCTTTAAGTATCTATGTTGGTTTCTCTGCCATTGTCGCTCAAAACAGTGTACTTGTCTTGTTCATATCTCAGTGATTTCTCCACCATTTTTCAAGTTCTATAGCTTGTTGGAACAATCTTAAAGTTTACTACAAGCTGAAATATTTTCAAGGTATTTGATTGAGTCAATTGGGAGAAAAGCGCCTCGAAGTGGTCACTGGTCATTCTTTGCAGAGTTCCTAAAAAGTCGGGGGTAAGCTTCTACTTGCTAAAGACATTGCTTAGTGTGTAGTCTATCATTTTAAATGATTCTACTTGGAATAATTAGCTCTCTAAGGTAATTAAATACCCTAAGAAGGAGTTTTTCTAATTGCTACTATACTGTGAGTACTGAGCAAAACATCCAACAGGTTTCAAGACCAAAATAGTAAGTTTTTGGTATCTAATTAGTTTGCAAACTTATCTGTTTTGATCAAATGGATTGAAGCATCATCTCCAAAGTACATAGGCACTTATTCAGTGTCATTGAAAAGCTAAAGGGGCCTCCTACACAAGTTTGAAGTGAAAGAGGGCAGTTACAAAGCAGGGATTAGCAGTACCAACTCATTTCTTGAGGTGTCCATCCATCTTTCCCAACAGTGGTATCAGAGCAACTTGAGGTAAAATGGGAGATGGTTTCCCTTCTTTTATTGATAAATTGGATAGGGACAATTACCAAGCATGGTCCTTGAGGATGAAGACATACTTACAAGGAAGGAGTCTCTATGGATACATATCAGGAGATGAGGAGATGCCCATTTTCACAAGCAAAGGACAAACTACAAGAGAGGAGCTTGAAAGAATCAACTCACGGTGTGCCAAAGATGCATTAGCAAGGTCATATCTACTTAACTCTATCTCTGACTTCCTTCTTCCACATATTAGGAATTGTAAAACATCCCAAGAGACTTGGGACACATTGTGTTCATACTTTTCTTCAAACATAAGAGCGAGGAAGAATCAATTGTGGATTGAGTTTACCACTCAAAGGAAGCAACCCAAGCAAAGTGTTTCAGAATACGTGACCAAAGTCAAGGATGTGGCTAACCAATTGGCAAGTATAGGAGAGGAGGTTGAAGAGGAGCAATTAGTGAGGCAAGTAATCAATGGCATCAAGGCAGATGACAAATGGGAAGCTTTCACAACTGCCATGGACTTGTACATGGACATGCAAATTCCAGATCTTACCACACGCATGGGGCAACTCTTTACCCATGAAGCCAAGCTCACCAAAAATGGAGAATCGTCAAGAGGTAATAACTCTTTTGCCCTATACATAGATAAAGGCAAGTCTAAAGAGAAAGGGAAAAACAAAAAGATTGAAGATGAAGGTACTACTTCTCAAGCTAACTATGCAGGGAGAGGTAGGAACTCAAGAGATAGCATTTAAGAAGTTATGTGCAACTATTTTCAAAACCACATGAACCATTGCCTATGTTTTATTCTTACCATTAACTTTTGTAAAAGTCATTTGACTTAGAGAATCTTGTAAAGCCAATAAATTTGTGGAGTTAGGAGAGATAAAGCTACGAATCATTTTGGTGGAATGACTTCTAACTTAGAGGAGAACTTTTTGATAAAGCAAAGTTTCAATTTCAAATTTCAAACTTGGAGAAAATACCTATATAAGTATTTGGAAATCTCGCAGCCATATATACTCCCTTAGAGAGCCATTCATTGATCATTTCTAGAGGTTGAGTACCATACTTGATTTCTCGCTCACCTTTCTATCATTTGGCATCACTTCCTTGCCAATGATATTGTAAAATCATGTTTCATAATACATATACATCTTTAAGTATCTCTGTTGGTTTCTCTGCCATTGTCATTCAGAATAGTGTACTTGTCTTGCTCATATCTCAGTGATTTCTCCACCATGTTTCAAGTTCTATAGCTTTTTGAAACACGCTTAAAGTCTATTAGAGGCTAACAAATTTTGAAGATATTTTATTGAGTCAATTGGGAGAAAAGTGCCTCAAAGTGTTCACTGGTCATTCTTTGTAGAGTTCCTAAAAAGTCGAGGGTAAGCTTCTACTTGCTAAAGACATTGCTCAGTGTGTAGTCTTTCGTTTTAAGTGATTCTACTTGGAATCATTAGCTCTCTAAGCTAATTAGATACTCTCAGAAGGAATTGTTCTAATTGCTATTGTACTGTGAATACTGAGCAAAACATCCAACAGGTATCAAGACCAAAATATTAAGTTCTTGCTATCTAGTTAGTTGCAAACTTATCTATTTTGATCAAATGGTTTGAGGAATCATCTCCAAAGTACATAGGCACTTATTTAGTGTCATTTGAAAGCTAAAGGGTCCTACGACACAAGTCTGAAGTGAAAGACGGCAGGTACAAAGCAGGGATTAGCAGTACCAACTCATTTCTTGAGGTTTCCATTCATCTTTCCCAACAGTGGTATCAAAGCAACTTGAGGTAAAATGGGAGATGGTTTCCCTTCTTATATTAAATAAATTGGACAGGAACAATTACCAAACATAGTCATTGAGGATTAAGACATACTTACAAGGAAGAAGTCTCTATGGATACATATCAAGAGATGAGGAGATGCCCATCTTGAGAAGCAAAGGACAACCTACAAGAGAGGAGCTTGAAAGATTCAGCTCACGGTGTGCCAAAGGTGCATTAGCAAGGTCATATCTACTTAACTCTATCTCTGACTTCCTTCTTCCACATATTAGGAATTGTTAAACATCCCAAAAGACTTGAGACACATTGTCTTCATACTTTTCTTCAAACACAAGAGCTAGGAAGAATCAATTGTGGATTGAGTTTACCACTCAAAGGAAGCAACCCAAGCAAAGTGTTTCAGAATATGTGACAAAAGTCAAGGATGTGGATAACCAATTGGCAAGTATAGGAGAGGAGATTTAAGAGAAGCAATTAGTGAGGCAAGTAATCAATGGCATCAAGGCAGATGACAAATGGGAAACTTTCACAACTGCCATGCACATGTACATGGACATGCAGATTCCAGATCTAACCACACTCATGGGGCAACTCTTTGCCCATGAAGCCAATATCACCAAAAATGGAGAACCATCAAGAGGTAATAACTCTTTTGCCCTATACAGAGATAAAGGCAAGTCTAAAGAGAAAGGGAAATACAAAAAGATTGAAGATGAACGTACTACTTCTCAAGCTAACTAGAAAATTTGTACTACTTGCAGGACACTTATATCATGTGAACCACATTGGTATACTGGAGTATTGTACTCCAGAAGATGAGCAACCAAGATATCTAGAGAAGGCTCACTATTGGAATCCATGTATTCATGCTTCTATAGTTATCACTCTAAAAGATCTTGCTAGAATGGGTGTCCATTGGCCCACAAAGACTCAGGATGTGGAGAGATATGTTTCTAAATGTCCTAAATGTCAATCTTTGTAACACACAGATATTGTAACTTTGTATTGGTTTTCAAAAAACCCATATTAGAGTGAACATATAGTTAAGGAGTTGAGAAATGAACAATCACTTGAGCCAGGAAAAGTTAGTGCAGATTCTAGAAATTTAAAGGAAATAATCAAGGAGTATCAATTGATAGAAAACCAGTTGTACAAGAAAGGACTTGCAAGTCGGAGATTTAGTCTTAGTATACACCTTGAAAGAACACCAGAAGAAACTTCAAAAAAAAAAGGACATGGACCTTACATCATTAGTTAGATGAGTAACAGTGGAGCTATCCAATTAGCCAATATAGATGGAGAAATCATGCCAAATTTCATAAGTGGATGTAGAATATAGAGATATAATCTCCCATTGACAGTTCAAGAATGGAGAAGAATACATCAAGCTCAAAATAGAAATAAAGAAAAGGAAAAAATTAGGTATGAAGCTCAACAAGAAGCTAGGGAAAGAATGAGGAAGTCCAAAGAAATAAGGGAAGTTTTCATGTGTGAGAAACCTTCAGGTAAAGTAAGAGAACACTTACCTGTGATTACAATGAATTTCCATAATGAAAAAATTAGGGTTTTGATAGATTTTGGTGCACAAGTCAGTTTGATCAGTACTTAATTGCTAGATAGACTGAATGCCAAAGGGAAAATAAGTAAAACCCTAATCAAAACACTAGAGGGAAAGTTAGTTCAAACTTTGTCTTCACAATCAATCACAGTTAGGTTTCATCGGGAATAGATGAAAATAGATTGTGAGGAATGTCCTGATCATATGATGACTGAGAAAATGATTCTAGAACAACCCTAGATGAAACAAGGTAAAGAAATTATGAATTTGAAAAGATGAATCTTCAATTGAAATTGAATGCCAAGAAACTTTTAATGCCTTTTCTGATTAATGTAGAGCAGGGAGTTCAAAAAGAAATTCATAGTTCGGAATTGGAAAGATTTATCTTTTCATTAGAAGATAAGGTGGATGTACAGAAAAATCTCTTCCATGCCAAAAAAGAATTCAATGGTAAACAGAAGGAAGTTGAGAGAAAGCAATCTTGTCGAGCTTGGGTATGGAGACCTAAAACCATCTAGAAAAGCTCAAAGCTAAGGACAAAGTGGATATGGAGACCCAAAGTATCAAAACACTGCTCAATGGAAGAAGTCTCTTTGAATCAAAGAAAAACAGTTCACTACAAAAAACTTGCTGGATGAAGAAAACAGATCTATTACAAGTGACAAACAACAAAGACAAAGACATCATAAAATTGTAGAAACATGAAGATTCAAAGATTAGGGATTACAAAGCCTCATTCTCGGATAACCACTTGGGTTTTTTACCTAAGAACTCATAATTGCATTTTGCTCAAAATTACATTTCCAGAGTATGCATCAATAGGGCAACATTACAATGTCTTGTATTCATTAGGCACCTGAGTTTATTCCTAGGCACTTTGCAAAAATCTTTTTCTAGGAAAAAGAGTAGGAGGGGAAGAGAGTTCCCTCAAGTAATTGACTATGCAATACAATGGCCTATGCAACAGAAACAGAAGGCAAAGGATCCTGGAATATTGGATCCAAGAATAGGAATTAACAGATGTCTATGGGTAGAAGAAAATTTTAAAAAAAAAGGAAGAAGAAAAAATCAGTAAAAAATATGGAAAAATATAGAAAAAAATGATGAAAAAATATGCAAAGGAAAAATAATGAAAAAAATTGATTGAAAAAAAGAGAGAAAAAAATAGCTAGATAAATCATAAAAATTTTATAAATCCTCAAAAAAGCTCAAAAAATCTTCAAGTCTTGATTCAGCTCTTTTTTATTCTTTTTATTTCTTTTCTTTTTCATCATGCACAAGCACAAGCAAGATTTAGGGTACAATTAAGAAGATGATGTAGTTTTTGTGTGTTTTCCAATTTTTATTGTTAGTTTTTAATCATACTTTTGATATTTCTATTTCCAACATTTTTTGTATCTTCTTCTAATCAACACTACAAAAATACTAGACATCTTGCTACACATGTGATGTTCACTTCTTTTGAACTTTGAAATCATTTTGTGATGGAATTTTGAAGAAAAGTGTTTTTTCTTATGAAGAAAGTCTTTCTTTTCTTTTTATGTCTTGAGCATGACTCATGTTGTGGAAGTCTTTGTCTGGTGTGTTTTTTATTTACAGGATGGTGGATGCTAAAAAGCTAACTATCCATGATTTCAAAGTTGAATCAGTGGTGGTGTCAAGGGGACATTGGTTTTTGGATAGTGAGTCAGTTGAGGAAGTTTTGGAGCTAGAATTTGATGTAGAACAAGAACTTCCTAAAGCAGAATAGATAATTAAAGAGTTTAAGGAAACCATTAGGATCATTGGTCAACATATTTTCACAGTGAACGTCGGAGGTGACGAATACACAATGCTATGCTAGGAAGTCTATAAATTTCAGAGTGACTGCCAATTATAAGAGATGGAAGGCAGTTGGAATCCACAAAATTTTGGAAGAACCCATGTTTTTTATAGATTTTGAAAGAGTCTCCCAAGTCATGTCTAGTTTGCTGGAGCTAGGCAAAGGAAATGAAGCATATTTCAGATGTTGAGTAAAAAATAAAGAGGGAAAGGATGTACAAATTGCAATCAAATCAGAACACATCAAAATAGCTCTTCAATTCTATTCTATGGGAACTAAATTGGATGGAAGTTTTGTCAAAAAGAATGCAGCTACTTATGTTGGATTCTCCAAGTTTTCCCATTTCAAGGGTAGAGAGAATGAGGAATTTTCCACAAGGATGTTCTTACAGTTCTTTTGTTTTACTAAGTTACCAAGATACACTATGCCCCATAAACCTGTTACTCTCATTATGCTCAATAATAGAGATAAAACTAAACCTTTTGGAGTAATGGATGTGACTCCTTATATTTGTGAACAATTGAAGGAACTTGCTAAGCATTGGAAATAGAAGAAATTTATGAATGGAGCTCAATTTTTTACCAGAATCATATATCAGACATGGAGGATCAATTGAAGTTGACACCTGAGGCTCAATATTTTAGAAGCCTAATAGAAGGAATGAAAATTCCAGCCAAAGTCATTCAAGTTGGACAACACGGAGTCAGAACATGTATGAGAGGATCAGGTATAAAGAGGAAAATCATTTCAGAAGAGGTTATTCCAAGCAAGAAAAGGAGAGTGGATCTCAGGAGAGTAGAGCTAGAGCAGAAAGAAGCAACAAAAGAAGAACATGAAGCAGCTCAGAAGGAAGTGCAGCTCTCCAAGGAGCCTCATCCACCAGTCACAAGCAAAGAACAATTATACTCATATTTGTCTCAAGGAAGTGATAAAAGAGCATTGTATGAGGCCCAATATCAAAAAATGATGGAAAGTTATTCTGATAAAGCAACTGACTGGAGGCAAGAAGAGATTGAATATTATGAAGAATTACATGATCAAATGATGGAGGCAGAATCTAAAGAAGTGTTTGTAAGAAAAGAAGTGGAACTATTGGCCTACTTCAAGGAGTTGTAGGGACCTCCAAAAATTAGAACCACTGTGGTTGTTAAAAGAAAGATTCAGAAGAAGCTTGTTCAGAAGAAGAGACCAACTAAGAAAGACAAAGGCAAGGTTGTAGAGCAAAAGGTAGAGGAAAAAGGCAAGAGGAAAACAGTTATAATGGAAGAAGAAATTTAGGTCAAATCAAGAGGATCTGAAGTTGTTGTTTCTTCAAAAGTTTCTTTTGACTTAGATAATGACATTGAGAATTTTTTATTGAGAAGTTTAAACTTATTTGTACCAAGCACACCAATAAAATCAGTATAGACATTAGAGGTGGATAAATTAGCAAAAAAAATGTCTAGAAGTTCAAGCGGAATCAAGATTGTGGAAGAAACTACAAAGGAAATCATTCTTGAAGAAGAGAAGAGGAGGTTGAAGGGTAAAGGGAAAATATAGGAAGAGAGTATTACAAGGAATGAAGGACTCAATGAAGGAGTTGTAGATACAGGGTCAAAACCAATTTGGACTAAACCTTCAGAACAACCATATTGTCAACCCTTTGTGAATGAGCAACTAGGGCATATCAGTATATAAGAAGGGAAGAGAAGTCTGGAAGGGAAAGGCAAAGTGATTGAAGAAAGTTTGGCTCTGGATGAGGGAATGCATGAAGGAATAATAGCATCAGGAGAAGAACCCATGATTACAAAACCATCAGAGAAGCCCTACTGTCAACAGTTAAGTAAAGAGAATACATAGACGGATAAAGAAAAAGATAAAATTTAGGAGAAGGCAAAGTTCAAAGATCATCATCAAGATAACCAAGAAATAGAGGAAGAAGTAAACAAGAGAATAGAAGAAGTACTTTCAAACATGATCATATTAGGTATGGTTGTTGAGTCTGAGTTTGTAAAGGGAAGCAGGATCATTGAAGAACAAAAGAAAGAGAAAGAACAGCTTGAGGATCAGATCAAAGCATTGCAAGAAAAGAATGAAGCTATGATAAAAATGATATTCTCATTAGAGGCACAAGAAATACAAAATCAAAACAAAATCCAATTTCTTGAAGATAAATGTGCTAAATAGACGGAACATAGTAATAAAGTGGAAAGTGAGCTAAAGAAAATGGAAAGCAAATTCAAGACTCTTTAGAGTTCATATCAAATTATGGCCAAAGCCAATGAAGAGATAAACAAACTAAAGATGGAAGAGGGACAGCTAAAAGCACAAAGTCAACCTACTCAGATGAATTAGGAAGAGATGGAAAAAATGAATAAAGAAATTCAAAAGCTTCAAGAAGAGCTCAAAGAAACCAAAGAATTAGAGAAACAGGCCAGTGTGCATGCGGCAAATGCCTTGAGAGGATACAACAAGTTGTACTTGGACGTAGAAAAGGAAAGAAATTAATGGAGTTCAGAGAGAGAGTTGTTGTTGTCTCAAAATAAAAGTCTACTGATGGAGATGACATAATTAAAGAGAAGTATTGAAGTCCAACACAAAAAGGAGGAAGAATAGGTAGTGAGATGGAGCAAGAACCTATGGAAGCTAGTAGAACATCTTCACCACCACAGGATTCACATGAACAAGATAAAAGGAGCATTGAAGATTATTCAGATGACTTTGTACAGATGCTCTTGACAAATAGAGAATCAAGGATGAAGTTCATCGGAAAGATGCATGATGAATATGAAACTCAGATTGTAAAATTTGCTCTAGAAAATGGGGTGAATCCTGATCAACATCATTCGGCAACAGATGGCCTTAGAATTCCATTTTGTATGATCCTTGAAAGTATTAAAAATTACCAGACTCCAAGAGTTGGTCTATCACCTAATAGGTATCTGGAGTATGAAGAGGACATTAATGTCACCAAAGAGCTGTTTGAAAAGGCCAACCCAAAGTGGAGAAATAGATGGTTAGATTCCAACAAGGACTGCAGGAAAATATGGAAAGAGGCAACACTACAATTAAAGATAAATCCAGCATATTGCCCAATAGCCAGAAGGAGGGATTGTCCAGTCTTCTGGGAAAGAAGGAATGAAGGAAAGATTCTAGCAAAATGGTTGAACTTCTCGAAGATTGCAGGACCCAAAGCAGGATCCTGGCCAACCAAAAAATACATTATTGATACTATTGAATCTCTCATATCTACATATAAAGATGTAAATGACCCCGCTTGTATACTAGTAGTCAGAATTATACGGCTTATAGTAGAATGTATAGAAACTTTTACAGACGCAGATGTGAGAACCCTCAATCACATAGGATTTAATTCACCCTTAGATGCTTTAATTTTTTATCTGAGTGAAACAACAGATAGAATTTGCTTAATGCCCTATTATAGTAGAGTAGTATTCTTAGGCATCCACTACCTTCAAATTTTTGAGGATGCCTTTGATTATGGCTTTTTTGCAAGAGAATCAGAGATTTTTTGTAATTTATCAGTAATCACAAAGTCAAGACTCACTGCATATGAAGTTGCATACACAAAGTACCTGAAGAAGGATGTGATACATAGACCAGAAGCTACAATTCAATGGAGAAAAGCTTTGTTTGGAATGGTGAACAATTTGAATGTCACAAAACAAAAGAGTCATGACTTGTTGTCATAGGTTTATCAAAGAAAGAAGAAGTGAAGTGGACTCACAACACCATTTTGTCATATCAATTTTTTTGTCAGGACCCAAAAAGTTTAGGAGGGGAAGGATGTTGGAAGAAGTATGTTTGAAGTAAATTTCTTGAAGTTTGAAATTTTCTTGTAGTAATAATTATCCAAATGATGTAAAAATGACGAAGAGTCTTCCTCATGTATAGTAGAAGCATATATATTTTTCTTCGAATTTTTAGAAGCTCTGGAGTATCATATTTTTAGATTGGAAAGTAGAAGGACCAAATTTCAAGTGTGAAAAGGGACACTTGAAAAAGTATAAAGGATAATTTCTTCTACTTTGTAAAGGTTGTTGCTACTATTACTCATGTTACTCAAGTAATGTGAAGAGTTTCTTGTAGAAAATAGTGTTTCTACTTCTCTTGAGTGTCTTCTTGATTTGTTGAGTCTTTCTCTTGTGCAATCTATGGAATTTGTGAGCTTTTCTTGTGTATTTCTAAGTGAAGTCTATGAAGAGAGGTGATTATTAGTATATTGAGTGAAGTGTTGTAAGAGATCAATGCTGGAAATGGAAATTCTCAGTTTTTATAGAATCACAATTGTCTCATCTGTGTGATACAGGTACTGTTTTTGAAATCTTACTTTATATTCGTAATCTATAGAGGAAATGGCACACTTTAGGCGCAAACATTATTGAAAATGCTTTTGTATAGCTCAAGATATTCAAAACCCTAAAGTTTCCATCTTCATCTTCACTAATTTCTCATAAATCAGCCATGTTTCCTCTTATTCTTGGATTCAAATTAACTAGAAGGGGTTGTGGTCTTTTTATACTTCCACGATTGACAATTTGATATTGTTAGTTAATCCTTTGTGCTATAATGATTGGAGAGGAAAACTCCAAAGGTTAACAACAAACAATACCATTTATGCTCTGCCTTACTGTATGTTCTTCTTTTATCTCCTCTCCAATGCTTGAGAGCTGATCAGCCACATCCTTCCTCTTGGTCACACAATCAGCTACACTTTGCTTTGGTTGTTTTTTTAGGGTTGTAAATTTCATCCATAGCTAGTTCTTCTTAGCTCTTTTATTTGATGAGAAGTATGAAGAAATTACTTCCCAAGTCTCTTGGGAGGTCTTGCAATTCCTAATGTGAGGTAATAAGAAATCAAATATTGGGTTTACTAGATAAGACATGGCAAGAGCATCCTTTGCACACCATGTGGTCAGCCGTTCTTGTTCCTCCCTTGTGGGTTGATGTTTGCTCCTTAATGTTGACATTTCTTCATCTCTTGAGATGTATCCATATGAAATTCTTTCTTGGAGGTAGGCTTACATGCTTAGTGACCATGTTGGGTAGTTGGTTCTATCCAATTTGTCAATGAATGTTGGAAATCCATCTCCCATCTTGCTTGTTGTTGCTCTGATACCACTGTTGGAGGAGATGGTGGATAGTCTTCAGAGATGAAGTGGTACTACAACAACCTACTTCACACCATCCATGAAGGAGTGATGGAGAGTGTCGTGGGTATCTTTAGCTTCCTAATGATCACAACTAATCACCTATGTGCTTTGGAACATGATCCACTAATCAATGGATCTAAACATATGAGTAGGAAATTGATCCAAGGTCAAAGACTTGCTATTTTAGTCTCTGCACGTGTTCATTATAAGGAGCAGTGCTCTCAGCCTGCTAGCAATTAGCCAAATTTCTTTTGGTGGTATCTAATTAACTTAGATAGCTAACAATCATGAGTAATTTCAATAATAAGATAAACCACACACTGAATATGATGTTTAACAAATCATAGGACTCACTTGACATTTTTGGGATGCATGAGAGTACAGACCAGAGAGTAAAGATATGATGATATCTCATGAATGAGAGAACCAATGATAATGAAATTTTGTAGCTATGAACTAGACAGCATACTAAATCTATAGTGCTTTAAATCACATCAAATGAACAACCATACACTGAGAACAGGCTCTCAAAAGATCACTCTTCTGAATAAGTCATAGTAGAGGAGTGAAGAAGATATATGATCAAAATGTATGTATTAGATCACGTAGAAACACAATGTCATTGGCAATATTCTATTGCACAATGTGAGGGTAGTAATTGAGCTATGGAGTGACCTCTCAATTCACATAGGGTCCCTCTCTATTGCTCTCCAAAATCGGGGCATATTTACGCGAGTCTTTTGAACTACTTTTATAGTTGAGTTTGGAGCCAAGCTTTGAATTCAAACTTCAAATTCTCACCAAAAAGTGAGTCCTAAACTATAGGATATATTATCTCATCAATCATCTACCAAAAAACTCGAGATTTGATGTTTCCTAACTCCATGTGGAAGTAGGGCACTTTTACAAAGGTAAAAGGTAATTGATTTTACAAGGCATTGATCATATATGACTATATGAGATATATGCTAATTATCCAAGTATGTGGGCTTGGATTTTCTTGCACCAACATTTTCTTCAATTATAAACATGGACACAAGATTAGCAAAATTGGAATATTCTCCTTAGTATGAATAGAAGTTTTGAACTGCTTATATGTATCTCCTATACAATGAAGGCACATCCTCTACATTGATGCCAATAGGTGCAAGTGACTCACATATGCTTTTGATTTTTAAGGTGTAGTAACTTATCAACATGCTCTTTTTCTCCAATGCATATAGTTCATTCTTGAGTTGCAACTTTCATGCCTTTGTATTGGTCTCATACAATGTGGCCGAATTGTTCCAAGCCTCTCTTGGAGTTTTGGCATTGTATGTGCCCAATCATGCTATCTTTTATGCTAACAAATAGCCAATACATTAGCCTTTGTGCTCATTGATTCCACTCTTCATATGCTCTTAACTAGTCCATAGTTTGATTCTCCTCTAGTAATTGCAAAGGGTTCTCATTATCTCCTTTGATGTACTTCCAGTAGCTATTTCCCATCAATAAATTCATCAATTTGAATCTCTAAGCATGAAATTAATTCTTGTCCAACATATTGCTCATAAGTTGATTCATTCCATCACCATTTTCCATTTCTACAATAATTTACAATACTGCAAAAAACTAGAAGCAATACCTCTACTTGAACATTGTGACATTGTGACCTGATAGTTTTATCTTAGAAAAATAGACTTATTTTGCATCAATATTACACAAAATTTCTTGAAATTATGAATGTGAAATATTTGGGAGATGTTGAATAGAATGCAAGTTAAAATTTTGAAAATTGACGTATTTTTTCCACGTTACAAGCTCAAAACAGAGGTCGAAATGGCTCTGAAACTAAAATCTAAGCAAAATGAGTGAGGTTAATGGTTACTTCTCAAAAATATCATTACAGAGTTGGTCAAAAACTTTATGAAAATCTTCAAAATTATCATGAGATAGGTAGGGTATGTAACATCATCCTACTATTGGTAGTACATCCGGCAGTAGCCAGAGGCATTGATGTAGAGGCAGCATGTGAAGACAGGAGTGCAGTGAGTTGTGGGGGCCAAACACTTAATTTTTTTCAAGAAATATACTTCATGATATTCCTTTCAAACTTCAAAGAGTGATTATTATCACTCTTGTAAAATATGTACCATAAAACACCCAACTTTGTATCTACCAGCTCCATTTTGTGCAAGCCAAGGAGTCCTCAAGCTTGAGGAGCTTAGATAGAATGACCATACCAATTTTGGTCATTTTTAGACTTCATTTGGACCTCCAAATGACCCCGAGAACCTATTTTTTAACTATGCTAGAGACTAGGTATGAGACCAATCAAAACTAGCCTAGAATCTATAAAAGCAGCTAGAGAGCTCATTTTTGAGGTTCACCTGAACACATGGAAACATACCACTATGATACTCCACCATTGGAGCCCAACTAGGAGCCTGACTATGCCAAGGTAATGTATGCCAACCGTAACCCACAGCCCGAGTTGAGACAACCAAGAGAAAAGGTCCCTAAAGGACCATGTTTTAGGTTCCAAAGAGATCATTTCATAAAGGAGTGTCCACATCCTCTGATAGCACGCCAGCCATACTATTATAACATTCAAGGTTTTTGTGAAGAATGTGGAAAAGAGCATGTCATAAGAGATTGCCTTAAGAACCCTATTAATGCCTCAAAAGTGACACCCATAAATGTGATAGGTATTGTGCATACCTCAAATGGATCTACACCTACGCATGTAGGTATCCAAGCAATAACGAGAGCCTAGACATTGTTACAAAATCAACAAGTTAACCTTGATAAAATAGTTGAGACCAGCAAAGTTGGAGAGTCTAATGGAAGAAAAAATAAATCGTGGAAGGATTCACGAGAAAGAATCAAGAGGAAATGGAGTAAGAAAATAAGCGAGTTAGAAGGAAATCTAAAGGAGACTAGAGCTAAAATCTTAGAATTAACATTGCAAGAGCCAAATCAAGAGATCCCGAACCAGAGACCTGGATCAGTTTTAGCTTAACCCATACCTGAAAATCTAGACATGATGTGTTGAGCATACCAGGAAAGGTTAAGAGAAGGACCTCATGTAGCTTAATTGAGTAAGAACTATCCAAGGGTAGATTTAGAAATTGAAGAAATCAGCTTTGTATGAAGATGGTAGAATTAGCCCAAACCATGTTTGAAGCCTCTCGATATATCAATTGGAGTAACATAGAAAAACTAGAGTTACACTATCAAGGACTATTGGAGGGGTTAGAATACTTGATATCGAGCAACAAAAAGAAGATTTTGCATAAGAACCCTACTGTCCCAGAGACACAAGAAGGTAATGCGCCATCCCTATCTCAAGTGTCGAATACCGAGGGCTGAGAAGATCTTTCTTCCATACATAAGTATTCACAAGGGTTCTTGAGAGAAATCCAAGAGGAGAAGTGGAGACGAGAGCAAGAAACCCATCCCCCTATCCAAGAGATAGATAACTTGCAGGAACAATTTCCCCAAGATATACCCTCTATATATGACAATTTAGAGGAAGAGCAACTTAGTGAACGAATGGAGTTTGAATCTAACTCCTTACAAGAATTACCTCAGTTCATAGGACCTTGGGAAGGTAAGTCTATTAGTATTAGAGCACCCACCATAATAGTCAGAAATGAAGAATCAGTAATTCCTAGAAACACGGAAGTGATCAAAAACACTAAAGTGCAGTGTCATCTCACTTTGGAAGAATTGTTGAAATCTAAACTTGAGTTGTGGAAGCACGTAGCAAACCAATTCTCAGAGACAGCTACCACCCACTCTCAGGGAGCCTCACACAAGAAGGTACCAAAAATACATCTGGAAAGAATAGGAGATACGAGCGAGGGAGAGGAAGGTAATACCCATCTTCTAGTAACCCATCAAGGATACACCACCAAAGCCATCCTAGATTCAAGAGCGAGAGTATCCATCGCTACCATTACTTATGGAAACATTGGGGTAAACCAGTACTATGGCCCACAAGAATGAAGCTACAAATTGCTAACGGACACATTGAGAAACCATTAGGCTTACTAGAAGGGATATCTCTCACCACTTGTGGTGTAGAATTTGAGCACACCTTTACCATTTGTGATTTGGGAAAAAATCATACTTACAAAATGATATTAGGAAGATCATTCATGAGACAGTTGCAAACTGTGCAAGATTGGGGAACCAACTCCTTGTACCTGCAACATTTAGGAGTGACCACCAAATTTAATCTCAAGGATTATTCCCATCGAGATGTACCCACAATATAGTGGAATACCATCCATAGGACCCCTGAAGAAATTGATTCTATGCAAATCAGACCCATCATGGTTGCGTGAAGACACTCATCTATGGATGTGTAAGGTAGCCAAGCAAGAGGAAGAATAGTTAGAAGCAAAAACCTTAGGTTCAAAGATTTGAGGAATTTGAGGAATTTGAGCCTCGTGGTTGGGCAAAGATCTTAGCTAAATGGATATAGCAGTAAATGAAGAACAATGGAACCCTCACTATGATGAGGACAGATATGGCATTTCAATCTTTATCATAGAGCCTTTAGAGGAAGAGCCCATCCTAGAAGAATGCATGGATTTGACCCAAGAGCCAGACAAGACGAGTGATGAAGAGAATCCATTATCATGGAACCCTTCTGTTTGACAAAAGAGGAGGAACTTTACTTTGTGGAAGCCACTACCCCTGAGATGGGCAAGGAAGATCAAACCAAACAACCCAAGTCACTCATAGAAGGTACAAAAATAAGCAAAAGAAGAGAAAGAAATCACTTAAGAAAGAGGAAGAAGAACCCCTCATGGAAGTACCAGAGAACTTCAAAAAGTATAAAATAGAAGTAAGAAGAATCATGGTACAGATGCCTAAACGAGAAGCACGCATTGGAGAAGTATACAATAATCAAGAGAAAACCAAAAAGATAGTGGTTACAATTGAAGAAGGAGAAGAAAAATGCACATACATAGGGCATGATTTGACGGTGGAAGAAGAAGAAGAGTTAACTATCCTATTGCAAGAATATAGAGATGTATTTGCCTAGAGTTACAAAGTTTGAAAGGGGTAGACCCAGATATATGCTCTCATAGGATTCCCATGACCCCAGAGGCCAAGCCTTCTAAGCAGAAACCATACACCTATAATGATAATTATGCTGCCAAGATTAAAGAGGAGATAGATCATTTGATAGAAATAGGATTCATTTACAAAATTGAGCATACCCAATGGGTATCCCCCATTGTGGCTTGTGCTCAAGAAAAATGGAAAATTGTGTGTGTATTAACTTTCAAAAAGTTAATGCCACCACGATTAGAGACAGTTATCCTCTTCCTATCACGGAGCATTTATTGTAAAGAGTTGTGTGCAAGGAAGTCTATAGCTTTATTGATGGATTCTCAAGCTATAATCAGGTAGCCATTTCTCTTGAAGATCAATATACGGCAGCCTTTGCCACAGAGTGGTGCATATTTGCATTTTGTGTGATGCGATGGGCTCACAAATGCACCCTCCACTTTTTAACGATTAATGTGTCATGTCTTTAAGGAATTCCTATGCAAAAACTTGGAAGTGTATGTGGATGACTTATGTGCTCATTCTAACATGAGGCAGACCCACATCCTTGAATTAAGGCAAGTATTTGACAAATGTCAAGAATATCAGGTCTATCTGAACCTAGAAAAATGTGTTTTCATGGTCAGGCAAGGCAAGATTCTAGGACACATTGTGTCGAAGAATGGAATCTCTATGGATGAAGAGAAGGTGAGAGTGATTGTAGACCTACCTAGGCCAAAAAATGTAAAGGAAGTACAAGCTTTCATGGGGCATTGTGGTTATTATCGATGATGCATACACATGTATGCCATCATAGCAAAGCCTCTGTACTCTCTTTTGACCAAGTTTGAATGGACAGATGAATGTGAGAAATCATTCAATGAACTCAAACAATGTTTGTGATCAGCACCCATTTTAACTACACCGGATTGCAGTAAACCATTCCATGTGATGTGGATGCATCTAACTATGCCATAGGGTGTGTGTTGACACAACCTATGAATGAAAACAATATAGATATTCCCATAGATTACACGAGTAGATAGCTAAATGCAGTAGAAAGAAGTCACCACTACGAAGCACGAAGGATTAGGAATGATTTGTGTGGTAAAGAAATTGAGGCATTACTTATTGGTGAACAAGTTCAAGTTCTTCACGGATCATCAGGAGTTTTTGTACTTAGTCAATAAGCCTTGTAACACAAGACTATTGATATGATGGTTTCTATTATTAATGGAGTATGACTTCGAAGTAGTCGTCAGGAAGGGAAAGACCCACCTTAGAGTTGACCAGCTTTCATCGTTAACTACTGGAGAAGTCCCTCAAGGAATTGTAGATGAACTACCAGATGCCTACCTGTTTAATCTTGAGATAGTACCAGAATGGGACAAGACTATTGTCCATGTTCTCGCATTTGGACCCAAGAATCCTAGGATTAGGATCAAAGAAGGAGAGATTAACAAGTCACAAAGATACCATATATTAGTAGGAAGCATATATAAAAAAAGAAAATCAAAAAATTATTGCTTGTTGTGTAGAGGAATCAGAACACAAGAATCGCTTGCAATTAGCACATGTAGGTGCACTAAAGAAACATCATTCAAAACACCATACATTGTAGACCCTGCACAGACTAGGAGTGTATTTGCCTTCTATGGAAGCATATGTCTATACGTTGTGTAAAGAATGCTGAGTTTGTTGTGAATGACCACCTGTGGAACATGCCACTTTGTATAATGTGTCTCTCACACTAGAATGGAGTGAACCACTGGTAGCATACTTGAGGACGAAAGCATTCCCTCAAGGAATGACTCTAGCAAGACAACGAAGTCTAGAGTAGGAAGCTCGAGACTACATGATTATGGGTGATAACCTATACAAACAAGGGAGCGATGAATACCTAAGACAATATGTTCATGAGAGTGATTATTTGAGTCTATTAGAGACTGCACACCAAGGTGTTACAGGTCATTTGGCCCTAATAGGATAATCAAAGCCATGTTATTCCCAAGATTATGGTGGGCCCTTTTCACAAGGGCACACATACCTATGTTAAGAGATGTGATGTGTGCCAAAGTACTCAGTTTCCTACTCGTAGAGATGAAATGCCACTGAAACCCATGATGGGATGATGTGCATTCCCTAAGTGGGGTATAGACTTTGTAGGACCTATTAACCCCCCTACTAAAGGTATTCATGTTGAATACATCATAGTAGCAACAAATTATCTCACCAAATGGGTAGAGGCCAAGGCTATCAAAAAGAATGATGCACACATGACTACAAAATTCTTATTTCAAAATGTCTTTACGAGATATGGATTGCCTATAAAGTTGGTAAATGAATGAGGAACTCATTTTCTAAACGAGGTCATTGAATCGATGCCAAAACACACTCAAATAAATTTTTGAGATATGAAAAAATCTTATATTGTTCTGAAACACCCTAAGCATGCTCACCAAGCTTCATAGCAATTTGAGGAAGTGAGTGCAGGTTTGTCAATGATGTGTCTCAAGAAGCAATGATGTGCTCTAGTACTAATTTTTGGATTTTTGGGACTAATAAAGCACACAAAAAGCACAAGTAAGAAGAAGAAGCTTATGAGCAATAACATAGAGTGTATTACTAATTGTAGTATGTAAAAAGATAAGGAGCCCCTTAGGCTATAAGAATATATATGATTCGAGGGAAAAAACCTCCCAAATAGGTAAAATTGTGCCTTGGAAATACTTAGTGTGTTAGCATACATCACTACCAAAATATACTAATGAACTCCAAATTTTTATGTATATCAAGTTATACCTAAGAAGAATTTGATAAGTAAGATCCAAACTTATCACACATGTATGTATTTGAATGTATTGCAAATTTATCTCTTGAGGAAAAAGCTTGATCAAAAAGAAAAAAAAGTGTATTTGTATGGGGTGTTCCCTCGATCAAAAGGGCTATGAATTGTAAAACCCAATTATACATCGACTGAGGGTACATAGAGATATGGTGCTTGATGAAATGTCAATTTGGTGTATATATGTAAAAGAATGCATTGATGTCAATCGAAGGGAAAAAGGACATGTTGAAAATAAGCATAGAATCTCAAGTTTGGAGTGGAGTAGATGTGTTGCCTAGTAATAGCTTCAATTCAAATCCAAGGAGTCAAAGATTGTGTAGAAATTTCAACCCTACACATATGTCCAATACATCAAGATACATAATAAGTTGATGAAAATACCAAGACACCCAATGTGAATGCATGTTTTGAAGACGGGGATGTGATTTAAGTGGTTTTGAACACATTTTTATGAGTTTGGAATACCCTATGTGAAGACTCCAAGAGTAAGAAAGCTTGAGGTAGGTAACACAATAATAGGAAGTGATCTAGGACCACAAAAGTCTAGGATGATGATAAATCCAATACAAAGATTGACTTGTGATAATCATATGGATCATCATAACAAATAGAATACACGATGTAGAACACAATTGTTTTCAAGTTGTTATTGGGATGCAAAATGGGAAAAGTTACACACAAGAAAGTGGATTCGTTTTGTGTAGATGAAATAGGGGAAGTCGTACCATTAAGAGAAGAAAATAAATCCATAGGTTGCAAATACATTAAGATTGGTAGCATATGAATATTCACAGACAAATGGAATTGACTATGAGGAGATTTATTTGGCAAGATGAAAAGTTCTTCCTTCATAAAGATGGAACAAGAGTGGAAAAAGGATGCATACAAGAGACTTAAGAAGAGATACAATGGAGGCTCAAAATCCTATCAACCTCTTCATGAGGGATCCATCTAGTCTCAAGCTTATTTTCCTAAAATACAAAAACATCCCCGATCTTAGCCAAAAATTCTCCATTCATAGAGCAACTTACAAGCCTCTTTGTGCCAATTACGACTTGTCTATCCCTTAAATTTGTAGTATTTTTGTGATTTTGTCTTATGTAGAAGGGATCTCTATGAGATATTTTGGTTGTAGATGTTTGGGCCATGTACTTAAGCTAGGTAAAAAACCACAAAAGAAATATGTTTGCATGCGTCTCAAGGTTTATTTTGCGCTCTCTTCTTCACTCCATGTACTCTAGAGAAGAATAGAAATCCAACCAAAAAGAAAAATACATGTATCCCAAGGTGCTTTATGCATTCCCCTCTCCTGTCGTTGTGGGCTTAGTAGAAGGAATTGCAGCAACATGACTGACAAGAAGCATTCACGTGGGGGGGATGGCACATATCCAAAGGCAACTTCTACATCCCCTCTCCTTTCTCTATGGGCTTAGTGGAAGGAAAATCAACATCATGCAAGAAAAAACAAGGATCCATGCAAAAGAAAAAACACTTTACATGTGTTCCAAGAAGCCTCTACATTTTATCATTTCAAAGATCTGATTCTCGAAAGTGAAGAAACATTCTCAAAAAGTTTTAAAAATTGAGGATCAATTGTTGTCCTCTCTCTTCTCCCTTGGCTAAAGTGTTGTATTTTCTACTCTCATGGCACATGTGTGCATCGATATTAAAAAATATGAAACTTCATTGAAGCATAACTCAAGCTAGGAGTGTCTCATTTTAGTCATTTTTGAGAGATATTGGGGGTGTTTGAAATTTCCATGCAATGGTGAAAAGAAATTTTCCCATTTCTTCACATATTGGAAGATGTGAGTCTCAGGCAAGTTTCAAGTCCAAGTGGAGCAAAGATGCTACCTTCAATGTGTCAAAAACATGGAGTGGTGGTGCATCATGAAAGAAGGTGGTATGCATAGTGGATGTTGCGATTATGCATCAAAAGATAAAGTGGAAGAAGTGGTTATATACAACATCAACACTCATTGAGATAGTGAAGGAGATCACCTATGCATTGTGGCATCTCATCAACAAGTGACCATCTCAAGAGTTGAGCACTAGAGCAATAGAATTAGATCCTCATCATTGAGCATTGTAGTATTTTGTGTCTGTGTGATTCATCATTGTATCATTGTATTCGAGCTTTTGTGGTTCACCCTTGTATCATTATTCACCCGACTATCTGTTAAAGCATACTTGTATTGTAGTGAACCTTCCCTATCTTGTTCTCATGTTCATTGTTGGAAGCAGTCAGAGGCACAGACGACGTGGAAGCATGTAAAGACGGAGCAGGGAGCCAGTCGGATCATTTTTTCAAACAACTATGTTTTTATTACCTCTTCAAACATCCAACAGTGATTTTCATCACTCTTGTAACATATGTAATAGAGACAAAATCCCATTTTCCAATTCATAGCTCCATTTTGTGCAAGCCGAGGAGTCCTCGAGCTTGAGGAGCTTAGGTAGAATGCTCGTACCAATTTTCGTTATTTTTAGACATCGTTTACCCTTCCAAATAGCCTCTAGGACCTATTTTTTAACTATGCCGGTCACTAGATGTGAAACCGGTCAAAACTAGTCTAGAAACTATAAAAAGAGCTAGAGAGCTCATTTTTGAGGTTGGTTCATGTTAGCTAGTGTGAGCTTAGAGCTATTTGGAGCTTGTAAGAGTGTTCTTGAGGAATAGAGCTAATTTCTCACCTTCCATTGTGTCTTGCTTGTCTCTTCATTGTGTGTGTGTATGTGTGTGTGCATCCTTATGCTTCTCACCTTCACTCTCACTTCATCTCTCATTCACGATCTTCATATCACTCTTATCTCTTCCGCGGATTGACATTAAGGAGGTGAAGCTTCTTAACGTGGTTCTCACCATTGTGCTAGAGCAACACCAAATTTGGCGCCGTTGTCGGGGATCGAGTCTAGGACGAATGTGTGATGGTAAGAGTATAGCAAGAAGTGGCGTTGGAAGGTAAAAATTTCAGTTTTTGTTGTTGTTTTTACTTAGTTTTTAGTGTTTTTCACCTCCCCCACACTTCATCTTCATCATCGCATCATCATCTTCATCTCCAAAAAAATCAGAAAATTCACCATATCCACCCATTCACCTCATTTCCCCTCATTTGTGCATGCGAGAGAGCGAGAGAGAACTTTTGTGCTTGTGTGTGCTTGTGTTTTCTTGAGTTTTCTTGCAGGTACAGAGCTCCAGTGCATCAGGAAAGCTTGGAAAAGGTAAAAATTTACTCTCTGTCAAAGATCTGCCGAGTGTGGCGGACCATCGCGATGGTCTGCAACCTTCGGAATTCTTGGTAGGCGACCACACCACGAGGTAGGCGACCCTTGCGCATCTACGAATCCACAGGCGCATCTCAAAAATTCGTACTTTGGTGGACCATCGCGATTGGCTCGGACCATCGCGATTGTGTCGCACCATCGCGATAGGCTCACGCCATCGCCACGACAGTGCCACGTGTCACGATAGACCATCGCGACGGTTCATTTTTCGGACCATCGCGACAGCCCAAAATCGGACCATCGCGATTGGCTCAAGCCATCGCATCGCGGACCATCGCGACGGTTCACTTCGGACCATCGCAATTGTTCCCCGTTGACCGTTGACTCGCGCCATTGCGATTGTCCGCTTGATCGAGCCATCGCGACGGTTCAACCTTACGCCATCGCGATTGTCCATTTTCGCGCCATTGCGACGGTTCACTTCGGACCATCGCGATTGTCCACCTTTGACCGTTGACTCGCGTCATCGCGATTGTCCACCTCATCACGCCATCGCGACGGTTCGACCTCACGCCATCGCGATCGTTCACTTCGGGCCATCGCGACGGTTCATCTTTTCGCACCATCGCGACTGTCCAAATTCCACGCCATCGCAACGGTTCGCTTGGACCATCGCGACGGTCCCAGACCATCGCGATTGTGCACCCCCATCGCAAATTTAGGGTTCCATTTTTTGACCAATTTTGGGGGTATTTTTGAGAAATTTTTGGACCATTAGACTCATAGGAGACCCCTTAGCTCATATCTGAAGGAAAACCTGATTGTCAGTTTTTACCCCCCAGGGCCTGAACGCTCATAACTTTTTCATCCGAAGTCCGTTTTTTGAGCTTAATAGCTCGTTAGAAAGCTCGTGACGAGTACTACGTGACCTCAACTGTTTTTTTCATAAAGAATACATCTATTTTTGGATAAGCTATTTTGAGGTTCACCTAGTTTGGGACTAGGAAGCCAGGGGGCAAGTATTGAAATTTTGGGCAAAAATGGAAGGGACTTAAAAGGTGTATATACTCAAGTGCTTGATCATCCTGTGAATTGGTCTAATATTGGATTTTTCCAGGTCTAGCAAGGGCAATCAAAGGCAACCAAGGCAAGGCAGTGAAGGGCATAAAGCTTGGGAAGCGCGGCTTCTTGGGCATCAGAGCAACCAGAAAAGCTGACTCGAGGTTGGAAGATTACTCAACCCCCTCAGTCAATTCTTAGCTTAGGATAAACGGTAGTGTTGTGGATTTAAGACGATAGGAACGCCTCAAGTTCAAGATACTTAATTCTTTCAAGTTTAAGACTACAAGTAAAGGTGTGTGTGACGAAAACCTAAAGAAAAGAACCTAAGTCTGACGGAACGAGAACTCAAAATCATCACGGAAAGTCGAATTCCTGATGCATATATTAAGACAAGAATCCAAAGAAAATTAAAAAATAATTAAGAAAGTAATAACAAAGAACCATTGACGATCTAAGTGTGTAATTGAGTGTGCAAGGAAGAAAATTAATGAACCTTAGATCAGGGAGACACATAGGTAAGTCGGACCGACGAAGCCTTACTACTGCACGATCGTGGGCTCAACAATTGAATAGTAATTATCCCTACGAGAGCTCAGATACTAGCGAATCTGAAATGGCATTTAGCACAGACAGACCAGAAGGAGGGTCTAATGTAGCTTATTTAGAAAAACCTGAAGGACCCTATAGAACACAATTAGAGTACCTCCGAACCAACCGATTAGGTGCTCGCATCTATGAGGATGGTTTGCGAAGGCAAGTGGTGCAACTGCACAACCCTGATCAACCCATTGGATTGGAAAGACCAGTGGTGAAATTCGAGAGAGACGCTTACATAGACAAGGAAGGAACGATGTACATCTTAAGTATGCAGCCAAACAATACCAACGAGTTTGGCATGATTCAACCAGAAACGGAAGCAAAACCTCAAGGAAAAGAACCGTTAGAAGAACCTAGAACACCTAGAGGGAAATCCGTATCAACAAGAGTACTCATCCCAGAATGGATCCCTCAAGATAACAGGAGCACCGAGTTGTTTGTAAATAAAGAGACAGATGAAGCCTTTTGGAGGTACAGAAAGGAACACCCTAGTGAGATAGGCATCATTACAATTTATGAATTCAAGGACCCAGATACACCTGGAAAGGTTGTATACCTGGATGAGACTTCAGACAGAGTCTTTGTGGTGCCTGACCGCGCTAAAAACACATACACATGGAGAGGTGAATTGGTATTCCCTCCATCTAGAACGAACATGAATACAAGTCAACAAGGGGCAGGAACATCCTCAGCCCATGGAAATCAAAGAGAAGGAAATAAAGAGAGACCGGAAGTAAGCTTTAATCACCCCATAGGGAGAGATAGAACAACCATGAACACTAATAGAGCGGATAGACAAAGAGATCATGGAATACCAGGCGGTAGAGATGATTTTCCTCTACCTAGGCCACGTGAACACGCAAGAGTATTGAGACCCACTCAATTAGTGAAATCCATGAAGAATTATTTTGATGGGACAGGAGATCCCTATGACCATGTTGCAGAATTCAAGCAAGTACTAAGAGCAGAACAAGTCGAGGACATGTTCACGCAATACAATGCATTTGGGCTAACGTTAAAGAATACCGCTTTAACTTGGTTCCAACCATTGCAACAAAGGCAATTTAGAGACATCCATCACTTTTTAGAGTCATTCATCACTGAATTCTCTAAAAGTGGGATTAGACACGACACGTCTTCGTTGATTCATAGCTTTAAACAAACCCCTCAGGAAACAGTTAGACTGGCAGGACGTAGGTTCAGACAATATGTCGAACGATGTCCAATGCAAGAGCTACCCTCACAAGCCAAACAAGTATCACTGTTCCTAGATGGCTTGTTGAGCGCTAAACTACGCTCCTATGTGTACCTAAAGGAACCCAGAACGCTAGAGGAGTGCGTAAGAATATGTATAGACATCGAGGACAACCTAGGAGATGAATTAGAACTCTCAAAGGTCTATAAGGACTCAGATTGTTCTTCTCTAGCATCCACAAAATTGTCTAATTCGATAGAGGACCTAGCAGAAAAAGTGGCCCAAAAACTAGGAGTTTCTAGTAAACAGGTGCCCAAGCTACCAACTAATGTACGTTGTTACACTTGTGGTGGAAATCATTTGGCAAACGTGTGTCCCAATGCACCACAACCTCAAGCCAACCCTAGTGGCCAATATTGTACAATTGAGAGAAGATATACGAATCATACGGCTCAGGACTGCCCATACAACAAACAAATCGTGAGACAGAACTACCCGCAAACATACCAGCAGCCAGGTAGGTATCAAGGCCAATACAATGCCCAGCCTTATTACTATAGGCCTCCTCAGAACTACCCATACCAGGCTCAACAGAGACCTCAACCCGTCTTAGCTCAGCAGCCACCCCCACCAGCGAATGTCATCTCAGTCAAATACGCTGCTGCAGAAGAGAACCTAAGTAGGGCCTTAGTGCCTTCTTCACCCTTGATCACAGAAAGTGACCCGAACTCAAACAGTTTTGACTCTACTCATGTAACTAGTCCACCCGCTTATTACACGGAGTCACCAGAGCATGTGGAGACGTATCATTATGATAGTCCACCAATGGAACCTAGTTGGGAGCCAGACTATGCTAATGTGATGTACGCAAACCCAAACCCACGGCCCCAATTGAGACAACAGAGACCACAGGGCCCTAGAGGACCATGCTTTAGGTGCCAAGGAGATCACTTCATTAAGGATTGTCCACATCCCCCAATAGCAAGGCAATCACAGTACTATAACATACAAGGCTTTTGTGCCGATTGTGGCAAAGAGCACATAATCAAAGATTGTCCTAAGAACCCAGTTAACACTTCGAATGTGACACCGATCAACGTGATAGGTATTGTAAACAACGCAGATGGATCTAACCCTACATACGTGCCTATCCAAGCTATAACAAGAGCCCAGGCGCTCCTACAAAACCAACAGCTTAATCATGAGAAAGTAGCCGGAACTAGTGAAGTTGCAGAATCTAGCAGTAAAAAGACAAAATCTTGGAAAGATTCTAGAGAAAGAATCAAGAGAAAATGGAGTAAAAAGATAAGTGAGTTGGAAGGAAGTTTGAAGGAATCTAGAGCCAAAATCCAAGAATTGACTTCACAAGAATTAAACCAAGAAATTCCAGCTCAAAAATCAGGATCAGTTTTGGCGGAACCCATACCAGAAGATCTAGACATGATGTTTCGTGCATATCAAGCTAGAATAAAAGAGGGACCTCAAGTAACGGAAATGAGTAAAAACTACCCTCGAGCTGATCTAGAAATTGAGAGAACTAAACTTTGCATGAAGATGGTAGAACTAGCACAAGCTTTGTTCGAAGCCTCTAGATATCTTAATTGGAATAACATGGCAAAACCGGAACTACACTTTCAAGGACTAATGGAGAGGCTAGAACACTTGATAGAAAGCAAAGAGAAAAAGGATCAGCATAGGAACCCTATTGTCACAGAGACACAGGAAAGGAATGCACCATCCCTGTCTCAAGTACCTAATACAGAAAGTCAAGACAACTTGTCTTCCATACATAGGTACTCACATGAATTTTTGAGAGAAATACAAGAAGAGAAATGGAGAAAAGAACAAGGAACTCATCCTCCTATTCAAGAAATAGACGACTTGCAGGAACAATTTCCCCAAGACATCCCCTCTATATATGATGATGTAGAGGTGGAACAACTGAGTGAACCCACAGGATTTGAATCTCATTCTTTACAAGAATTACCTCAGTTCACAGGACCTTGGGAAGCAAAGTCTATTAGTATGAGAGCACCCACGATAATAGTGAGGAATGAAGAATCAGTGATCCCTAGGAACACGGATGTGATCAAGAACACTAAAGTACAGTGTAATCTCACTCTGGAGGAATTGTTAAAGGTAAAACCAGAATTGTGGAAGCACATAGCAAATCAATTCCCTGAGCTTGCTACCACACCCTCTCAGATAGGATCACATAAGAAGGTACCAGAGATACCCGTGGAAAAGATTGGAGACGTAAGCGAAGGAGAGGAAGGTAACACATATCTTCCAATAACCCATCAGGGCTACACCACGAAAGCCATCTTAGATTCAGGAGCCGGAGTAGCCATCGCTACCACCGCTTTGTGGAAACGTTGGGGTAAGCCAGCACTCAGACCCACCAGGATGAAACTACAAATGGCCGATGGACACATAGAAAAACCATTAGGCTTACTAGAAGGCATATCTCTCACCACTTGTGGTGTGGAATTTGAGCATACCTTTGCCATTTGTGACTTTGCGAAAAATCGTGCTTATGAGATGATACTGGGACGACCATTCATGCGTCAGTTGCAAATTGTACAGGATTGGGGAACTAATTCTTTGTACTTGCAACACTTAGGAGTGACTACTAAAGTCAATCTTAAAGACTATTCACACAGAGATGTACCCCCAATACAATGGAATACCATCCATAAGACACCAGTAGAGACGGAATCAGTACACTCATTAGAATCATATCCTTCTTGGTTGCATGAGGATACCCATTTATGGATGTGTAAAGTAGCCAAACAAGAGGAAGAACGATTAGAAGCAAGGACCTTAGGTGCAGAACAACATCCACGAACCCTTCAAGATCCAGCATATGCACCAGTAGTATTCCCAGACGAAGAGTTTGAACCCCATGGTTGGGCAGAAATCCTAGCAACCATGGATGTAGCCATCAATGAAGAACAATGGACACCCCACTGTGACGAGGATGGCTATGACATTTCAGTTTTCACGATAGAGCCAATCCTGTGCGATGCAATTTTAGAAGAGTGTGAACCTAACACTGATGCATTTGAGGATGCAAGCGATTTTGATTTAGAATCAATTATCATGGACCCACCCTTTGCATCCGAGGAAGAATATTTCTACGAAGTAGAGACTCACACTCAGAGACACGAGGAAATTACGAACGAGGTAAGGTTAGCCACTCAAGTGACTGCTAAGAGTGAAAGTAAGAAAAGAAAGAAGAAAGCAACCATGTCAGAAAAAGAAGAATCTTTAATTGAAGTACCCGAGAATTTCAAAAAATATGAAATCGAAGATAGAAGAATCATGGTACGAATGCCTAATAGAAAAGCGAATGACGGACAAGTATATGATAACCGAGAGAAAACCAAGAAAATAATAGTTGCCATAGAAGGAGAAGAAGAAAAATGCACATATATAGGGCATGATTTGACGAGTGAAGAAGAAGAAGAGCTAGTTGCCCTATTGCGTGAATATAGAGATGTTTTTGCGTGGAGTTACAAAGATTTGAAAGGAGTAGATCCAGGTATATGTTCTCATAGAATCCCTATGACTCCAGATGCAAAACCGACAAAACAGAAACCTTACACGTACAATGATAATTACGCTGCGAAGATTAAAGAGGAGATAGATCGCTTGATAGAAGCAGGATTCATTTACGAAATTGAGCATACCGAATGGGTATCCCCCATTGTGGTCGTGCCCAAGAAGAATGGAAAATTGCGTGTGTGTATTAACCTTAAAAAATTTAATGCCGCAACGATTAGAGATAGTTATCCTCTTCCTATCACGGAACACTTATTGGAAAGAGTTGCGGGCAAGGAAGTTTACAGCTTTCTTGATGGTTTTTCAGGCTATAATCAAGTAGCCATTGCTCCAGAAGACCAACACAAGACGGCTTTTGCCACAGAATGGGGCATATTTGCATTTCGTGTGATGCCATTTGGCTTAACAAATGCACCCGCTACTTTCCAGCGACTCATGTGTCATGTTTTTAAGGAATTCTTACGCAAGAGCTTGGAAGTTTATGTCGATGACATATGTGCTCATTCAAATGTAAGACAGACGCATATCCCAGAGTTAAGACAAATATTTGACAAATGTCGAGAATATCAAGTTTGTTTGAACCCAGAAAAATGCGTTTTCATGGTCAGACAAGGCAAAATTCTAGGACACATTGTGTCAAAAAATGGAATCTCTACGGACGAAGAAAAGGTGAAGGTAATTGCAGAATTACCTAGACCAACTAATGTGAAAGAGGTACAGGCATTTATGGGCCATTGTGGTTATTATAGGAGATTCATACACATGTATGCAATCATAGCCAAGCCTCTGTACTCTCTTTTGACCAATTTTGAATGGACAGATGAATGTGAAAATTCATTCAATGAACTTAAACGACGCTTGTGCTCAGCACCTATATTGACTACCCCAGATTGGAGTAAGCCATTCCATGTACATGTGGATGCATCCAATTACGCCATAGGATGTGTGTTAGCACAACCCACGAATGAAGGTAACATAGATCTCCCCATAGCTTACGCGAGCAGACAATTGAACGCAGCAGAAAGAAATTACACCACGACGGAACGAGAAGGATTAGGGATGATCTACGCTGTAAAGAAGTTTAGGCACTACTTGTTGGCCAACAAATTCAAGTTCTTTACAGATCATCAAGCCCTATTGTACTTAGTCAACAAACCCTGTAACACAGGACGACTAATACGCTGGTTTCTATTACTCATGGAGTATGATTTTGAAGTGGTAGTCAGGAAAGGAAAGACGCATCTTAGAGCTGACCACCTTTCAAGATTAACCTCAGGAGAAGCTCCTCAAGGAGTAGCGGATGAATTACCAGATGCATACTTGTTTAACCTTGAGATAGCACCAGAATGGGCTAAGCCTATAGTCCCTATTCTGGCATATGGACCCAAGAATCCTAGGATAAAGATCAACGAAGGAGAGATTACCAAGTCTCAGAGATACCAAATATTGGCAGGAAGCATATATAAACAGGATAATCAAAAGATTCTTGCTTGTTGTGTGGATGAATCAGAACATGCGAATTGGTTGCAATTAGCACACATAGGTGCATTAAAGCAACATCATTCAAAACATTGAACATTACAGACTCTGCATAGATTAGGAGTATATTGGCCTTCGATGGAAGCAGATGTCTACAGGTTGTGTAAGGAATGCAACGTGTGTTGTGAAAGACCACCAGTAGAGCATGCTACATTATATCACATGTCTCTCACACCAGTCTGGAGTGAACCTCTAGTGACATACTTGAGGACGAACACATTCCCTCAAGGAATGACCTTAGCTCGACAACGCAGTCTAGAGCAGTAGCTCAAGACTATTCACTTATCGGCGATAATTTATACAAAAGAGGACGAGATGGATATCTAAGACAATGTGTTCATGAGAGCGATTATCTGAGCATACTAGAGACTGCACACCAAGGTGTTGCAGGAGGTCATTTTGGACCCGATAGGATAGTCAAAGCCATCCTCTTTGCAGGATTATGGTGGCCCACTCTTCACATGGATGCACATACCTATGTAAAGAGATGTGATGTGTGCCAAAGAACTCAGTTTCCTACTCGAAGAGATGAAATGCCATTGAAACCTATGATGGGCGGACGTGCATTTTCAAAGTGGGGTATAGACTTTGTAGGACCCATTAACCCCCCTGCAAAAGGTACACATGCTGAATACATTATTGTTGCCACAGATTATCTTACGAAATGGGTAGAGGCAAAAGCCACGAAAAAGAATGATGCACACACAACTGCAAAATTCTTATTTGAAAATGTCTTTACGAGATATGGATTGCCTATAGAGTTAGTGAGCGATCGAGGCACTCACTTTCTAAACCAAGTCATTGAATATTTGTTACAGGATTTTATGGTGATTCACAAGAAATCTGCACCATATCATCCTCAGGCCAATGGTCAGGCTGAAAGCACTAACAAGATACTTTGTAACGTACTGACGAAACTCGTGAACAACAAACGTTCAGATTGGGACAAACAGTTACACCACGCTGTTTGGGCATATCGAGTGGCCTACAAGACCGTACTCAATGCAACTCCCTTTCAGATGGTTTTTGGTCAGAATGCAGTGCTTCCTTTGGACTTCTTGATACCGACCCTTAAGGTTGCACAAGAACATCAGTGGACCGGCCATGAATTATCAGCGAGAATAATGGACTTGGAACGATTAGGAGAAACCAGGCTGAAAGCAGCAACAGGAATATACGCAGCGAAGAAGCGACAGAAAGCATATTTTGATGCACATGTGAAAGATAAAGGCCTAAAAGAAGGAGATTTAGTTCTAGTGTATACGTTGAAACAGCACGCACGGAAGTTAGAAAAGCGAGGTTATGGACCTATGATCATTAACAGACTTTCAACAAGTGGAGCAGTACAGTTAGCCACCTTAGAAGGAGATATAATGCCTAATTACATTAGTGGCTGTAGAGTCAGGTTATATCAAGAACCTCTTACTGAGGATATGCTTAGACGACTCACATTGGCAAAGAAGCGTAAGGAGGAAGAAAACAGAATACGAGCCGAAGCTCAGGCAGAAGCCATAGAACGCATTAAGCGCATGAAGCTAAGAAGACAAGGACTAGGGAGAGAACATTATAACCATCAGGAAACATCACCCAGATATCCCATGGCCATGTGTCAAGTAAAGTCAACCACTCATCCTAGCATAGTGGACAGGAGACCATTCGTTACAGTTAGGCTAGAGCACGGCAACCCTTGCCAAGAACTCAGGGCTTTAATTGACTCAGGTGCTGCGACTAGTGCGATTAGATGGTCCCACTATAAGGATTCAGGAATAGAAATGCGGCCAATTGAGGCATACCTCATAGGCCTAGGAGGCATGGAAACCCCTTGCATGGGTGAGGTGGATCTTCCTATCCTCATTAAGGATATGACCATGACAGCAAAACTACTAGTGTGCCATGATGACGACCTGATAGAACCCCTAATCCTTGGCCAAGATTGGCTATACGATCACTCAGTGGACCTAAATCTTAGACAAGGCTCCTTACAGATTGGAACCTTAGAGCAGAAGCGAGTGATACCGCTTGACTTCCCTAACGGCATTCCGCCTGACGGTTGTAACCCTAGACCCTATGAAACACATGCGACGGAAGACCGGAAGATCTTTGGTCAGACCAGTCACGTTACGTCTACACCAACCCACTCGGGCTTGGCTAGGGACAGCTGTCAATCAGAAGGACGACAGGAGATCTTCCCTGGGACTTCCTGCAAACTAGAAGGGGCAGTTACCCAACTGCTAGGGCAGATGGACACAATCAGCGATCAGGTGGGTTGCATCAGCGGCCAAATGAGCACGACACCCTACGGTGCTCATCCTTCCAAACTTGCTGCGGACTGGCTTAGATTAAAGTTAAAGAACGAATCACTTCCTAATGGGCAGGTCACGCAAGTGTTGGATCTCCCTTCTTTTCCAAAGCAGAGCGTCCATCCGACCTCTCAACCTCAACAACAACAGAGTCAACCACGACGAAGGAACCCAGACCGACGGCAGTATCAGAAGACACAACAAGGAAAGCAGTCTAGGCCACCCAAAGGAAGCGGCACCAGACAAATATGAGTGCCAAAAGGACAAAAAGCACCAAAGAACTCCAACCAAGCAAAGATCGACAAGCAAAAGGCAGGGCAGAAACAGGATCAGTATCCACCATCCCCTCGACCTTCTTCTACAGGTCCGAGCATTCGACAAATCTGGATCGCCAAGAAATACCTTACCCATAGACCCACACCCACGTAGATTTGGGTACCCAAACCATGTATCATAGCTCAACCCTTAAGCCATGTAATATATACCCCTCACAAATCTTTCCATCCCTCAATACCACCACACCCGATACTACCTTTTGCCCCTCAGCAGAAACCCACCACCCACTCAAAAACTCTTAGGAAATGGATACCGAAGAATGTCCAACCGTCTTCCCCTAACCCTTTGTCTAACTACCCCCCGACTAACATACAACCTTGTAATAAATCACTAACCTTTAAACCTTGTATAAATTCACCCACCATCATCGCACATCACTCATAATCTCATCTCATCAAGAAATGTATGCATAATCTGAAACGTGTAGGTGTCTAGAGACCTGCACTAGTGCTGCAAAAAGCATTGCATCCATCACATCACAGCACTTGGCTACACGGGTTACGCATCAGTTATGGAAAGGGATTGCGGTCTCACTTTAATGGGATCATAATTAATTTCCATGCTAATGTGTTAATCTTTTGTAGCAGATCTTTCTCATTAGCGCATCAGTCATCATGCAAACCGACGAAGGACCATCAGAAGCAGGCCCCAGCGTAGCTGCAGTGCCCCTCAACGTTTTACGAGCAGAATCCCACCCGACTGCTCCACCGCCAGAATTCCAAGGATTTCCAGGGCCCATGCCGATCGATAACCCACCTATGGGCTACACAGAAAAGATACACCGTAACTCTCACTGGTTTCAGGGCCTTGCCGGACCCTTAGCGGACGCGGATTTTATATTTGAATCCAATTTGACGTTTGATGACCGCACTTGGGGAAAATACCAATTCTTCTCCAGAGAGTTCGAAGGCCTACAGAACACTCAGGACTTAACTCATGTTTGGGCCAGAGCCGGCTTCACGGAGTATTTCAGTGATCCTCTGCCCAAACCTGACTTTTACAGGTGTTATTATTTAATCACTACTTTGCTGGCCTCAGAGAATAAGGATATCCCAGGAACTTTTATTTTGCCTTCTTTAGTGGATGATCCACCTTACAAAAGGTTTTATCTTTTGAAGGATTTAATCAGGGCTGCCATCAAGATTCATGGAACCCACACGCCCACAGATCGAGAAAGATTAGTTCCAGACCCTATGAAACGTGGGGATGTCACTAAGTGGGAGGAGATCTCATCAATTACACCTGAGCTGTCAAAGCCGCTACGGATATGCATGCAACATTTTGCATTCCCTACTCAGGACAGATTCACCATGCCACATAAAAGAATATGGTTTGGATTGTACTTAGCCTGTACTGGACCTCAGACTGTCGATCTGGCGAGCTGGATCATTGATCAAATGTATTTGGCACAACACAGATGGGAACGAAAGAAAGTGCTTAATGGATGTTGTGCACTGACAAGAATTGTTTATATGTGCTTGGCTTATGACTTGCCAATTGAACGTGCATTAACAGGAGAAGAGCTGAAGGCATTCAAAGGAACGACGAAGAAAGCCAGGAAGCCCAGCAGAGCACGGGCAGGTAAGCGCATGAGAGGCACTATTCCTTGCCTTCAAGTGCCAGAGTCACCATCACCACAACCCTCTCCAGAGCGATCACCGACAGAAGCCGCTCCCACAGTACAACCCATTCGAATAAGATTATCTCGACCAGTGGTAACGGAGGGCACTACCAGTACCGTTGCACCTCAGGCAGCTACAACCACAGAACCCACCACCACGACAGCAGAAGCTCCCACCACTATTGGTGCGGAAGCCTTTTCTTTCCCAATACCACACATGGAAGCAGAACCAATAAACACAACGTTCGATTTTGAAATGCCTGACGCATTCTCCAATGAATTTCAGTACTCCGAGGCACAAATGTTCTCTCAAGAATTTGAAAGGCCGAGTTACCCTACCACACCGCGGGATCAGCCACAGGGACAAGTGGTGTCGAGCTCTGATGATGAAAGAACAGCCACCGATGACGATGAAGGTGACGATGAAGCCAGCCAGGGCACGCATGATTCCTAAGAACAAGGACAGACAAATGGCCAAGGCCAACAAACTGATGCACAAGGTGACACCAGCACGCATGAAGAGGAGACTTTCGAAGCAGCAGCTTACACGCTGGCAATCAAGAAATTATATCGTACGATGGAGAAAGTCTGGGCACGGAAGAAATTGATTGAAGAAGAGAGCCAGACCATAATCGAGCAAGAACTCATCTCCGGAGGATTTGAAGAAGTCTACATCAGAGGGTTTAGAGAACTGTGCTGTCATCGAAGCCCGGTGAATATATTCGAGTTCCGGTAGGTGCTCAATCATCACACCAGGTGCAAGATGCACGCCTACATCCGGAAAGATCCTTCACCGACGAAGCTATCCTAGTCGACTCCCCACCACATACTACCGTTGTACATACTACCACTATCCTAGAAATAACATCCACACCATCTACTCCTCTCTCACCTCATGTTTCACCAACCCATCCTGTATCCCCCGCTCAACCACCTGCTCCTCCCACCTCCACACCAGTCCACGGCAACATAGCCACAGCCTTTGCCCTGCCCATTCATGCCACCATGCCCGTACCCACCCCACCTCGTCTACATGTTAACCCCTTCACCCCTTCATCCTTCCCATCTTTTCCCCCACCTTTAAGACACCCTTTCACTTTTCTAACCCCACTAACCTTCTCACCAGTTTCACCTCCCCAACCCACCGTAACCCCTATTTCCCCTTTTCACCAATCGGCTCCAGCCATCCCCCCTGTAAATTACTCTACATTTGTAAATCCTGTCTTCACACCTACACAACCACCCACATACACACCGCTTTTCACAGTCACCGCCCTTGACACGTCCAATGACATGGACATCTCACCACCCACCGCACCAGCACCCACTCCACTCACAGCACCATCATATTTAGGTACGTCACAATTTTCCACGATCACCACTGCATCCACCTTCCCAACCCCATTCCCCATTCCCGCTGCATCTACTTCCACCGCATCCTCACTTAGCACTCCATTACTATTATCGCCAACCATAGACACTGCACTTCAACAAATGTTCACATGCATGTCACAAGTACGAGATGAGTTTGCATCTCTGGGCAACAATTATCAACAGCTGCAGAGGACGACAAATGAATTACAGTCGCAGCTTAATTCATTATCAATCGAGAATGCCTCTTTAAATACGCGATACCAAGAACTAAGAGAGGCATATCATAAGCTAGAGCTAGAAAGTGAAGAGAAAACAAAAGAAGCCACTGCTGATCTGGACAACCTGCTTCGAGCCCAAACAATTAGAAACGCGACCCTGACACGGAATATGGGCTTACTCAGGAGACACCTAGCCGCAGCAAAAGAGGAGAACCAGAGACTCCAAGAGCAGAATAGAGAGAATTTGGAAGCGGCATTGGACCATCCAGAACAACCCTTAAGTCCTAGCAGATTCAAGGCAATCCCATCTGAATCGATGCGGATGTTGCTAGATGACCATGTTCGACTGCTAGAGGACTATGATCGAATGAACGAAGAGCATCAGAAGTTAAAAGAAGATCACAAGTTACTACAGCTCAGAGAACCGGCACCACAACAAGTACAAGTAGCAGCAGAAGTACCAGAACCTGTGGACCCTGCTCTTGACATCTTAGAAGAACTCAACGCATTACGGGCCCAGGTAGCCACTCTCCAATCATGCATAGATGTATACGAAGCACCACCACGGCCTGATTCCCCACCGGAGATCCCAGCTGACGACGAGAACATAACCATTCCGGTGGAGGAAACATTTGAAGAAGCATACGAGCCAATACCCATCCCAGGCGGACAAGTCACGGCCGAAGGCCAGATGACCTATGAACTTCCTACCCCCGCGTGGATGAAAACGATCGAAGAACTTGGAACGACACATTCGGCCAGAGTAGAGGCACAGTTACATGCCATGGCCATGATTGAAGAGAGAATCTTACAATCCCCCTTCTTTGCTCATTTGGCCCCCCGACGCTATATATCTGGGCATGAGCTGCAATATAAACCGTACTTCATGTTAATGGCTGAATATCAGCTAGCTATAGAGAAAGAAACTGGCATGAAACCCACGCATGCTACACAATTCGAGCCGGCGGACTTGCCACCAAATGCGCAAAGAGGAGAGATCCATCAACCTAATTGGCGCAAAGACCTACTCCAGAAGTACCCAGAAATGATGAGCACATGGGTGAAAGCGCCTTTACATTTAAAGTATAATCCTTGCTGGGGACCAGTACCACGACGCCGCTCCTGGACTGCATTCGCTATCAAAGTACAAAACAATAGGCAGTGTCAGGATTGGTTGAATTACCCCTACTTCAAGCCGCCCACCAAGTTGCCCACTGTTGGTTATATGATGGCTACAATCCGTCACTGGCTCCCTCGCCTGAAGAATATGGATGATATCGCAGCGCATATGACTGTCAAAATTTTTGACATGATGCAAATGATATTTAAAGTCTTCCGACGCGTCAAGGCACCGCATGTAAACACCCCGGGATTTGAGCATGGTAACTTTGATCTAGTATATGACATGAGCACAACGCCATCGCTCCGGGTGTGTTATGCCTGGCACTGTAGAATAAAATACCTACCGGCGTGCTACAAGCAAACATTCGAAGAGATGTTCACCACCGGATTTTGGGAATACCATTCCGAGGTATTCATCAGCAGGCCCACACATTTATTGCAACTTTTTGCCTGCGAGCGAATGGTTTATTCCGCGCACTATCAACTCCCGCCACCCGACGAACCGCAACCGATCGACTGGGAGAAACTCGAGGCTGATCTGGCCCGAGGCATTCGAGTATCTGAGCACACCCTCGCTCACGACCTCCTACAAAACTACATCCGGCAGACCGCACAACAAGGTTCTGTCGAGGACGACAGAAGCGAGAGGGAGGGGGGTGTTGGAAGCAGTCAGAGGCACAGTCAGAGGCACAGACGACGTGGAAGCATGTAAAGACGGAGCAGGGAGCCAGTCGGATCATTTTTTCAAACAACTATGTTTTTATTACCTCTTCAAACATCCAACAGTGATTTTCATCACTCTTGTAACATATGTAATATAGACAAAATCCCATTTTCCAATTCATAGCTCCATTTTGTGCAAGCCGAGGAGTCCTCGAGCTTGAGGAGCTTAGGTAGAATGCTCGTACCAATTTTCGTTATTTTTAGACATCGTTTACCCTTCCAAATAGCCTCTAGGACCTATTTTTTAACTATGCCGGTCACTAGATGTGAAACCGGTCAAAACTAGTCTAGAAACTATAAAAAGAGCTAGAGAGCTCATTTTTGAGGTTGGTTCATGTTAGCTAGTGTGAGCTTAGAGCTATTTGGAGCTTGTAAGAGTGTTCTTGAGGAATAGAGCTAATTTCTCACCTTCCATTGTGTCTTGCTTGTCTCTTCATTGTGTGTGTGTATGTGTGTGTGGATCCTTATGCTTCTCACCTTCACTCTCACTTCATCTCTCATTCACGATCTTCATATCACTCCTATCTCTTCCGCGGATTGACATTAAGGAGGTGAAGCTTCTTAACGTGGTTCTCACCATTGTGCTAGAGCAACATTCATCATCTCTAGTTGATTGTTATCTCCCTTTTTTCTCTCCTCAACTCTCTTTTGTTGTAGCTATGGCAATGGATTCCCTTAGAAATCTTTTGTAATGGTGGTATTGGAATTTTAATTATTTTTCTAGCTTTAGTGTATTCGAGTCTTTGAGTCTCTTACATCCATGTGAATCTATGTATGCAGAGATGTATTTATGTGAGTTTGAGTTGACATAGAGGTCCACCATCATTGAATTTCATATGATACACATTCAAAAATGAACCCACCCTTCAGGGACTTGTGTGTTGTTGTGTCCTACCCCCTTATGTCCCCAACAATTGGCATGCATGGTGAGATCTAATTTAGTAAAAGAATGTGAAGAGATGCGCTCACTCAACACATTCTAATAACAAGATCAAAGAGAGGAGTTCCAAAGGAGCAAGTTAGCCACAAAGATGAGTGCGTCATGTTAGAAGCATCGACAAGCTTCATCTCACCAAGGGAACAAAAGAAACTTATAATCATGAGGAGAAGAGCCACAGAGAACTTGAATCAGATCCTATTGAGGTTAAGCATTAACTTTATCATCTACATTCTATTAGAAAATCAAGATCCTAAGGACCATGTGAGGTTTTCCTTATCACTAAGTAAGAGTAAGGGGTTATAGGATAGAGATGATGCTTTTTTTTTTATCACTCTAGATGGTTTACAGTTAAATGCTATTGGTAGTTTGATGAAGCCCATTTTTCTCACATGGAATGGCTTAACGATGAAATTTAGAGAAGCATTTAGGCCAACGAACATGGTAGACAAGGCACGGACCAAGCAGAGAACCTAAGGGCCGAGCAAAGCAAGTCCTTCTCAGAGCTCGTCACATGGATTAGGGCATTGATAATAAAGTTATCAAAAGCTTTCACCAACTTCATGGTCTATAAATGGATTAAAAAGGCACTCCAATGAAGCATGTAACATGGGTTAAAGAGGATGCTCCATTGGAATGCCACTTTGGATGATTTCATTGCAATAATAGCTTGAATACAAGATGCAAGAGCACAATTCCACAAGGGAGACTACAAAGTTGATCCTATGGCTCAATTCTAGCAAGAGCTAGAGATGCTCAAATTGAAAAAGACCATCTCGTCAAAGCTAAGTATGGAGGACTCGTTATCTCAAATGTGGAGAGAGTTAGAGGATCTCGGAGCAAAGAATGAGGTGAAAAGGTTCATGTGGTTCACTTTTATAAGAATAAAGTTCATAATGTTAGTCAATGTGTGCAGCATATAGTCTATCAGTTTGGCAGTAAAGTTGGTCATGAGGACAAAAATTGTTGCTTGTTAAAGTTAGCCTCTATGTATACATCAATAACTCAATGACTACGTCCATCTAGAGAAGTACCTCAATCCTCTCTCTTCAAACAGTATGGGGCTCTCGTGCATAAATTTCACAAAAATCCATCATGTAGTAATGGAGCTTTGAGTTCAAATTCAATACAACCGAAGGGACCAAGGCCAATAATTTGTTATTGTAGAGGAGGTACTAGGGTATAAAACTATAAGATAGTGCCAAATTATAGAAGAGGCCTTTGTGACCACATTTCTAGTACTTTTTCTACTCATGGGGAGTTCTTTCTTAGGGAAGTATACCCTATGACATGTCTACGTGCATGTAAACTACTTGATAGTAAAGACACAGAGATAGAAAAGTTGCAAGTGCCCAAACGAGAAAAAAGCTCAATTTCTTATGAAGGATAATGGTTACAGTAAGTCAAAAATAGTCCAAATGAACATTCTGGTGGGCTAGAAACCACTCCAAATACTAGAAGAAATCAACAACGAGAAGTATTGAAACAATCAAGTAATCTCTACAAGAGAAATGCAACATGCTCCGACTAAGAGATACTAACCAAGTCTACTCAATCACTCTGTAATGTTAATTACCACTTAACTAAGAACCAAAACCCTATATATTCACCATAGAATGGCCTCGACACAAAGTGGGAAAGTTGCACAAAATGCAAAGAGCAGTCGAGAGATAGCTTCCACCAGCAAAGTTCAACAATCTAACTAGAATATACACGATACAAGTTGTAAGATAATGATAATCCAATGATTTGATATGATGATAATCATCTCATAAAGGGATAGACCAAATGAGCACCAAGCCATTGTTGATATAGGCCACAAGAGTGGTCGTGTTGAATCGAAGCCTTAACAACCACACATGCCAAAGTGGTGGAGGAGTGGGCTAATTTTGGCTTTGGTGTCCAACCATTTTAGGCTTTCCCATCACATCTTTTGCCTGTGCAAGAGCTTTTTGGTGGTCTCTCCTTCATTAATTCACACTTTAAAACTTTATTGACAAGTTAACAAAATTTTACTCCATCACTTGCCACCCATTGTTGGCTTTTAAAAAAGTAGGTGCACTAGATGCCTTGTTTGACCATGTCTGCTAGTGGTGGTGCCCAATTCTGGCAATATAACATTTTTGGGCCACCCAAGGCCTACATTTCTTCCCATTTCTCTTCTTCTCTATGCAATGAATGTAACACATTTTGAAAGATTTAACTTTCAAATCTTGTTGATTACCTACTTTAGAGCCTCTAAATAAGTCTTGCCCCATGGTGATGCATTTGATGGTGCAAGTCACCCACCTCCAAGTCCTTAGACTACAAGTCACCTAGAATCATTAGGTAAGAGTTGCCCTCAAAGAAGTCTATTTGCCAAGGTTGCCTTCAAGGAGATGCAAAGTTGAAAAGGGGTGGTTACCCCTTGCAACAATAAGTACTCGCCCAATTACCTTACATTCATAAAGTAGTCACCCAATCACCTTGCATGCCTATATTTGGTGGTCACCTTTCTTGGCATGCTCCGGATGCTGGTTGTCTAAGATGAAGGGCAAGGTTGAGTTGGTCTCCCATGTGGTGAGGAGAGGGAGGCCCTTCTGCCTTAAGAAGATAAAATAGGTGGTCGCCTAAATGTGGTGTTGTGAGGAGGGCTCCAAGAAGTATTCGCCAATGAAAATGATGTTGCCAAAAAGGGTAATCACCCAATTGTGATGAGGAGAGAATTTTGGACGTCATCTTGTACGTGATGAAGAGGGAATTTGGAGTCAGAATAATGCAAGAGAGCATGGACTAGTAGTCACCTTGTAATGAGTAGTAGTCACCTTGTATTTTTGCTAGTGTCTCCTAAAAACAACGCAAATGGTCGCCCACTTTGCAAGAGAGTATGTTAATTGATCTTCCTAAAATGAAGCGAGTGAGCGCCCTTGTTTTACAAGAAGTTAAGTCAATGATTTTCCTAAAAACAAGGCAAGCGCATTGGACACTTTGGTATCAAAGCACAAATGTGAGTCAGTTCTTATTGCATACAAGATGTTCATATGGTCGAAGGGGCACCCTCTTTTGGAGTTTTATGCCGAGTAATAAGTGCTTTTTTTTAGAATATGGGAGATTTGTTCATAGCCCCTCAGGAGTAGAGTTGTATAAATCTTCAATAATACCCTACATGGACTAGAAAACTTTGCACTTCCTTACGAGTTTGTGGGATGTGCATGGAAAGAATGGCAGCTAGTTGGGGCAATAGTTATCCCTTTGGCCAAAACCATGTGGCCAAGAAGAGTACCGTTGGTTGCCAAAAATTGACATTTAGCAAGGTTTAACTTCAAACCTATTTTAAGACACTCCTCAAAAATTTCCTTCAAATTTTCCAAATGCTGATGAAAATCTTGGGCCACTACTCTTCTATCTATACTTGAGTATATTGAGAACTCATCCATGAAGATTCCAAGAAATGTCGTTAACCATTTACCAAGTATTAAATACATTGTTCTGTTGAATGAAGCAAGCATATTTTTGAGACCAAAAGCCATGCACATGTATACAAAAGTGCCCCATGGAGTAACAAAGGTCATTTTTTCCCTATCTTCACGATGAATAAGAATCTAATTGTAGCCAAGAAATCCCTCCTCAAAATTGTACAAAGTGTGTCTGGCTACTTCTTATAGTACCTGCTCTCTCAAAGGTTGAGGAAAACCATCTTGAGTGTCATCTTATTCCAAGCATGAAAATCAACACATACTCTTATTTTGCCATTATTTTTCTTAGGTACGATAACGACAGATGAAAGCCATCTAGAGTGCTCTACAAGTATAATAATATCTACCTCTTCCAATTATGTTATTCCCACCTTCACTACCTTTGCATATTTGGGATTGAGACATATGGTCTGATCCTTACAGGTGTAGCTCCATCTACTTAGTGTATTTGATGTAATCCTATATCCTATAGAATACCTTATAGATCCTTGTAGGACCATGCAAAGGCATTTTTATAGGTAAAAAAAGAAGAGAGGTTACCTTCTATAATAAGAATGGGTAAAGCCATAACCATCTGGTGAGGTGGACTACTTTTAGGTTTTCCTCATCTCTAAGATTCACTTCTCAAACAAGCACTTCAGGGGTAGACTCATTTGAAAAGTCATCAACATTGTGCACAGGGGTAGAAACCGGAGGTCTAGAAATGTCTAGAAATATCTAGAAATGGGAGTTCTTCTCTGGTCCTAAGATGAAAATTAGCCTCCTCAGGTGCCTGGACAATTTCGGCACCATCTGGTCTTGCATCCATAAAATTGTTGAATTCTTCTTGTTTACATGTCTCCTCCTTGCATATCAGTGTACTGGTGGAAAAATTTGACCACCCTGGCCTATTGATATATCAAGCTCAACATGTGATGATCTAGGATGACACGTATCACTTTTTCATTTCTGTGACATGTATAGTGGTCATGTCAATATATGTTAGGGATACTTCATTGAGCTTTACTAGATTCATCTACCGAAAGTGATGGAACATTTGTTTCTTGGCAGCTCACTCATTCACAGAAATTAGGATTCTCCTTATGTATTTTCCTTTATATATTGCACTAGTTGTATTGTTTTATTAGGTCATTCCTGTACATTATCTTTATGTAATAGAAAAAGAAGAAGAAGAATATTTTTCTTCCTTGCCTTAATCTATGTGTGCTCCTCTTTGAGTATGAGAGTGTGTGAGTGAGCTCTATTCCTTATGTCCTTTCTCGTGACATGGTATCAGAGCTAGTGTGGTTATAGAGAGCTCGTGGAGAAGGCCAACAGTGAGGAGTATGCGAGAAGGCATGGAGAAAATGTGATTTAAAAATGACCTCAAATTGCTACAAAGATTGGTGTAAAGGTAGAAGGCATCAAAATATTTTTGATAGTTAACCCTTTAGGGTCATTTGTTTTTCTCAAATTTTTGTTTCGGAGCCATCTTGACCTCTGTTTCAAGCCCGCAAGGTGAGGCCCACAAAAAGTCTAGGTCAGTTTGTGTTGGAGTTAGACGTCTGCAGAAGCACTCGAACAGCACAAGGAAGAAGAAGAAGCTTGGAGCACAGCACACAATATTGAATGTATTACTAGAGAATGTACAAGGATAAGTATCCCATTTGGGCAATAGGCGTATATACAAGCCGGGGGAAAAAACCTCCTAAAGAGGGAAAAAAAGTGCCCCGGTGGTCCTAGTGTGTTCACACACATCACTACCTAAATATATCAACAAATCCGCCCTGGGAGTGATGCGGTGAACAAGGAGTTGGCACTCATGTATAAGGAAGTACCAAGCTATTTTTGTAGCATTCTTCAGTAGTGTGGTTGTTGAGACCACATATGTTGCATGGTGAGTTATTTTAGGGTCTCCCCCTACCTTGCTTACCTCCTCTGCCCCTACCTCTGGCACCTCTTCCTCTTCCTGTATAATTGGCTTGAGAGGTACTAGCCTCTTCATCTTGTTTCTTACTTTTACCTTTATCCTTAGCTTTATTCTTTTTTGTATAAAGGGCAAAAAATTGGTTACCTCTTGAGTTGTCAACATTTCTATTGAGCTTTGCTTCATGGGTGAAGAGTTGTCCCATCAAGGTGTTGAGATCAGGTATCTGCGTATCCATGAAGAGATCCATTGCAGTGGTGAAGGATTCCCACTTATCATTAGCTTTAATCCCATTGATGATCTGCCTCACTATGTGCTCTTCCTCTATCTCTTCTCCAATGCTTGCAAGTTGGTTTGCAACATCCTTCATTTTGGTTACATAGTCGGTCACTCCTTGCTTTGATTGATTCTTGAGAGTTATGAATTCCATCCACAATTGATTCTTCCTAGCTCTTGTGTTGGAGGAGAAGTATGATGAAAGCACTTCCCAAGTCTCTTGGGAGGTTTTACAATTTCTAACATGAGGTAACAAGAAATCAGAGATTGAGGTTAGTAAATATGACCTTGCAAGAGTATCCTTTGCACACCATGTGGCTAGCCTCTCTTGCTCTTCCCTCGTTGGTTGATTCTTGCTTTTGAAGATTGGCATGTCTTCATCTCCTGAGATGTATCCATATAAGCTTCTCCCTTGAAGGTATGCTTGCATCCTTAGGGACCATGCTTAGTAGTTATTCATATCTAATTTGTCAATGAAGGATGGAAAACCATCTCGCATTTTGATTGTGCTTGCTCTGATACCACTATTGGAGGAGATGGTTGATAATCACAAGAGATGAGTTGATGTAGCTGAAACCTGCTTCACACCTGCTATAAGTGATGGCTGGAGAGTATTGTGGGCCTCCTTAGCTAGCTAATAAGCATAAATGATCATATATCTATCTTGGAAGATGATGCACAAATGATAGGATCAAAATAGGTAGGCATATGATTCAATGCACAAAAGTTGCTATTTTGGTTGAGACACCTGCTGAGTGTTTTACTCAATTCTTTGTGTACAGTAGCAATTAATTAAATTCCTTTCGAGGAACTTCAATTAGCTTAACAAGCTACCATTCATGAGTGGAATCATCTAAAATGATAGACTATATGCAGAGAATTATGTTTAGCAAGTTAAGAACTATCCCGACTTTTATGGGCCTTGACAATCACAGACCAGTGAGCAGTGTTTGATTAATAACTCACGATCAAGTGAACCATTCTGGATGGAACTTTGTAGAAGTAAAATAGATAGTATGTTGAAGATTTGGTGCTTTAAATCATGCAAAATGATGCAGTATACAGTGAGAATCAGATTAGACAAGATCACTATTCTCACAGTGTGACAGAGGTATGAGAGTAGGAAGTAATGAACATGTATTGACTAAATCATGTAAATTTACAAAGTCATTGGCAATAAGGCATTGCTCAATGAGTGTAGGATGAGAGATCTATGAGGTGAGCTCCTCTTCTCAATGAAGGTACATGGAAATGATCTCAGAACCTCGAGATGCACGCGAGATTTTCTTCTCATCTTTTATAGCTTTGTGTTGAAGCCAAGCATTTGAATTCAAATTCAAATCCTCACCTAAAAGTAATCCTAAAGTATAGGATTGATTCTCTCTTGCCTTTAACTACCAAATGATACGAGATTCCAAGCTTCCTAAGTCCTCGTGGATCTACATCACTTTTACAATGAGTAATTAGACTCAAAATTACAAGAGGTTGTACATATGAAGCTTCTCAAGTGATATGCTAATACATCAAGCTTATGTGTATTCATCAAGTATGTAGGCTTGGGCTTAATTGCATGTGCAAAAACAGACATATTCTAGAAATAGCAAGAGCCTTGATGGCTATGAAGAATATGCCTTATTGTTATTGGGCACATGTTGTGCACACTATTGTATACATCATGAACATAAATTTGATTGTTATTGTACATCAAGTTACACTTGAAGAGAAGTTTACATGTGAAATTCCAAACTTAACACATATGAAAATGTTTGGTTGTGTTGCATACGTACATTTCTAGATGAGTTGAGGATGAAGCTTCATCCAAAAGCAAAAAAATGTATCTTTATTTGGTGAAATATTCCTTCAGCAAGGCACAATGGTGGAGTCTCCTTCTTGAGAGCTCCAAGACGATACCCTTGAAGTAGAAACTTGAGTTCAAGATGCCACACATAGTACTCCACACATTGGCTGCAGAATACATAGAAAACACATAGTACACAAACCACAAACACACATTTCTTAGGTCATATAAATGTGATTGAAGTGTAGTCTGTGGCTGATCAAGCCACTATATGTTTTATTAAAGAACATATACAAAAGTGTTCAATGGCCATTTGTCCTTTCACATGGAAACTAATGATAACAATCTCCCACTAAAGGCCAATATGATCAAAGTAACTATAGGAGAAAAAATAAAGGATGATAAAGAATACTTGAGTGTAAGTATACAAACTATACCTCCCACTTCATGGGCATGTTACACAGTATACAATTAACTGTGTAAGATCATGAATCAAGTAACCCCCATCAGGTGACAATAGTATTGAAATCTATCTTGTGTTAGAGCTTTAGTCAAAACATTTGTAGCATTACCTTGAGTATGAACCATCTCAAGAATAATGCACTCAATGGCTAAGCAATCTCTTATGAAGTGGTACCTCACCTCAATGTGCTTGGTCTCTGCATGATAGACCAGATTCTTAGCCAAAACAATGGCACTCTAACTATCACTGAGCAAATGAGGTACATGTTAAGGTAGAACCGTATCACAAGCAAGATGAAAAAGCCACAATGCTTCCTTACATGCCTCGCTTACTGCAACATACTCTGCTTCTATGGTGGAGACCATTGTACATTCTTGAAAATGAGATCTCCAAGAGGTAGCACCTCTAGCAAAATGAAAAATATACATTGATGTAGACTTACGATTGTCTACACAACCAAAATAATCAAAATCTATGTAACGAATAATGAATGCTTTCCCTCTACCTAAGCATAGAAACTCATTCTTAGTGCCACCAATATCTCAAAATCATCTTGACTACTTCCCAATGCTTCTTGCTAGAGTTAGATAAATATCTGCTCACAACTCCCACCACAAATGCAATGTCTAGTCTTGTAGCTACCATAGCATGCATGAGACTAACAACAACAAATTGATAGGGAATTTTGGTCATGAGTTCCTTTCCCTCATCTTGTTTAGGGCAATCATCCTTTCTCAATTTCATATATGTCAATAAAGATGTACTCAATGCCTTTCCACCCCGCATATTGAACTTGTGAAGTACTTTGGATATGTACTCAATTTGAGACAAGTATATACATCTTTTACTCCTCCACTCAATGAGTGATTAGCATCAAAACAGATAAGTCCACACAAAATAGATGATCAAAAAACTTGCTATTTTGTGATGAAGATCACTTTGGTATTTTACTTAGAGATCACAGTCTGCTAAAAATTAAACAAACAGACTTTGCACACATTCAATTTACTATATAATGAATCCAAATCAATAAATTTGATGGATTTTAATAGATTATACTGAGAGAAATAAATTTAGGAACATTGGGGTGTCATCCCAACTTTTTAGGAGTACACTACCTGCATACATAGGTCACTTCAAACTGATGTAGCTCATAGAGTAGAGATCCAAATGTGATGAAAATTGAGATAAGCAAATAGGCTTATCACTTTACCTATAGCAATTTAAATAGCTTCAAAAGAGGAAGCACACTGAGAGAAGTCACCGATCAAAGTTGACTGAAAAACATACAGTAAACCTGAAACAATAGTTGTAGAGAACTCCAAGTATGATCAAGGAAATCAATCCCTATTGCAAATATAGTAAATGAAATTAATCAAAAATGAATCATGGGAAGGAGGAGCACAATGTGTACCTCAATGATGATCCAAATTTCGATTCTAATCTCCTCTAAAAGACTTCTCTATCCTATGACTCTTTTCATGAGTTTTTATAGAAGTTTTTGAATTCAAATTTGGTGGGGATTCCACCTAAACATTCCTCCATAGGAAATCATATCTAATTGATTCCTCCTACTAGGATTTCGTGATTTGCACCTATCAAGGTCATGGGATTCCTTTTTCCCTTTTTTATTTGACGATTCTAAGTTTCTACTCTTATAAGAGAATGGTTTTATGGCTTCTCTCATTGAGAGTTCATAAAGGACCATAAGACAAATGATTTTAATCAAGGACTAGGCTTGGCAAAATCAACCAAGAGCTCCCCCTCAAGCCTAGCATGCTTGAGTCTTCATTCCTCATTCATTTGAATGAGTCCAATCATCCCTTTGAATCTGCTTAGCTTGATACCATCCAATGGTTTTGTCAACATATATGCACATTGAAGATTAGTGGATGAAGTGAGCTAGTATTATCACCAAAGATGTGAGGTGTTGAGGTATGCAACCCCAACTCTGAGTATAAACACTTCAACCACATTGCTTCTTGTGTTGCACTAGCCAATCCTCTATATTCAGCTTCAATTGATGATAAAGAAATAGTTGGTTGCTTCTTTGAAGACCATGAGATCAATTTTGAGCCTGCAAAAGACAAATATCCTCATGTACTTTCCTATCATCCTAAGATCTAGCCCAATCTGAATCTAAGTAGGTTTTGAGATCAATTTCTGAGGTATAAGGATAAAATAATCCTTCATTAATTGTGCCCTTCAAGTATTTGAGCACTCGACTACTTTCATATGTGGCTTCCTTGGCTTATGCATAAATTGATTGAGTATGCTAGCACTATAGCAAATATCCACCCTTGCGAGAGTAACATAGGTCAAGCTTCCTACTAAGCATTGATAGCTTTTGATATCCTCAATGAATTCTCCTTCATAAGCACTTAGCTTAAGGTTCATTTCCATGGGTGTACCTGTACACTTAGTATTTTCCATTTTGAATTTAGAAAGCATGTCAAGTACATACTTCCTTTGAGTGATGTAGATGCCAGAATCTGTATAAATGAGTTCTAGCCCAAGGAAATATGTTAGAGGTCCAAGATCATTGATCTTAAAGTCATCCTTCATTCCATCCTTTACCTGCTTGATTCCATTGATGTCATTCCTTGTAATTATTATATCATCTACATATACACAGAGATATATTACTTCTGAACCATTCCTTTTTATGAATAATGATGTATCTACCTTGCTAGCCTTGAAACCTTAGTCCTACAAATAGGTTACCAACCTATGATTCCAAGCTCTTGGAGCTTGTTTCAATCCATAGAGAGCTTTCCTCAGTTTGCACACATAATTAGGATGATGTGCATCTTCATAACCAAGAGGCTGTGCCATATAGACTTCCTCTAAAATCTATCCATTCAAAAATGTTTTTTTTACATCTAATTGATGTAACTTCCAATTCCTAGATGCAGCAATGCTAACAAGCACTTTGATGGTAGGCATTTTAGCTACATTTGAGAAAGTTTCTTCATAGTCTATCCCATGGGTTTGAGCAAACCCTTTAGCTACGAACCTTCCCTTATGCCTCTTGATGCTGCCATCTTGATTCTTCTTAACTTTATAAATCCATCTTGAACCAATTACCTTCATAGATGGTTTGTTTGGAACAAGTTCCAATGTGTCATTGTCCATGAGAGCTTCCATTTCTTCATCCATTACTTCTCTCCATTCTTTCTTACTTTGAGCTTCTTCATAGGATGTAGATTCTTCATGGTTAATATCCTTAGCCATGTAGATTGAATGCTTTGTAACTAAGGATGTGTCAAATCCGTATCTTTATGGCTTCTTCTTTTCTCTCATTGACCTTCTGATTGGTTGTAGAGAGCTTTCTGGTCCTTCCTCCATTTTAGCTTTGCCTTTGTTCTTCCATTGCTTCAATTTCTCCAACTTTTTGATGTCATCTTCAGCTGTCATCATCAAACCAAGATTTATTCTCATCAAAGACTACATCTCTACTAACTAGAAAACATTTGTTAGATCCAATTTCCCTCTTACTTGAGAAGGAATGTGAGCATAGGCTAAACATCCAAAGATTCTACAATGTTCTAGGCTTGGTCTCCTTCCATGCCACACTTCAAATGGATTCATACCATCTAAGGATTTAGATGGGAGTCTATTTACAAGGTATGTGGCTGTTGATACAGCCTCTGCCCAAAGGTAATTAGGTAGGTTCTTCTTATTGATCATAGATCTAGCTGCTTCAACTATGTTCATGTTCCTCCTTTCTGCTATTCCATTGAGTTCAGGGGTATACCTGGTTGTTATCTCCCTTTTTTTTTAGAGTACAATGAATTGGAAAGACACACACACCCGACCTCGTAAGGTAGAGGCACCCATCTTGGGGAATTCTGAGGCATCCAACCCTATGTGGGACTTAAACCCTGGCCATCTACCTAGGATTACAAGGCACATCCACTTAACCATGCCCGCTGGATTTGTTATCTCCCTTTTGATGCCTCTTTCTTGAAGGAAATCATCAAACTCCTTTGAAAAGTATTCTCCGCCACCATCTCATCTAAGTCTCTTAAGACATTTACCTGTTTGGTTCTCTACAAGTGCAAGATATCTTTTGAAACAATTGAAAACTTCACCTTTATGTTTCATGAAGTATAAGATTGTCCACCTGCTGCAATCATCATTAAAAGATACATAATATTTTGAACCTAAAATAGAAGTTCCTTTTCTTGGACCCCACACATTTGTCTATACAAGTTCCAATAGCTCTTGATGTATATAGCCTTTCCTATTGAAGGGTTGTCTATGTACCTTGCCAAATTCACAAGCTCCACACTTGCAGATCATATGTTGCTTTGTGATGTTGGGCAATCCAAGTACTTTTTGGTCCCTGCATATTTGTTTTAAAGTCCTTTCACCAATATGAGCAAGTCGTTTATGACATACCTCTAATTCAAAGAGAGTTTGAGATCCGTATCTAAACAATGATATGTTCTTGGTATCTTCCACTTCAAATGTGAAGAGCCTTCCTGTCTTTTCTCCTTTAGCTATCCATTTGAATCCTTGCTTTGGGTCTTCCATATAGGCTCCATGTCTTGTAAATCTGACCTGCAATCCTTTCTCCACAATTTTTTCAACACTTATCAAGTTCTTAGTTATTGTAGGTACATATAATACCTTACTCAGAAGGTTCATGTTCCCATGTGATGTCTTGACATTACCTATCTTTTTTACTGAGTGCCTTGTACATCTCCTGTCTGCACTTCATGTTTATTCTTGGGATCTTCCAAGTCAGAGAGCAATGCCTCATTTCCTAATACATGATTGGAGCATCCTGAATCAATGTAAAAAACATGATCATCATTTATCCCTGCTTCAGTGATAGGTTCATGAGAAGAAGTGATTATTCTTGACTTTGATCCTCAGTGTAATTGTTGTAGTCCTTCCTTCCACTATATCCATTTTGGTAGTTGTTGTTGTTGTTGTTGTGATAGTTGTTGTATCCTCCATTATAAATGCCTATATTTGATCGATAGACACCTCTATTGAATCCTCTTCCTTTATAACATCTTCAGTAGTATGATTAGAATAACCACATATGTTGCAAGGTTGAGATGTTTGGGGTCTCCCCCTGGCTTGCTTTCCACCTCTACCTTTGCCTCTAGCTTTTCCTCTTCTTGTAAAGTTAGCTTGAAACGAACTTGCTTCATCTTCATTCTTCGTTGACTTTGATTTATCTTTAGCTTTAGATAGATCAGAGTACAGGGCAGAAGATTGATTAGCTCTTGACGATTCATCATTTTTGTTCAGCTTTGCTTCATGTGTGAAGAGTTGACCCATTAGAGTATTAAGATTTGGTACCTGCATGTCCATGTAAAGATCCATGGCAGTTGTGAAGGATTCCCACCTTGTCATCTGCTTTAATGCCTTTGATGATTTGCCTTATGATTTGCTCTTCTTCAATCACCTCTCCAATGCTTCCTAATTCATCAGAAATGTCCTTTATCTTTTTGACATAATCAGTCACATGTTGCTTAGGGATTTTCTTCAATGCAGTAAACTCCATCCACAACTGATTCTTCCTTGCTCTAGTGTTTGAAGAAAAGAAAGCAGCAAGTGCATTCCAGGTCTCTCTTGAGGTCTTGCATCCTTTCACATGAGGTAAAAGAAAATTAGAGATTGATTTTAGAATGTGTGACCTTGCTAATGCATCCTTTGAACACCGGGTTGTGAGTCTCTCTTGTTCTTCAAGTGATGGTTCCCCTTTGCTTCTCATTATTGGCATTACTTCATCTTCAGATATGTATCCAAAGAAATTTCTTCCTTGAAGGTAGGCCTCCATCCTAAGAGACCATGATATGTATTTGTTCATGTCCAAGTCTTCAATGGTAGAAGGAAAACGATCTCCCATGTTGATTTGACAATGCTCTGATACCACTATGAGAAGAGATGGAGATACACTCTAAAGATGATGTTGGTGCTTCAATAACTTGCTCTACACCTACCAAGTTTCACTCTAGTAAGACACTTTGAGCTTGCTAATGATGCAATAAAACCTCCTTAGTACTTTGGAAGATCATTCTCCAATTGATGCATCAAAATAGATAACTCCACACAAAAATAGATGATCAAACAACTTGCTATTTTGGGATGAAGATCACTCTGGTATTTTACTTAGAGGTCACATTCTACTAAAAATTAACCGAAAAAACTTTTCACATATTCATTTTAATATACAATGAATCTAAAGCAACAAATTTGATAAATTTTAATGGACTATACTGAGCGAAATCAATTTAGGAACATTGGGGTGTCATCCCGACTTTTCAGGAGTACACTGCCTGCATACATAGGTCACTTCAAACTGATGTAGCTCTCCGAGTAGAGATCCGAATGTGATGAAAATTGAGATGAGGAAAATAGACTTATCACTTTACCTATATCAGTTTAAGCCACTTCAAAAGAGTAAGTACATGAGAGAAATCAGTGATCAAAGTTGACTAAAAAACATAGAGTAAACATGAGATAGCAGTTGTAGAAAACTCCAAGTATGATCAAGGAAATCAATCTGTATTGATCATACATTGCATGAAAAGGAAGGAGGAGCACAATGTGTGCTTCAATGATGATTTAAAGTTTGATTCTAATCTCCTCTAAAAGACTTCTCTATCTAGTTGCTCTTTTCATGAGTTTTTATAGAAGTTTTTGAATTCAAATTTGGTGCGTATTCCACCTAAAATTTCCTCCATTCATATCTAATTGATTCCTGCTACTAGGATTTTCATGATTTGCACCTACCAAGGGCATCGGATTCCTTTTTCCCTTTTTATTTGAAGATTATAAGTTTCTACTTTTACAAGAGAATGGTTTTATGGCTTCTCTCATTGAGAGTTCATAAAAGACCATAACACAGATTATTTTAATCAAACACTAGGCTTGGCAAAATGCACCAAAAACTCCCCCTCAAGCCTACCATGCATGGGTCTTCATTTGTCACTAATTTCCATCAGTCCAATCATTCCTTTGAATCTGCTTAACTTGATACTATCCAATGGTTTTGTCAACATATCTACACATTGAAGATTAGTGGATACATAGGACAGTTGAATGTCCTTGCTCAATAATTTTTCTCTAACATAATGTTAATGAACTTCAATATGCTTAGTTCTAGCATGGTAAACAAGATTAGGTGCTAAGTGAAGAGAGCTAGTATTATCACCAAAGATGTGAGGTGTTGAGGTATGCAATCCCAACTCCAAGTATGAACACTTCAACCACATTGTTTCTTGTGTTGCACTAGCCAATCCTCTGTATTCAGCTTCAGTTCATGATAAAACAACATTTGGTTCCTTCTTTGAAGACCATTAGATCAATTTTGAACCTGCAAAAGATAAATATCATGATGTACTCTTCATATCATCCTTAGATCTAGCCCAATCTGAATTTGAGTAGATTCTGAGATCAATTTTTGAGGTCTAAGGATAAAATAATCCTTCATTAATTGTGCACTTCAAGTATTTGAGCACTCTCTTGGCTGCTTCCATACTAGTGGCTTCCTTGTCTTATGCACAATTTGACTGAGTATGCCAACACTATAGCAAATATTCACCTTTGTGAGAGAAGCATAGTTCAAGCATCCTACAAAGCTTTGATAGCTTGTGATATCCTAACTCAATTCTCCTTCATAAGCACTTAACTTATGGTTCATTTCCATGGGTGTACCTACACACTTCGAATTTTCCATTTTGAATTTAGAGATAATATCAAGTACATACTTCCTCTGAGTGATGTAGATGCTAGAATATTTATAAATGATTTCTAGCCCAAGGAAATATGTTAGAGGTCCAAGATCATTGACCTTGAATTGATCCTTCATTCGAGCCTTTACCTTCTTGATTCCATTGATGTCATTGTAATTATTATATCATCTACATATACACAGAGATATATTACTTCTGAACCATTTCTCTTTATGAATAATGATGTATCTGCCTTGCTAGCCTTGAAGCCTTGGTCCTCCAAATAGGTTACCAACCTATGATTTCAAGCTCTTAGAGCTTGTTTCAATCCATAGAGAGCTTTCCTTAGTTTGCACACATAATTAGGATGATGTGCATCTTCATTACCAGGAGGTTGATCCATATAAACTTCCTCTGAAATCCAGCCATTCAAAAATGCATTCTTTACATCTTATTGATATAACTTTCAATTACTAGATGCAGCAATGCTAACAAGCACTCTGATGGTAGGCATTTTAGCTACAAGTGAGAAAGTTTCTTCATAGCCTATCCCATGGGTTTGAGCAAACCCTTTAGCTACTAAGCTTGTCTTATGCCTATTGATGCTACCATCTGGATTCTTCTTAATTTTGTAAATCCATCTTGAACCAATTACCTTCATAGATGGCATAGGATGTAGGTTCTTCATGGTTGAGATCCTTAGCCATGTAGATTGAATGCTTTGTAACTAAGGATGTGTAAAATCCATATCTTTCTGGCTTCTTCCTTTCTCTCATTGACCTTGTGATTGGTTGTAGAGAGCTTTCTGGTCCTTGATTTAATTCTTCCATTTTAGCTTTGCCTTTATTCTTCCATAGCTTCAATTTCTCCAACTCTGTGATATCATCTTCAAAATCATTATCTTCTTTGGCTCCTTTGTTGGAAGAGATGGAAAGTCCTCCTCCAAGTCATATGGTAGCTTCACTTTCTTGTCATCATCAAACCAAGATTTATTCTCATCAAAGACTACATCCCGACTAACTAAAAAACGTTTGTTAGTGGGATTGTACAATATATAGCCCTTTTGATTTTGATCATATTCAATAAAAAAGCATTTCTCTCCTTTGGGATCCAATTTCCCTCTTACTTGAGAAGGAATGTGAGCATAGGCTAAACATCGAAGGATTCTACAATGTTCTAGGCTTGGTCTCCTTCCATGCCACACTTCATATGGAGGCATACTGTCTAACGATTTAGATGGGATTCTATTTACAAGGTATGTGGCTATTGATACAGCCTCTTTCCAAAGGTAATTAGGTAGGTTCTTCTCATTGATCATGGATCTAGCTACTTCAACTATGGTCTTCTTCCTCATTTTTGCTATTCCATTGAGTTCACGTGTGTACCTGGTTGTTATCTCCCTTTTTTTTCAGAGTACAAAGAATTGGAAAGACACACACACCTAACCTCGTAAGGTAGAGGCACCCATCTTGGGTAACTCTCAAGCATCGAGCCCTAGGTGGGACTTGAACCCTATCCATCTGCCTAGGAGTACAAGGCACATCTGTTAAACCACGCCCTCTTGATTTGCTATCTCCCTTTTGATGCCTCTTTCTTGAAGTAAAGCATCAAACTCCTTTGAAAAGTATTCTCCACCAACATCTGATCTGAGTCTCTTAAGACATTTACCTATTTGGTTCTCTACAAGTGCAAGATATCTTTTGAAACAATTGAAAAATTCATCTTTATGTTTCATGAAGTATAATATTGTCCACCTACTGCAATCATCAATAAAACATACATAATATTTGGAACCTGAAATGGAGGGTTCTTTGATTGGACCCCACACATTTGTGTGTACAAGTTCCAATAGCTCTTTATGTATGTAGCCTTCCCTATTGAAGGGTTGTCTATGTATCTTGCCAAATTGACAAGCTCCACACTTGTAGATCATATGTTGCTTTGTGGTGTTGGGCAATCCAAGTACAATTTGGTCCCTACATATTTGTTTTAAAGTCCTTTCACCAATATGAGCAAGTCTTTTATGCCATAGCTCTAATTTAGAGAGAGTTTGAGATCCATAGCTAAACAATGCTATTTTCTTGGTATCTTCTACTTCAAATGTGAAGAACCTTCCTGTCTTTTCTCCTTTAGCTATCCTTCTGAATCCTTGCTTTGGGTCTTCTACATAGGCTCCATGTCTTGTAAATCGGACCTGCAATCCTTTCTCCACAATTTGTGCAAGACTTATCAAGTTCTTAGTTATTGTAGGTACATACAATACCTTACTCAGAAGGTTCATGTTCCCATCTAATTCTTGACATTACCTATCTTTTCTACTGAGTGCCTTGTATCATCTCCTGTCTGCACCATGTTTGTTCTTGGGAACTTCCAAGTCAGAGAGCAATGCTACATTTCTTGATACATGATTGGAGCATGATGAATCAATGTAAAAAACATGATCATCATCCTTACCCTGCTTCAGTGATAGGTTCATGACAAGAAGTGAGTCTTCTTGACTTTGATCCTCAGTGTAGTTGTTGTAGTCCTTCCTTCCTCTATATCCATTTTGGTAGTTGTTGTTGTTGTTGTTGTTGTTGTTGTTGTTGTTGTTGTTGTTGTTGTTGTTGTTGTTGTTGTTGTGATATTTGTTGTTGTATCCTCCATTATATTTGCTTCTATTTGATCCATAGCCACCTCTATTGAATCCTCTTCCTCTTTAATTTCTTCGGTTCTTGTAACATTCTTCAGTAGTGTGATTAGAATAACCACACATGTTGCAAGGTTGAGATCTTTGGGGTCTCCCCTTGCCTTGCTTTGCATCTCTGCCTCTACCTCTAGCTTTTCCTCTTCCTGTGGAGTTAACTTGAAAAGAACTTGCTTCATCTTCATTCTTCCTTGACTTTGATTTATCCTTAGCTTTAGCTTTATCAGAGTACAGGGCAAAAGATTGATTACCTCTTGAAGATTCAATATTTTTGTTCAACTTTGATTCATGTGTGAAAAGTTGACCCATTAGAGTATTAAGATGTGGTACGTGCATGTCCATGTAAAGTTCCATAGCAGTTGTGAAGGATTCCCACTTGTCATCTGCTTTAATGCCATTGATGATTTGCCTTATGATTTGCTCTTCTTTGATCACCTCTCCAAAGCTTCCTAATTGATCAGAAATGTCCATCTTTGTGGCATATTCAATCACACTTTGCTTCGGGCTTTTCTTCAATGGATTGAACTCCATCCACAACTGATCATTCCTTGCCCTAGTGTTTAAAGAAAAGAAAGCAGCAAGTGCATTCTAGGTCTTCCTTGAGGTCTTGCATCCTTTCCTATGAGGTAAAAGAAAATCAGAGATTGATTTTAGAATGTATGAACTTGCTAATGCATCCTTTAAACACCAGGTTGTGAATCTCTCTTGTTCTTCAAGTGATGGTTGCCCTTTGCTTCTCATTATTGGCATTACTTCATCTTCATATATGTACCGAAAGAGATTTCTTCCTTGAAGGTAGGCCTCCATCCTCAGAAACCATGTTGGGTGGTTTTTCCTATCCTATTTTTCAATGTTAGAAGGAAAACCATCTCCCATGTTGATTTGACAATGCTCTGATACCACTATGAGAAGAGATGGAGATACACTCCAAAGACAATGTTGGTGCTACAATAATGTGCTCTACACCTGCCAAGTTTCACTCCAGGTTTTCCTAATAGACACTTTGAGCTTGATAATGATGCAATAAAATCTCCTTAGTAATTTGGAAGATCATTCTCCAATTGATTCATCAAAATAGATAAATTCACACAAAATAGATAATCAAAAAACTTGCTATTTTGGGATGAAGATCACTCTGGTATTTTACTTAGAGCTCACATTCTCATAAAAATTAACCAAAGAAATTTTTCACACATTCAATTTAATATATAATGAATCTAAATCAAAAAAATTGATGAATTTTAATGGACTATAGTGAGAGAAATTTGTTGGAGTTAGACGTCTACGGAAGCACGCGAACAACACAAGGAAGAAGAAGAAGCTTAGAGCACAACACACAATACTGACTGTATTACTAGAGAATGTACAAAGATAAGTAGCCCATTAGGGCAATATGCGTATATACAAGCCGGGGGAAAAAAACCTCCTAAAGAGGGAAAAAGTGCCCCGGCGGTCCTAGTGTGTTCACACACATCACTACCTAAATATATCAACAAATCCCCCCTGGGAGTGATGCGGTGAACAAGGAGCTGGCACTCATGTATAAGGAAGTGCCCAAAGCTTTGCGGAAAGCTTCAAACTTCTCCCTAGGCAGATCCTTCGTGAAAAGGTCTGCAATGTTCTCCTACGTGGGCACATATGCCAAGCTGATCTCCCCAGCAGAGAACCTCTCCCTAACATAGTGATAATACACCTCAATGTGCTTAGTGCGAGCATGGAACACAGGGTTCCTCGCAACTGCCAATGCGCTCTGACTGTCAGTGAAGATGGTGGTGGCAGAAGACTGGCCAACACCCAAATCAGCCATAAGGCGTCTGAGCCACACACACTCAACAGTCGCTGTGAAAGCTGCCCTATACTCAGCCTCACAACTGGAAGTGGCCACAGTAGGCTGCTTCTTGCTCAACCAAGATATACATGAGCTACCAAGCATGAAGCAAAAACCACTGGTGGAAACACGAGTGTCATAGCAACCAGCCCAATCAGAGTCAGAAAAAGCATGCAAATCTGGTGGTAGTGATCCCCCCTTGGGATAAAACAACCCAAGTAGCCGAGTACCACTCAAGTAGCGAAAGATGCGCTTAACCGCCTTCCAGTGCATGACTCCTGGGCAATGCATAAACCTGCTCATCTGTGAGACAGCAAACTGAATATATGGCCGAGTAATGCATAAGTAAATCAAGCATCCAACAGCTTGCTGATAGAGAACAGCATCAAATGCATCTCCAGCATCATGAAGACTCAATCGTAAACCTATCTCCATAGGAGTGGCAATAGGCTTACAGTCTTCAAGGCCAAAACGCTGCAATAATGTGTCAATATATTTCGTTTAACACAAAGCCATTCCACCATCAACTTGCATAAATTGAATGCCCAAATAGTGATGCAAATGCCCCAAATTAGACATCTCAAATGAGGCATGCAAATCAGCCTTGAAATCAGCAATATGCTTCTCAATAGGACCAGTGAGCAGCATGTCATCAACATAGACAACAATGATCAGAAGCACATCATGAGCACGCTTAACATATAAGGTGCTTTCAGTTGGACTGTTCACAAAACCATGTGCAACCAGATAGGCATGTATCTTCTCATACCAAGCACGTGGTGCTTGCTTTAAACCATATAATGCCTTCTTTAACCTGCACACCTGGTTTTCATGCCCTTTCTGCACAAAGCCTCGGGGCTGAAAAACATACACTTCTTCATGCAAGTCACCATTCAGAAATGTTGTTTTAATGTCCAATTGATGTACATTCCAACCACGATGGGCTGCAAATGCACAAATGCTCCGAACAGTAGTCATACGGCATGTAGGTGCAAAGGTCTCATCAAAATCAATGCCTCTTTCTTGCGCATAACCCTTTGCAACAAGCCTAGCCTTATACCTGTCAACTGTACCATCAGGTTTACACTTCAACTTGTATACCCACTTAGTGCCAATGGCCTTCTTGTCAGGAGGCAAGTCACATAAAGACCATGTACCATTCTTCATTATAGCATCATATTCAGATTGCATGGCAGCCATCCAATTTTCTGAATTTTGTGCTTCATCAAAAGAAACAGGCTCATTCTCATCACAGAGACTAGACGCAGCCATAGCATAGCAATCTTATGCAAAGGAGGCACTATGAGAGCCTGAACGAGTACGATATGACAAAGGTGCATCTAATTTGCTGTCACGCAAAGTCCGCACCAGCCATTTTGGCATAGTTTTTGCCTGCTCAATATGAGCTCTCTCATCAACAAGTGCATCATGTAAATCTGCATCAGAAATAGAATGATCTGCATCATCATATGAAACCTGCAAAGGCTGAGAAGTTGCCTCATTAGGACCAGCACTAGACTGTCCACCTGTAAAAAGAGGCATCAAGGTATCATACATGTCTTTGGAGCTAACAGATGTCTCCTTAGTACATGAAAGCAATGGCTGAAAAGCATCTTCCACAAAGACAACATCACGGCTAACCAGAATGCGTTTAGTCTGTGGATGATACAGACGATAGCCTTTACTTTCAGAACTGTACCCAACAAAGATACATTTTACTGCCTTATCATCCAATTTTCTGCGATGTTGTTCAGGCACTAATGCATATGCCAAACAACCAAAAACATGCAGATGAGCAACAGATGGCTTGCGGTCATGCCAAGCCTCATATGGAGTGATAGATTGCAGCGCTTTAGTTGGACACCTGTTAAGTACATATGTTGCACACATGACAGCCTCAAGCTAGAAACTATGTGGTAAAGCCTGACTCTTGACCATACACCTCGCCATCTCCATGAGTGACGTGTTCTTCCGTTCAGCAACTCCATTCTGTTGAGGTGTATACGGCACTGTACACTGGTGTTTTATCCCACGTTCAGCCAGAAATGCATTAAAATCAGAAGACATATATTCCCCCCCTCGATCAGAACGGAGGGTGCCCATTTTACATGCTGACAGATTTTCAGCCAAAACCAAAAACTGTTTAAAGCACATGAACACTTTGGACTTTGCTTTGAGTGGATATACCCATGCATGCCTGGAAAAATCATCAATGAAAGTCACGAAGTAAAGGTAATTCCCAAAAGAGGGTGTCTGCATAGGACCACAGACATCACTATGTACAAGCTACAATTTCTGCGTAGCCCGAACTAAACCATCTTTTGGAAAGGAGGAATGCTGCATTTTGCCCAAAATACAGCCTTAACATACATGTTTTCCAGGTGCCTCAAGCTTGGGCAAAGAAGACACCATATCAGATTTTTGCGTAGCAAACTAGCAAAATTCAGATGACCAAAGCGTGCATGCCAAAGCTTTGCATCTGACATAGCCTGAGAATCATGAACTGCACATGCCGAATCATTCACAGATCTTTCATAGTCTATGAGCTTATACAGCCCATGACATAAAATGCCAGAAGCAATAATAACATCGCTATTTGACAGATCATGAACTGTACATCTGTCATCAACAAATTTCACAACCAAGCCAATCTTGGCTAATGCAGAAACTGATAACAGATTCTTCTTGATCCCTGGCACAAATAAAGCATCTGACAAGGTGAAAGAACTACCATCAGCAGTAGTCAGAATGATCTTACCAACTCCCATAACAGGATAAGAGGAGTTGTTGGCTCATGTGACAGTATTCCTTGTAGGGGCAGGCTCGAGTGAAGAGAAGAAACTGCGCTGCGAGGTAATATGTTTGGTCGCCCCACTGTCAAAGTACCAAACATCTGAGTCCACTGCAGACATGCACTGCTCATGAGAAGATGGGTCAAAACTGCAAACAGTAGTAAACGCCCATTCTTCTTCCTGCACAAGATTAACAGACTCTGTTTTTGGTGTAGAGGCTTCTGCAACAACCATTCCAGCCTCGTTTTTCTTTGCCTCTTTTGTAGCCAGTTTTGGACAGTTCTTTATGATATGATCATTCCCTTTACAGTACTTGCAAAACAATTTCTGCTTTTCTGATTTCTTCTCATCTCTATCCTGGTTCTTTGAATGTGCAGCATTTGCATATTTCTGCTTACTAGTAGAAGAGCTCCATTTTCCTTTGCCCTTCTGACTAGCCAGGAAAGCTTGATCTGCAACACGCATAATGGACCTGTTCTACCTGGACTGATCTTTCTGCAACAGAATAGAGACTAACTCCTCAAATGTTAAGGCATTCGGATTGCCTTTCATCATCAACCGAAGAGTAGAAGCAAAACTCTGATATGAATCAGGAAGACCATTCAGAACGGTCTGCACAAGTGAGCTATCTGGTATAACCTCATCAGCAGAAATCAATTGTTCCTTCAAATCTTTGATCCTCGTTAGGAAACTGTCCATAGAATCACCTTCATTCATGTGCTCACTCTCCAACTGTTTTCGGAGGTAAGCAACACGAGCCTTGTTCCTAGCTTGGTACAATGTGGTAAGTGTATCCCAAGCATCCCTAGTTGTTCTGCAAGAGCGAATATGAGGAATAATGGCACGTTGATAGACAAAGCTATCAATGCATGTGCCTGGGCATCTCTGCCATCCCAACGAATCTGCTCTACAGTAGGTGCAACAGAAACAGCAGCACGAACAGGAATCTGCACAATATCATCTTCCACACCATCTTCATCAGCTCCAGCACCTGTATTTGTAGTACCTGTCGTTACAGGTGTAACAGGACATCTTTCAACACCCTGCACAATGTTCCATAATCCTTTTGCAACCAAAACATGTCGCATCATATAAGCCCATAATGGGTAGTTGGTACCATCCAACTTATCCTCAACAGCCAACATACGGAATACATCACTGCTTTCAGCCATGGCCGGTGACTAAAATACCTTGATGCAGAAAATTGACTGTATCTCAAAAAGTTGAACAGAACTGCCCAGACGAGTTCTGCTAGACCTGTAGCAGACTTCGAGACGCTTAGACTGGCGAAGAGAAACTGGTATATACCTTTGGCACAAAAAGACAAAATAGCCTGCACAAGCGCTACGATAGTGCGTACGGAGGCAGAAACAAGCTCAGATCGCGATTTCGGCACCACATAGCGAAGCTGTTTTGATCTCGGAAACACGCTCAGTATGCTCACCAAAGAGAATCAGTCATAAGAGCTTTAGTGGGCACAATATTGTCAAATGTCACCACATTAGCATCATCAAAAATAGCATTAATTTCTTCAATATTCATAGTGGAAGAAGATGGTGCAGGTAGATGTTTAACATGCCCATCAACATTCTGTCCTTTACCTTTAGCATTCTTTAATGCATAAGAGTCTTTCTTCATGTGAAATTTCTTGTGACAATATGGCATTCGATTTCCTTCTTCCTTGATTTACTTCTACTCTTATTCCATTGAACATTATTTTCCTTGTTCTTACTCCTGCCACGTTGCTTATTCTTTCCTTGGTAAGAATCATGAACATCATATGCATCTCCACTCTAAGTGTCAGCCATAGGTTTTCTACGAATCTCCTCACTCAAGAGTGCTCCACATATGTCATCATAAACTAGTTTATCACTGCTAAGGCTCTAAGAATCTTGTAAAGCCACTAAATTCATGAATTTAGAAGAGATAAAGCAACAAATCATTTTGGTCAAATGACTCCTAACTTAGAGGAGAACTTTTAGATAAATCAAAGTTTTAATTTCAAATTTCAAACTTGGAGAAAATATCTATATAAGTATTTGGAAATCTCCCAGCCATATATACTCCCCTAGAGAGCCATTCATTGATCATTTGTAGCAGTTGAGTAGCATACTTCATTGCTCACTCACCTTACTATCATTTGGCATCACTTCCTGTTAGTATATGATCAATGTCTACCCCTCATGATTGTATGCACATTTTGTAAGGCCCCCATTATGAGGAGAAGCCAAGCGTGCATTACCCAATTGATGGGAATCCCAACTTGCATGTTGGATGAAGGTCATATTGGACCATGTAAGGTATTGTAAGGAAAGGGAGTTACTAGGGTCCCCAATTGTGGGGTCGGGGGCATCGGGGAGCAACCCCGGCTGGGGGGTCCAAGGGGGCCAGCGGGACCCCTAGTTGGGGGGTCCCAAGGGGCCAGCGGGCCCGCTGGTGGGGGTCTGGGGGCAGCACCCGCGGCGTCACAGAAAAGGGAATACTCCATGGAATATTCCATATCAAAGTCAGAAATCATTTATATTTGTTAGGTTGGTTCAACGGCCTAAGTCGTGTATGGCAATTACGCGGGTGGTGGCGACCCACACTCTACCGCCCATGTATAGCCGTCCATGGAAAGGCCACCCATGATCCTATATATACATAACTTCTGCACTACTAGAGACATCGAATTGAGCCAGCATACCTCTACCTTGTATCTCCCTATGTAGAGTTGTCTAGATCACCATTTAAGCTCTAACTTGAGAGCGCACGGGTGGACAATGCCATCATCTTTGTACTTGCTGCTAGTAGAAAATTGTTGAGATTCTCCTAAATCTATTATCTTCTCTGCTATTGCTCTTGTGTTATATTGTGTAACTATTGTCTTACACTTCCTTGCCAATGATGTTGTAAAATCATGTTTCATAATACATATACATCTTTAAGTATCTATGTTGGTTTCTCTGCCATTGTCACTCAAAACAGTGTACTTGTCTTGTTCATATCTCAGTGATTTGATGAACGAACACACTTAGTAGAAGATAAAGGTGAATCTACTATCATCAAACGGAGAAATATCTCACCTTGTGCCTATCAAAAGACAGGTTAAAGTTGAGGAGGAGGAAACATCTGATGAAGAAATTTCCTCAATAAAAAGCCAACCAGTTGTAGCTGCAAAATGTAAGTCACTACCAAAGTGGGCACAACAGCTCTTTGATGATCACAATCCACATGTAGATGTACCAGAATCATCCTCAGATGGATTACGAAGATCAAAGAGAATAGAGGAGCAAAGAAGAGCCTCATAACACATTGTTAACATGGCTCTAATGGCAGATATCATGGGCTCGATAAAGGAACTTAGCACCATTGAAGAAGCCCTTGATGATCCAAGTTGGAGAGCAGCAATGCAGTCTGAGTATGATAGTATACTCAAAAATGATGCATGGGATCTAGTCAACTTTCTGCCAAAGAAGAAGGTAATAGGTACTAAATGGAGTTGGAAAGCTAAGTATAAAGCAGATGGAACATTAGAAAAGTATAAGGCAAGATTAGTTGCACAGGGTTTTTCACAGATCAAAGAATTTCATGTTCAAGAAACTTTTGCACCAACAACACGCATGACAACTATTGGGACAGTACTTGCAGTAGCTGCACAAAAGGCCTGGCCTATTTTCCAGATGGATGTCAAATCTACATTTTTGAATGGTCACCTCAAGGAGGAGGTACATGTATCTCAACCACCAGGTTTTGAGGTGCCCAATTCAGAAAATAAAGTTTGCAGGTTGAAGAAAGCTTTGTATGGACTTAAGCAAGCTCCATGGGCTTGGTACCAACGGATAGGCAATTTTTTCAAAAATATGGGTTTTGAAAGAAGTACTTCTGATGCTAACTTGTATGTAATGAAAAGGGATAGCAAGCTAGTTGTTGTCATTCTATATGTAGATGATTTGATCATTACAGCAGATCATCAGGAACTCATCAATCGAACTCGGATCAGCTTGGGAACTGAGTTTGAAATGACAGACTTAGGTCTACTTCATTTTTGTCTGGGAATTGAAGTATGGCAAAGGAAGGATGGCATTTTCATCTCACAACAAAAATATGCCAAAGAAATTCTCAAGGCATTTGGAATGATGGACTGCAAGCCAACTAGCACACCTATGGAGGTAAATCATAAGCTATCTATGGATGATAACATGCCTAATGTAGATGCTAAGAAGTATAGGAAGCTCGTTGGAAGTCTTATTTTTTGTGCATCACTAGACTAGACATTTGCTATGTTAATGGAGTATTAAGCAAGTTTTCCAACAAACCTAAGGAGAGTCACTGGAATGCTGGAATGCGAATTCTAAGGTACATTGCAGGAACCTTGGATTTTGGAATTTTTTATACCACAAGTGATACACTCCAAGGATATTGTGATTCAGATTGGGCTGGAAATTGTGATTCTAGAAAATCAGTTTCTGGATATTGTTTCTCACTTGGTTTAGGAATACTTTCTTGGGTAAGTAGAAAGCAACCAACTCTCGCACTCTCCTCCACTGAAGCAAAGTACAAAGCAGCTTGTTTTGCTTCTTGTGAGGCAGTCTGGTTAAGGAGAATTCTTGCAGATCTAGGCTTTCCATCAAATATGGTGACTGTAATCGTGTGATAATCAAAGTTGTATGGCTATTGCAGAGAACCCAGTATTTCATGCTCACACCAAGCACATAGAAGTACAGTACCATTACATTTGTGAGCTAATTGAAGATGAAATTGTGGAGCTAGAATATTTACCAACAGAGGAAAATTGTGCTGACATATTAACTAAAGCACTTGGAAGAGAGCAGCTCAACAGGCATCTTCAATAGATGGGCATAGGACCGAAACCTACTTGATTTTTCGTCGGTAAACATTGAGGGGGGGTGTTAGTATATGATCAATGTCTACCCCTCATGATTCTATGCACATTTTGTAAGGCCCCCATTATGAGGAGAAGCAAAGCGTGCATTACCCAATTGATGGGAATCCCAACTTGCATGTTGGATGAAGGTCATATTGGACCATGTAAGGTATTGTAAGGAAAGGGAGTTATCAGGGTCCCCAATTGTGGGGTCCGGGGTAGCGGGGAGCAGCCCCAACTAGGGGGTCCAAGGGGGCCAGCGGGCCCCCTGGTGGGGATCCGGGGGCAGCACCCCCGGCGCGACGGTAAAGGGAATATTCCATGCAATATTCCCTATCGGAGTCAGAAACCATTTATATTTGTTAGGTCGGTTCAACAGGCCTAAGCCGTGTATGGCAATTACGCGGGCAGTGGCCACCCATGTTCTACCACCCATGTATAGCCGTCCATGGAAGGCCACCCATGATCCTATATATACATGACTTTTGCACTACCGGAGACATCAAATTGAGCCAGCATACCTCTACCTTGTATCTCCCTATTTAGATTTGTCTAGATCACCATTTAACCTCTACCTTGAGAGCACACGGGTGGACAATACCATCATCTTTGTACTTGTTGCTAGTAGAAAATTATTGAGATTCTCCTATAATTGTTATCTTCTCTGCTATTACTCCTGTGTTATATTGTGTAACTTGTCTTACAATTCCTTGCCAATGATGTTGTAAAATCATGTTTCATAATACATATACATCTTTAAGTATCTATGTTGGTTTCTCTGCCATTGTCACTCAAAACAGTGTACTTGTCTTGTTCATATCTCAGTGATTTCTCCACCATTTTTCAAGTTCTATAGCTTGTTGGAACAATCTTAAAGTTTACTACAAGCTGAAATATTTTCAAGGTATTTGATTGAGTCAATTGGGAGAAAAGCGCCTCGAAATGGTCACTGGTCATTCTTTGCAGAGTTCCTAAAAAGTGAGGGGTAAGCTTCTACTTGCTAAAGACATTGCTTAGTGTGTAGTCTATCATTTTAAATGATTCTACTTGGAATAATTAGCTCTCTAAGCTAATTAAATACCCTAAGAAGGAGTTTTTCTAATTGCTACTATACTGTAATACTGAGCAAAACATCCAGCAGGTTTCAAGGCCAAAATAGTAAGTTTTTGGTATCTAGTTAGTTGTAAACTTATCTGTTTTGATCAAATGGTTTGAAGCATCATCTCCAAAGTACATAGGCACTTATTCAGTGTCATTGAAAAGCTAAAGGGGCCTACTACACAAGTTTGAAGTGAAAGAGGGCAGGTACAAAGCAGGGATTAGCAGTACCAACTCATTTCTTGAGGTGTCCATCCATCTTTCCCAACAGTGGTATCATAGCAACTTGAGGTAAAATGGGAGATGGTTTCCCTTCTTTTATTGATGAATTGGACAGGAACAATTACCAAGCATGGTCCTTGAGGATGAAGACATACTTACAAGGAAGGAGTCTCTATGGATACATATCAGGAGATGAGGAGATGCCCATTTTCAAAAGCAAAGGACAAATTACAAGAGAGGAGCTTGAAAGACTCAACTCATGGTGTGCCAAAGATGCATTAGCAAGGTCATATCTAACTTAACTCTATCTCTGACTTCCTTCTTCCACATATTAGGAATTGTAAAACATCCCAAGAGACTTGGGACACATTGTCTTCATACTTTTCTTCAAACATAAGAGCGAGGAAGAATCAATTGTGGATTGAGTTTACCACTCAAAGGAAGCAACCCAAGCAAAGTGTTTAAGAATATGTGACCAAAGTCAAGGATGTGGCTAACCAATTGGCAAGTATAGGAGAGGAGGTTGAAGAGGAGCAATTAGTGAGGCAAGTAATCAATGGCATCAAGGCAGATGACAAATGGGAAGCTTTCACAACTGCCATGGACTTGTACATGGACATGCAAATTCCAGATCTTACCACACTCATGGGGCAACTCTTTACCCATGAAGCCAAGCTCACCAAAAATGGAGAACCGTTAAGAGGTAATAACTGTTTTGCCCTATACACAGATAAAGGCAAGTCTAAAGAGAAAGGGAATAACAAAAAGATTGAAGATGAAGGTACTACTTCTCAAGCTAACTATGCAGGGAGAGGTAGGAACTCAAGAGATAGCATTTAAGAAGTTATGTGCAACTATTTGCAAAACCACATGAACCATTGCTTATGTTTTATTCTTACCATTAACTTTTGTAAAAGTCATTTGACTTAGAGAATCTTGTAAAGCCAATAAAATTATGGAGTTAGGAGAGATAAAGCTACGAATCATTTTGGTGGAATGACTCCTAACTTAGAGGAGAACTTTTAGATAAAGCAAAGTTTGAATTTCAAATTTCAAACTTGGAGAAAATACCTATATAAGTATTTGGAAATCTCGCAGCCATATATACTCCCTTAGAGAGCCATTCATTGATCATTTCTAGAGGTTGAGTAGCATACTTCATTTCTCACTCACCTTACTATCATTTGGCATCACTTCCTTGCCTATGATATTGTAAAATCATGTTTCATAATACATATACATCTTTAAGTATCTATGTTGGTTTCTCTGCCATTGTCACTCAAAACAGTGTACTTGTCTTGTTCATATCTCAGTGATTTCTACACCATTTTTCAAGTTCTATAGCTTGTTGGAACAATCTTAAAGTTTACTACAAGCTGAAATATTTTCAAGGTATTTGATTGAGTCAATTGGGAGAAAAGCGCCTCGAAGTGGTCACTGGTCATTCTTTGTAGAGTTCCTAAAATCGAGGGTAAGCTTCTACTTTCTAAAGACATTGCTCAGTGTGTAGTCTTTCATTTTAAGTGATTTGACTTGGAATCATTAGCTCTCTAAGCTAATTAGATACTCTCAGAAGGAATTGTTCTAATTGCTACTGTACTGTGAGTACTGAGCAAAACATCCAACAGGTGTCAAGACCAAAATAGTAAGTTTTTGCTATCTAGTTAGTTGCAAACTTATCTGTTTTGATCAAATGGTTTGAAGAATCATCTCCAAAGTACATAGGCACTTATTTGGTGTCATTCAAAAGCTAAAGGGTCCTACTACACAAGTCTGAAGTGAAAGATGGCAGGTACAAAGCAAGGATTAGCAGTACCAACTCATTTCTTGAGGTGTCCATCTGTCTTTCCCAACAGTGGTATCAGAGCAACTTGAGGTAAAATGGGAGATGGTTTCCCTTCTTTTATTAATAAATTGGACAGGAACAATTACCAAGCATGGTTGTTGAGGATGAAGACATACTTACAAGGAAGAAGTCTCTATGGATACATATCAGGAGATGAGGAGATGCCCATCTTGAGAAGCAAAGGACAACCTACAAGAGAGGAGCTTGAAAGATTCAACTCACTGTGTGCCAAAGGTGTATTAGCAAGGTCATATCTACTTAACTCTATCTCTGACTTCCTTCTTCCACATATTAGGACTTGTAAAACATCCCAAAAGACTTGGGACACATTGTCTTCATACTTTTCTTCAAACACAAGAGCTAGGAAGAATCAATTGTGGATTGAGTTTACCACTCAAAGGAAGCAACCCAAGAAAAATGTTTCAGAATATGTGACAAAAGTCAAGGATGTGGATAACCAATTGGAAAGTATAGGAGAGGAGATTGAAGAGGAGCAATTAGTGAGGCAAGTAATCAATGGTATCAAGGCAGATGACAAATGGGAAACTTTCACAACTGCCATGCACATGTACATGGACATGCAGATTCCATATCTAACCACACTCATGGGGCAACTCTTTAGCCATGAAGCCAATCTCACCAAAAATGGAGAACCATCAAGAGGTAATAACTCTTTTTCCTTATACACAGATAAAGGCAAGTCTAAAGAGAAAGGGAAAAACAAAAAGATTGAAGATGAAGGTACTACTTCTCAAGCTAACTATGCAGGGAGAGGTAGGCACTCAGGAGATAGGGGCAGAGGAGGTAAGCAAGGTAGGGGAGGGACCTTTCAACTCTTCCCCATGCAACATATGTGGTTTTTCTAATCACACCACAGATGAATGCCATAGGAACTACAAGAATCAGAGAGGAAGAGGATATCAAAGAGGTGGTTACTTGCAATCAAGAGGTAGATTCAACCACAGGAGGATACAAATCAAGGAAAGAGTACAACAATCATACAGAGGATCAAGAGGATTCCCTTTTGATTATGAATATGACTTCCAAGCAAGGTATGAATGATGAACACCTCTTCTATATTGACTCAAGTTGTTCAAACCATGTGGCAGGCAATGTAGCTCTTCTCTTTGACCTTGAGGAACCCAAGGATAAGCACCAAGTGCAAACAGGTGATGACATCAAGCATTGAGTGGTCAAGGTAGGAAATGTTAAAACCTCTGATGGGAATAAAATGAGCAGGGTTCTTTATGTACCTGCAATTACCAAGAATTTGTCGAGTATTGGACAGATTGTGGAAAAGGGTTTGCAGGTTAGGTTCAATAAATATGGAGTATTTGTGGATGATCGTCAACATGGATTCAAGAGAATTTCCAAGGGAGAAAAGACAAGTAGATTATTTACATTTGAACTTGAAGATACAAGGAATATTGCACTTTACAATTACAAGGATCAAACATTATCAGAGCTTGAGATTTGGCATAAAAGATTAGGGCATATTGGTGAGAGAACTTTAAAGAAAATATGTAGAGATCAATGTGTGCTTGGGATACCTAATGTATCCAAGCAACACATGATCTATAGATGTGGTGCATGTCAGTTTGGTAAATCTCACAGGTTACCCTTCTCAAAGAAAGGCTACATGCATGAGGATTACTTGGAGCTTGTCCACACAGATGTGTGGGGACCAAGCAAGGACTCTTCAGTTTCTGGCTCAAGGTAATATGTGTCTTTCATTGATGATTTCAGTCGATGGACTATCTTGTATTGAAGTGTTCATTTGCTTTAAGAAGTATCTTGCACTTGTGGAAAACCAAACAGGAAGAAGCCTAAAGAGACTAAGGTCAGATGGAGGAGGTGAGTACTTCTCAAATGACTTTGATGCATTCTTGCACGATAGAGGAATCAAAAGGGAAATTACAACAAGGTACACCCTTGAGCAAAATGGGGTAGCAGAGAGGAGAAATAGGTTCATTGTTGAAACAGCTAGGTCAATGCTTAATGAAAAAAGGTTACCTAATTATCTGTGGGAAGAGAGTGTATCGACTGCCACTTATCTCATTAACAGGTTTCCATCCAAATCACTTCATGGGATAACCCCATATGAAGCATTGCATGGTAGAAGGCCATCACTTGATCATTGCAGGATCTTTGGATGTGTTGCTTATGTGCATGTTCCATCTCAAATCAGAGGTAAGCTAGACCCTAAGGCAAAGAAGTGCAACTTCATAGGATATGATTTAAACCAGAAAGGTTACAGGTTCTATAATCCATCCAAAAAAGGATTTATGGTCAGTAGAGATGTTGTGTTTGATGAGAATGATTCTTGGTTTGAAAGTGAATGCAGGAAGGTTAAGTTGCCTTATGACTTGGAAGAGGAGTTTCCAAGCCTCACCAAGGAGAAGCCAAGCCAAATTGAGGACATCAAATCAGACGATGAGGACGTCATCAATATAGAAGAGTTCAAAGCATGGAAATCAAAGGGCAAGCCAAGATAAAGAGGTTGCAAGACATACCTGAATCATCCAACCAAGTAGTAAGAAGATCACAAAGGGAGAGCAAGAAGCCAATCAGATATGGGTATGACACTTCTTTAGTTACGAAGAACTCCATTTATCTTGCTAAGGATTTATCATTTGAAGAACCTACTTCATATGAAGAAGCAAAGACCAAGGTAGAATAGAAGGAAGCTATGTATGAAGAAATAGAAGCACTCAAGGAGAATGATACTTGGGAGCTAGTGCCAAAGGAGGAATCAATGAAGTTAATTGGTTCTAGATGGATCTACAAAGTCAAGAGAAACTCAGATGGATCAATAAACACGTATAAAGCTAGACTTGTGGCTAAGGGTTTTGCACAAACACAAGGAGTTTATTATGAAGAGACTTTCTCACCTATGGCCAAAATGCCAACCATCAGGGTATTGGTAAGTGTGGCTACATCAAGGAATTGGAATATGTATCAATTGGATGTAAAAAATGCCTTTCTTAATGGCTGGATTTCAGAGGAGGTTTACATGGCTCAACCTCCTAGCTATGAAGACCCAAGCAAGGTAAATTATGTGTGCAAAATGAACAAAGATCTTTATGGATTGAAGCAGGCACCTAGGGCATGGAATCATAGGTTGACTACCTATCTTCAAGATCAAGGATTCATCATGAGTAAAGAAAATACTTCTTTATTTGTTAAGAGAAGTAATTCAGAGGTGATATACTTATGTGTGTATGTTGATGATATCATACTTACAGGTAGTGATGCCAATCGCATCAAACAAATCAAGCACCTAATGATGCAAGAGTTCAAAAACAGTGATCTATGGTTATTAAAGTATTTTCTTGGACTTGAATTGGTCTATACAAATTTTGGAATTTATATCACCTTTGAAGAAGTTCCACTTGGAGAATACCAAGATAGCTAGCACTCCTATGGAGGTAAAACAAAAATTAAGTGCTCATGAAGGTGATGTGCTTGAAGACACTACAAGACACCAAAGTATAGTTGGAAGGTTGAACTATGCAACCTTGACAAGGATTGATATAGCCTATGGAGTAAGTGTTTTCAGTCAATTCATGCATAAACCCAGAGCACCTCACTTGGAAGCTGCCAAGATGATTTTGAAGTACCTCAAGGGTACTCAAAATCAATGATTATACTTTCCATATACTTCAGATTTGGACATCAAACTTTATTCAGATGCAGATTGGGCAGGTTGTAAGGATGACAGGAGGAGCACATCAGGTTATCTTTCTTTTGTAGGTGATAAGCCCATTTCATGGTCCTCCAAGAAGCAACCTACTATTGCTTTATCTTCAACAGAGGTAGAATATAGAGGATTAGCTAATGCTACTCAAGAAGCCATACGGATCAAATTGCTATATTCAAATTCGGGACTACATTCTAACTCACCAATGATTTTTGGTGACAATACAAGTTCTTTACATCTTGCAGCAAATCCTATCTATCATGCAAGGACCAAGCATATAGAGGTTCACTACCACTATGTGAGAGAAAAGCCATTGAGCAGGGAGATTCAACTTGCATATGTATCAACTAATATGCAATGTGCAGATTTATTGACCAAAGCATTTGATGGTACTAGACTTTGCAGGTTTAAAGCTATGATTGGATTGTAGGACATTCAAGAGGATTGATGAAGAAGAACAAGCCAAGATGTTTGGCGTGAGCGGGAGCTGTTGGTGCAAATACCAAGCCTTCACACTTGGCTAGGCATTGAAGAAGTTATGTGCAACTATCTGCAAAACCACATGAACCATTGCTTATGTTTTTTCTTAGCATTAACTTTTGCAAAAGTCATTTAACTTAGAGAGTCTTGTAAAGCCAATAAATTCGTGGAGTTAGGAGAGATAAAGCTACGAATCATTTCGGTGGAATGACTCCTAACTTAGAGGAGAACGTTTAGATAAAGCAGAGTTTGAATTTTAAATTTCAAACTTGGAGAAAACACCTATATAAGTATTTGGAAATCTCGCGGCCATATATACTCCCTTAGAGAGCCATTCATTGATCATTTCTAGAGATTGAGTAGCATACTTCATTTCTCACTCACCTTACTATCATTTGGCATCACTTCCTTTCCAATGATATTGTAAAATCATGTTTCATAATACATATACATCTTTAAGTATCTCTGTTGGTTTCTCTACCATTGTCACTCAGAACAGTGTACTTGTCTTGCTCATACCTCAGTGATTTCTCCACCATTTTCAATTTCTATAGCTTGTTGGAACAAGATTAAAGTCTACTAAAAGCTGAAAGATTTTGAATATATTTGATTGAGTCAATTGGGAGAAAATCACCTAGAAGTGGTCACTGGTCATTCTTTGCAGAGTTCCTAAAAAGTCGGGGGTAAGATTCTACTTGCTAAAGACATTGCTCAGTGTGTAGACTATCATTTTAAGTGATTCCACTTGGAATCATTAGCTCTCTAAGCTAATTAGATACCTTAAGAAGGAATTTTTCTAATTGCTACTGTATTGTGAGGAGTGAACAAAACATCCAGCAAGTATCAAGACCAAAATAGTAAGTTTTTGGTATCTAGCTAGTTGCAAACTTATCTGTTTTGATCAAATGGTTTGAAGCATCATCTCCAAAGTACATAGGCACTTATTTAGTGTCATTGGAAAGCTAATGGGGCCTATGACACAACTCTGAAGTGAAATAGGGCAGGTACAAGGCAGGGATTAGCAGTACCAACTCATTTCTTGAGGTTTCCATCCATCTTTCCCAACACTTCATGCAAAGGTGATATAACTTTCTCATCATATACAATTTATTTTATGTCATTTATTTTTCATATGTATTGCATAACTTCTTCCAAAGCTCCTTTGTACTTTCAGAGTCTAATACTATAAAGTAAACATTATCTACCATGTGCAATCAAATGGTATATGTGGCCATTTCATTCAACTCATCCCAATCATCATCATCCATATCAACAAGCTTCTTTGAGATTCCATTTACTAGCTTCCACTATCTCCTCTAAATCAGAACATCTTTAATTTGATTCTTCCATAGAGAAAAGTTTGTGCCATCAAATTTTTGAATCTCAAAATGGTCTTTTCCTTGCAAGTTATAGATCCTCTTGGGAGCACTGGCAGTAGACCCAGATCCACCAGATCTACCTGAAATATCTAATTCCATGATGATAGAGAACTGACTAGAATGAAAATGGAGCTAGAATAGTCTACGCGCCACTAAGGCTCAAGAAAGGATGCCCAAATGTCAAATTTTGAGAAAAAATCAATAGTCTCCCCCAAAAAATGGATTTATGAATAGTAACAACCAACCAAAAGGATTATGTGAGACTGAATGTGCTCACATAAATAAGCGTATCGAGTAAATCAACCACTGTCTACTTGGAGAAATCTAGAAACATTTTGTTAGAGTCTCCTCTATAAAATGAGCATATCGCTAATGTAAAAAACTCATAGAACAACAAGTACTAACATGGAAACCTACATAGTGAATCATTGATTATATTGCATATAATCAGTTACCCAAAAGAAGCCAATTAGGCTTATCGAGCAGTTATGAACAACTAGCATACATCTCCTTTGGCAAGGTTGAGTTAGCCTTCCACCTGCGTCACCAAAGAGACCCCAACATCTGGGTGTCTCCTAGTTAAGAAAAGCTCACCACAAGCCTCTTTATCAAATGCAAAAGGCTTTATGAAAAAAACATAATTGCTATATCAATGACCACATGGACGTACATAAGTGATATCCATAGAAGTTTACATGGTGTGTATGTGCTCAATATATGCATTAAAATGGCACTGAAAGGCTAAATTCACAGCCCAAACACTAGCCAACAAAACTTGCAAGTGTAAGTCAACTCTATTCTTTAGGTCAAAAGACATGATATATTGTCGGAAGTTTGTTCATACTATTGATGAGTCTAGAAATCTTGTTAAATGCAATGAAAAGAAGAAGGAATCTGGCATGTCTATTGCTGGAAATTCAGCAAATGTAAAGATTGATGAAGCTAACATGGCTCAAGATTTTTGGGCATGTGTTGTTACATGTCATTATGATGCTTCTTTGCATTCTAAATGTATGGTTGTGAGTGAGGCTGATTCGGATTGTTTCTTTGATAGTGGTGCTTCAAAGCACATAACATCATGCAAAAGATTTTTTGCCTCTTTGAAAGATGCACCCAAAGGAGAACATGTAGTGTGTGTGCAAACAATGCCTCTTATCCTATCATCGGAGTAGGAGAAATTGAGCTTACGACTGCAAATGGAGGTGTGATTCTCTTGAAAAATGCATTGTATGTGCCCGGCATCAAGAAGAACTTAATTTCAGTTCCGTTGATTTCCAAAACTGGACTTCATGTACACTTTGTTGATGATAAGTGTATGGTTCATGATTTCAGCAATGGCGATGTTATCGTCATGTCCGGTACATTATGTAATGGTTTGTATCGCATGGATACATACAAGAGGGCTACCTCGAATGCCTTAGTTTCTCATACTTTTTCCATGACTGAAATGGAGCTTTGGCATGCTCGTTTTGGTCACTTGAACTTCAATAGTTTGCTTTACCTGCAAAAGAAGGACATGGTTATTGGTTTGCCTACACTTGAGTCCATTGAAAAGCATGCATGTGAAGGTTGCATTCTTGGAAAAATGCATCGTGCTTCTTTTCCAAAAGATAGTCATACACACACTACAAGAAAAATGCAACTTGTTCATAGTGATGTATGTGGTCCTGTCAAGACTCCATCTTTTGGGAAGCATGTATATTTTGTTACCTTCATTGATGATGCTACTCGCCATACATGTGTGTATCCTATGAAAGCAAAAAGTGAGGTATTTTCTTCCTTCAAAGCATTTTTAGCTATGGCTAAAAATTTTTATTCACAAAAGCTTTTGACTTGATGCACGGATCGTGGTGGTGAATACATGCCACATGAGTTTAATGCTTTTCTTCATGAAAGAGGTATTTCACACCAATGTACGGTGTCATATACACCTCAACAAAATGGCGTTGCCGAGCATAAAAATAGAACTCTTCTTGAAATGGCAGGATGTATGGTTAAAGGAAAGCATCTTCCTGATAATTCTTGGATGGAAGCGGTCATGTGTGCAAATTATGTGTTGAATCGCTGCCCTACAAAAGCATTGAGAGTCATCACTCCTTATGAGGCTTGGAATGGTCATAAGCCTATGGTTAGTCATATGCATGTGTTTGGTTGTTTGGCATATGCTCTTGTGCCATCACAACAATGTCACAAACTTGATGACAAGGCAAAGAAATGTATATTTGTTGGTTATAGTGCTGAAAGTAAGGGATATCGTTTGTACCATCCATTGACAAACACAATTATTGTGATCGAGATGTGGTATTTGCTGAAAATTCAGTTTTCCCTCTACTTGAATGCAAAAAACAGCCAACAATTAGCTCACAAGATGTGTTCGATACACTCATGCCTTTGTTCCAAAATGGTGCGCTTGACTATGGCCATGTAGACCAGCCAACTGAGGTTCAAAGGGCTGAAAATTTCTAGCCAAATAGGGCTGAAAATGTAGAGAATTTCTAACCAAAGATGGCTGAAAAATTTCAGCCAAAAATTGTCAAAACTGTTGGAAATTTCCAGCCACATATGGCTAAACATTTGCATCAAAATATGGCTGAAAATGAGCATGAAATTCAGCCCACGCATGATGTACATATTAAAGATGTTTTACATAATGAACGTGTGTCTATCAAGAGTGCACAAACTATGCCAAAGTGGTTGAAACAAACTTTGCAGGATAGCAAATTGAGTGCACCTTTACTTGGTAGAACAAGATCAAGCTCTCACCATGCGTCAAGTAATTTTGTGGATTATTCTCTTATTGCTATAGCATGTAATGAAGAGCCACTTTCTTTTGAAGATCATGTGACGATCCACAATGGATGAGTGCTATGCAATCAAAAATGGATTCCATACATAGGAATGGTACTTGGGAGTTATGTGAATTGCCAAAAGGAAAGAATGCCATTGGTTGTTATGATACTCGGGTGTCCACTAGTGGTAATTGCTTTTTTCCTTGGAGATTCATGCATATCTTGGTTGAGTAAGAAGCAACCTACAGTGGCGACATCGAGTTGTGAAGCTGAGTACAAGGCAGTTTTCTCAGCTACAGTGGAGTGTATATGGTTGAGATGCCTATTGATGGATCTTTGCGTGGAGATTGATGCTACTATGCATATTCTCACTGATAGTCAGAGTGCTTTGGTTGTTGCACGAAACCCAGTGTTTCATGCACGGACCAAACATATTGAGGTGCATTATCACTATGTGAGAGAGTGCCTTCATGCAAGAGATATTGATTTGGTATATGTGCCTACACAAGATAATGTGCAAGACATATTCACCAAAGATCTTCCACGGGAAAAGATTGAAGCTTTTTGCAAAGCTTTAGGCTTGTTATCTTGTGGGGGCTGATCTGTCACTCCCTATATGTGTTCACATCATTTGCTCTAGGGGGGTTTGTTACACGTATGTGTTCCTCGAGTAGCTTTGATGTGAACCTTTTCCCTATACATGGGCACTTTTTACTCTAGTGTTGGCTAGAGGTTTTTTCCCCATGTTACCACATACATGATTCACTCATATGTGGTGGTACTTTGTACTTAGGGATATTATTCAGCTCTTACTTTAGTTTAGTTCATCATCAATAGAGAGAGTTATTCCAGCCATCGTTTTCTCCGTGTGTCTTGTTGTGCTTGTGCTCCTTGTGTGTGCTTCTCGTGTGTCTCTCGCACTTCTACACACACCCAACATGCAAGAGATATTGATTTGGTATATGTGCCTACACAAGATAATGTGCAAGACATATTCACCAAAGATCTTCCACGGGAAAAGATTGAAGCTTTTTGCAAAGCTTTAGGCTTGTTATCTTGTGGGGGCTGATCTGTCACTCCCTATATGTGTTCACATCATTTGCTCTAGGGGGGTTTGTTACACGTATGTGTTCCTCGAGTAGCTTTGATGTGAACCTTTTCCCTATACATGGGCACTTTTTACTCTAGTGTTGGCTAGAGGTTTTTTCCCCATGTTACCACATACATGATTCACTCATATGTGGTGGTACTTTGTACTTAGGGATATTATTCAGCTCTTACTTTAGTTTAGTTCATCATCAATAGAGAGAGTTATTCCAGCCATCGTTTTCTCCGTGTGTCTTGTTGTGCTTGTGCTCCTTGTGTGTGCTTCTCGTGTGTCTCTCGCACTTCTACACACACCCAACAACCCTATCCTCCAAATTAGCCCTCTTTCCGTCTTCCTTTTCCTTGAATCTATGTTGATCTTGTGCATGAGTTGATGTCACTTGCCTAGCCATAGTCATCATAGGTACTGCAGATGATGGAACAACATAGGATTGTGGAGTTAAACCTTCTTCTTTTGGAGAAATTGTAATCACATGTATGGGAGCGAGACCGTTGCAAGGACAATCCCTTGTAATGATCCGCATTGGGACAATGTTGACAGGAAGGTGCACCTTCAGGTAGAGATCATTTGCTTTGAACGTGACCATATTTGCCACAATGATAACACATTAAAGGTCTAGTATATCTAAGCCGTTTTTTATGATTCTCCTCTCTGTTATGTATATTTGAAGTACTAGCATAAAAGGTGTCGAACTTGGTTATTACCTCTTTGTTGGGCTCCCTAGAGGTAACAACAATTATGTGCCTCATGGCCACCTTTGCCACAAAATTGACAACTAACTCTATTATGGCATTTTATGTTGGGATGACCACTATTCTTCCATGTGGTACAGCAAACTTGCCTTTGGATGTCCTGCGTGGTCCGCAACTCCTCCACTTCTCGTCAAAGTTTTGCCACTAAATATTCGTTGTTGCACACAAGTGGCGAGATGATCTTTTCCTCGTTTTGACTTCATTGTAGCTTTAGCTCTTCTAATTCCCCTCTAAGTTTCTCAATTGGGTCGGGATTCACGGCATATTTTGCTTGATTCCCTCCTTCAAAATGCATTCTATCCTCCTCTATGTGAGAGCCGGCTACCACAAATTCGTTTAGGAAGGACATGGAAAGAACCTTCTCTATCCATTTATTAACTAGAAAATCACATGGAGCATGTGAAAATCTGGAGACAAGTGATTTAGTACGAGTATGTAATTAATGAAAAGATTCACCTAGCCTTAATTTCAGGTTCTGGATTTGATCTAGGGGTTTCTCTAAAGAGTCGCTCGATCGAAATGTTTGTGAGAATGAAATCTTCAATGCTTCCTAGGTGGTGAAGTGCTCATCTACATATTGTTTGTACCACTTATCTACAAGTCTTTCTAATGTAGAAGGAAATAGCAGCAACATCGCATCCTATCAACATTGAAGCCCATGACCGCAGCATAAGAAGATGAATCTCCTTATGTGATCATCTACATCTTCATAATCTCATGCCTTAAAGGTAGGGAATTTAATGTTAAACCTTGACAATAGATTTGAAAGGTCCTCCATTGGCGCTTGAGCTACCTCTGAGGCATCCAAAGCAAAATTCAGCATCCTTCTAGGTTTCCCCTTTGAGAGCGGTGTAGAGGCCAATTCAATGGATAAATACAAATGTAGAGGATTATTAAGTTGATTGGTAGAAGTTTGAGATGTCTTCTTGAGGCTCTTTTGTGTAGCAAAGGCTCTCTATCTACTCAATTGTAAGCCATCTACCCACTCACAACACTCTAAACATCAAGAAAACATAATGCAAAAAAACAAATGTTTACTATATTGGCTACCTCACACAAAACATGCAAGTGTCCCACCCTATGTGTCAAACTGTAGAGGAGGTATTCGGATATCAAACTGCCTCTTTGAACACATTTCTAGTACTTCTTCTACTCAAGGGGAGTTCTTCCTTAGGGAAGTATAGCCTATGACCTGTCTGTGTGCATGTACACTACTTGACAATAAAAACACAAAGACAAAAAAGTTGCAAGTGCACAAATGAGAAAAATCCCAATTTGTTATGAATTATGATAGTTACAACAAGTCAAAAATAGTCCAAATGAACATTACACTGGGCTAGCATCCACTCCAAAGACTAGAAGAAATCAACAATAAGAATTATTGAAACAATCAAGTAATCTCTACAAGAGAAATGCAACAGCCTCCGACTAAGAGATACTAGCCAAGTCTACTCAATCACTCTTTACTGCTAACCACCACTTAACTGAGAAACAACACTCTGTATAATCACCATAGAATGGCCTCAACACACAGTGGGCAAGTTGCACAGAATGCAGAGAGCAACCAAGAGATAACTGTCACCAGAATAGTTGAACAATCTAACTAGAATATACGTGACACAAGTTGTAGGATAATGATAATCCAATGATTTGATATGATGGTAATGATCTCATAAAGGGATAGCCCAAATGAGTGCCAAGCCATTGTTTATATAGGCGAGGGGAGTGGCCTTGCCAAATCCAAGCCTTAACTGCCACACGCACCACCAAAGTGATGGAGGAGTGGGCTTATTTTGGCTTTGGTGGCCAACCATGTTTAGGCCTTCCAATCACATCTTCTAACCATGTTTGAGTTTTGTGGCAGTCTCTCCTGCATTAATTCACACTTTAATACTTTATTGACAAGTTAACAAAAATCTACTCCATCACTTTCTGCCCATAGTAGCCTTTCATAAAATAGGTGGAGTAGACGCCCTATTCATGTCCAAAAATAGGTGGTGGCAATGCCCGATTCTGGAAATGTGACATTTTTGGGCCACCCGAGGCCTACACTCCTTGCCATTTCTCTTCTTCATTGTGCAATGAATGTAACACCTTCTGAGAGAGTTAACTTCCAAATCTTGTCGATTACCTTACAAGCCTCTAAATAAGTGTTGCCCCATGGTGATGCATTGATGGTGCAAGTCGCCCACCTCCAAGTCCTTAGACTACAAGTCACCTATAAGCATTAGATGAGAGTTTCCCTCATAGAATTCTAGCTGCCAAGGTCAACTTCAAGGACATGCAAAGGTGAAAATGGGTGGTTGCCCCTTGCAACAATAATTACTCTCCTAATTACCTTGCATCCATAAAGTAGTCACCCAATTACTTTGCATGCGTATATTTGGTGGTTGCCTGTCTTGACATGCTCTAGGTGGTGGTTGCCTAAGATGAAGGGCAAGGCCAATTTGGTCACCCATGTGGTAAGGAGGGGGAGGCCCTTCTTCCTTGAGGAGAGAAAATAGGTGGTTACCTAAATGTGGTGTTGTGAGGATGACGCCAAGAAGTAGTCACCCATGAAAGTGGTGTTTCCAAAAAGGGTAGTCACCCAGTTTTGATGAGGAGAATTTTCGAGGTCACCTTGTGTGTGATGAAGAGGGAATTCGGATGTTCCTTCATGGAAGAGAACTTGGACTAGTAAAACTTCTTCAATGATTTTCCTAAAAACAAGGCAAGCACGCTCCACACTTTGGTATCAAAGCACAAAAGTGAGTGAGTTCTTATTGCATACATGATGTTCATATGGTCGAAGGGGCACCCTCTTTCCAATTTTTTATGTTGAGGAGTAATAGGTGCCTTTTTTTAATGTGGGAGAGTTGTACATAGCCCCTCAGGATCATACCTTGTTGCACTTGCTTATTCTTTGCTTCAATCAACTTCCATGTTCTTTAACTCTTTGCCTCATATTGTGGGTCTTAATGCCTTTGCTTCAGTCTACCTTCTTTCATCCTTGGAACTGCTTCTACTCCTCCGTTTTGGGACCCCATGGCTAGGAGTCGTCCCATGGGTAGCCCTCACCCCATTGGGTGAGGGTCACCCAAGAGTGAGCCAAGCCCCCAAGGGGGTGGCCCCAAGCGGTCCAAATGAAGAGGAAAGAGTGCACAACAAGAATTTAAGAGAAAATCACATCAATAAAGGATCACTTGTTTTGATATTCAGGGTGGATCAGAATCTACCCAAGCTTACACTAACATGGATTAGACTTTTTAAAGTAGTTAACTTCTACCAAGAGAAGAATACAACTATCAACTTCGGAATAAGAACTTCTTTCGATGAACATTTTGTAGATACATCTATTACATGCTTAGAAAAGCCTA